>OZ018320.1:207994735-208355256 GCA_963969495.1 Ceratothoa steindachneri
CTAGAATAGTACCAGAGATGCAACTCCTATAATAAGTACAAGAAACGCAAATTCATGAATAAGTACAAGAACTACAACTTCTCAAACGAGTAAATGAGCTACAAATTTTCGAATGAGTACAAGAACTGCAACATCTAGAATGAGTACAATTAATGTAACTTTTCGAAAATATACCAGAACTGTAACTTCTCGAATGAGTACAAAAGATGCAACTTAACAAATGAGTACAAGACATGCAACTTGTTATGTGACAACAAGCAGCATAAACGAAGAAAACAAAAGTATTAATAAAATAATTCATGATTGTTTATTGAGTTTTGCTGACGATTAAAGGGTTTTTTACTCTTTTGCTCTTCCTCCTGAGTAACGCACCATTAGTTGCTTCTTTCTGATAAACGAACCTTTAGCTACTTCCTTCTGAGCAACGGACCTCTGGTCATTTCTTTCTGACAAACGCACCTCTGGTCGCTTCCTTGTGACTAACGCATCCCTAGTTGCTTCCTACTGATAAAAACACACCTATGGCTGGTTCCTTCTGAGCAAAGACAGTGTCTGCTTCCTTGTGAGCAACGCACCTCTGGTCGCTTCCTTCTGATCAAAGCACTTCTGGTCGCTTTCTTCTGAGCAATGCACCTCTAGTCGCTTCTTTCTGATCGAAGCACTTCTGGCTGCTTTCTACTAACCAACGCTTTTCTGACTGCTTTCGTCTGATCAACGCACTTCTGACTGCTTCCTTCTGAGCAACGAACTACTTCTCGCTTCCCTCTGGCTGCTTCCTTCTTAGCAACGCACTTCTGACTGCTTCCTTCTTATCAACGCACTTCTGACTGCTTCCTTCTGATCAACGCACCTCTGATCACTTTCTTCTGATCAAAGAACTTATGGCTGCTTTCTCCTAACCAACGCTCTTCTGACTGCTATCTTCTTATCAACGCACTTCTGGCTGCTTCCTTCTGATTAAAGCACTTCTGGCTGCATTCTCCTAACCAATGCTCTTCTGACTGCTTCTTTCTGAGCAACGCAACTCACATATGGCGAATTACCTCTGAGCAACGCACCTCTGGATTCTCCCCCTCCCCTCTGAAACGCATCTATGGCTACTTCCTTTCAATTTACGCACCACTGGCTGCTTCTTTATGATCAACGACTACTGGTTGCTTCCTTCTGAGCAATGCACCTCTGGCTGCTTCCTTCTAAGCAACGCAAACCAGGCTGCTTCCTTCCAATCAACACACCTCTGGCTATCTCACTCTGATCAACGCACTTCTGGATGTTTCCTTCTTATCAACGCACTTCTAGGTGCTTCCTACTGATTGACGCACTTTGGCTGCCTTCTTCTGAGTAACCTCCATCTGGTTGCTTCCTTCTGATCAACGCTCTTCTGGCTGCTTCCTCCTGATTATTGAACTTCTTACTGCTTCCTACTGAGCAACGCACCTCTGGCCGCATCTTTCTGAGCAATGCCCATAAGGGTACTTCCTTCTGAACAACGATACTCTGGCTGCTTCTTTCTGAGAAAAGCACCTATGGCTACTTCCTTTTGAGCAACACACCTCTGGCTGCTTCTTTCCGAACAACGCAACCCTAGCTGCTTCCTTCCGATCAACGCACATCTGGCTACTTCCCTCTGATCAACGCAATTATGGCTGTTTACTTCTGATCAAAGCACCTCTGCTCACTTCCTTATGAGTACCCTACCTCTGAGCTTCCTTCTCATCAACACTCTTCTGGAAGCCTCCTTCTTATCAAATCTCTTCTGGCTGCTTTCTTCTGATCAACGCTCTTTAGGCTGCTTTGTTCTGAGTAAAGCCCCTCTGGTCGCTTCCTTCTGATCAACGCTCTTCTGGCTGCTTCCTTCTGATCAACGAACTTCTGGCTGCTTCCTTTTGATCAACGCACTTCTGGTCGCCTTCTTCTGAGCAATGGACCTCTGGTTACTTCCTTCTGATCAACGCACTTCTGGTTGCCTCCATCTGATCATCGCACTTTTGGCTGCTTCCTTATGAACGACGCACCTATGGTTGCTTCTTTCTAAGCAACGCCCCTCAGGCTGCTTCCTTCTGAGCAACCCACCTCTGCTCATTTCCTTATGAGCACCCCACCTCTGGGCTTCCTTCTTATCAACGCTCTTCTGGAAGCTTATTTCTTATCAAAGCTCTTCTGGCTGCTTTCTTCTGATCATCGCTCTTGAGGCTGCTTCGTTCTAAGTAAAGATCCTCTGCTCGCTTCCTTCTGATCAACGCTCTTCTGGCTGCTTCCTCCTGACCAACGAACTTTCGCTGCTTCCTTCTGATCAACGAACTTCTGACTGCATTTTTATGAGCAACGCACCTCTGGCTGCCTCTTTCTGAGCAACTCACTTCTGGCTACTTACTTCTGATTAACCCACCTCTGGCTGCTTCCTTCTGATCAACGCACTTCTGGTCGCCTTTTTCTGAGCAATGCACCTCTGGTTACTTCCGTCTGATCAACGCACTTCTGGCTGCCTCCATTTTTTCATCGCACGTTTGGCTGCTTCCTTATGAGCGACGCACCTATGGCTGCTTCTTTTTAAACAACGCCCCTCAGGCTGCTTCCTTCTGGGCAATTCACCTCTGCTCACTTCCTTATGAGCACCTCACCTCTAGGCTTCCTTCTCATCGACGCTCTTCTGGAAGCTTCCTTCTTATCAAAGCTCTTCTGGCTGCTTTTTTCTGATCAACACTCTTTAGGCTGCTTCGTTCTGAGTAAAGCCCCTCTGGTCGCTTCCTTAGAGATCAACGCTCTTCTGGCTGCTTCCTCCTGACCAACCAACTTCTGGCTGCTTCCTTCTGATCAACGAACTTCTGACTGCTTCTTTATGAGCAACGCACTTCTGGCTGCCTCCATCTGATTATCGCACTTTTGGCTGCTTCCTTATGAGCGACGCACCTATGACTGCTTCTTTCTAAGCGCCGCCCCTCAGGCTGCTTCCTTCTTAGCAACCCACCTATGGTTGCTTCTTTCCCATCACCCCACCTCTGGCTGCTACCTTCTGATCAACACACTTCTGTCTGCTCTCTTCTGATCAACGTACATCTGCTCGCTTCTTTCTGAGCAACGCACTTCTGGTTGCTTCCTCCTGAGCAACGCCCCTCTGCTTGCTTCTGCCATTATGTAAATACGACCCCGTGACTTCTCTGCCGAGCAGTCATGTTGGGCCGCATGGGCCAGGCCATGGATTGCATCCCTCATCGAATTGTCTATTAAATAAACCAAAATGAAGCCCCAAATATTTCTAAAGCAACCGTCGTGACCCCCTTCTAACTTCCCGTTAGACCAGTAACACAAAATAATTGTTGCAGTTTCCTCACCTCTAAGAACAAGGTGGAAACTACTTGATTATGGCTTTATTTTATCGACTGTACGAGTATCTCATTTTTCATTTTTCATTTGATTCGTTTTTATTTAATTTGTTTTCAGTTCAAGTTTTATTTTTATTTTTTATGTGATAACCAACAGGTGTTTAGAGGAACTAAGAACTTGCAGAAAGGAGGAGATAGCCCGAACGTTTAAATGAGATGACTACCCTGATCGAAACCTCGCCGTAACTGTTCTGGAGGTAAACAAATTCAAGTTCCATCCCTTAACAAAGGAATATAGGCAGGCAAAGAAGAACATAAAGGTGGGAGAATTAAAGATTGGGGGGGTGGGGGAGGAAGAAAAATGCTAAGATGTGAAAAGCGCTGTGGAGTGTAGGCGGTGAGGACTCTAAGAAAGCCACCATGGACTGAAATAAATTCTAAGGCAATTGATCAATAATTATTAGAAAACAAATTTAATTACCAACAAAAAAGTGTTGAAAATTGAAAAAAAAATATCTTAAAAATGAGTTAACAAGGAGATGAATGATTGGGGCAAAAGTGGGTCAGGGACACCAGTGAGATGGAACAAGAATCCTTCATAAAAGCATCCTTCATTTTAACGCTTTCATATATTCACACTTTCTCTGCTCTACTCATCTACGCACATCCATTTCGTATATTTCAATATACATGTTAACGTAGATTCCGCAAGGGAGTCTGAATCATTCTTCTGAGTGCCTATTTTTGTAGGAACTTGTTCGTGAGGGTTTATATACACCCATGTCGCAGTATTTGGCTTGACAAGATTTTTCAGAATTTCTAACTCATTCAAACACCTTTACTTACACCTAAATTCTCACACATCAACCCTTTTATTGAGATGTCATCTCGATATCTCTTTCCGTCTATGCATAACTTTTATAGTATCTTTTTAAAGAATATAACTAATCAAAAGCCATGCCACGTTTTCCTCCACCTCATACTTCTCATTACACATCTCGTTCTTAACTTTTCTCATTACTTTTTAATCTTTTAATTACCATTACCACTAGAATGCAACTTCATTTTAGCATAGTGACCAACCCTCAAGTTCCATAAAGGAAGAAAAATGTCATTCATTTCTAACAGCCTGCCATTGAAAAAAAGAGGATTGCCATTTAGTTATTATTTCCACTAAAAAAAATGGTACAAACTTGCGAGAAATGCTCAGAGAAACTTAAATTTACTACTGATTTGCTTTGAGGTCATTTGCGACATCACATTTGCCATCTCAAAGCAGGGCAGCACCACCACTCCCAAGGGGACGAAGCGCTAAAGACTCTGTAAACATCTGGCCTCAATCACCCTGAAGAGACGTCTTACAGAGAGATCTCAATGTCAAGCATGGTTGAGGAAGAGCTTGGTGTGCGGTGGGAGAAAGATTAAGAGATTATTGAATGTGTGGTATTTATGGTCTGAAGAAGGATATGAACTAAATTGTGAGGTAGAGTGTTCTGAGGCGATGTAAACATATAAGAGAAATGGATGAAGAGAATTGTGAAGCGGATATACGAAATAGAGTGTGAGAGAAGAGACTAATAATACCGTATAGATGTGAACAAGGACGAGGCTTGTGAGGAAGCGTTTCTACGTGGCAGATTTAACTTTTAAACACAAACATAAATACACAGATTCGTTAATAATTCACTCTCACGATTCTGGAGAGAAGAAAAAACATTGTCTGTCTGATTCTCTCATTCTCTACTTCTTTGCCTTTCTCTGTCTTCGTTCCCACGCCTCTCTCTATATTTCTCTCTTTCACTCACAATTTTGAAATACCGCTTGTAGCCCCCAACTCTCCTGTAGTCTCCTCTAACGCGTCAGAAACAAGTTATCGCGAAACGGGCACTTTTTGCGCCGGCCCCGATCGTGCGAAGGGCCAGGGTCAAGTAGCTGCTGCCGGCTTCCAACGGGAAGAGTAGAAGCAGACGAACAAATCGATCAGTCCCCGAAGGGCTTCTTTCTAAATTGCTTGACTTCCAAATAAATAGCTTTCAACCCGCACTAACATGAAAGGCGACGAGGGAATGACAGCATACTATTATTTTCGGGATTTCTTTTCTCTCCCTCTTCTTCTTCGGAATGGGGTCGAGTTTGTACTGTGAAGTAACTGTGTCTCTTTGTACAAGATTGTTCCTGGAGTAATAGTATCTAGCGAGATAAGTACTAGTGGTTGGCAAAGATTTGTAATGCAGTCTTTTTTTTTATTCCTAGTCCTTTTATTTTTTGCTCTGTTTATTTTTTCTATTTTATCTTTCACTTTTTCGGCCCTGCCCTTAATTCTTTTTAATAAATAGGAAAATGCCCTCGTTAGCTGTATAAGCTTACTCAGTTTTCTAAACTGAAAACATCTCTGAAAAACAAATAAAATGTTAAATAAACGTTTTTAAAACACTTAAGGAATTTAAAAATAGTTTGAAAAACATTTTGAATATATTTTAATTTCGAAAAAAATATCACTTGAAAAACACAAAATAAACAAGAAAAAAACAAGAATAATTTGTAATCAACCTAAATTAGAGATTTTTTGCATTTTGTTTTGCTGTCTGTACTCACCCGTCCCACCCTGGAGACGTTAGAACAACTCTTGGTGTGAGTAATTTCAATTTTCCCAAAATGTGGACATAATCGAACAGCTGCGTGCCCTCCTGGTATCGAAAAACCCAAGGAGAAACCCCGATCCTTCCGTTTTTAAAAGGCCCAGGGGGAATTGTGAGCCTTCTCGGGCTCGAAAATCCCAAGTTATTTGGGTTATGTGTACGTTCCCACAATATTACCACTTTCTTCTGCGATATATTTTTTTCCTCGTTGGTTTTTACTTTTTTTGTAAAATTGAGCTTGCAAAGAATCCTCGATCTCATCCACGTCCTCTGTCAGACAGAAATGAAGTTGCGGAGTTCGCTACAAAAATCTTCCCCGCGCAGTTTTCTCATACAAACATTTGTTTACATAGTCAACGCATTAATGCCCTCGTTTGTTTTCATCATGAGGAGGAACAAAGAATTCATTCCCTTAGGTGGGGCAGGAAAAATTTGGGAAGCGAGGAATCGCCATTTTGGCTCTCTAGAAAAATGAGATTTCTTGGTAGTTTGACAATCACTATTTTTGATACCTTGAAAATAACCATTATTTATATCTTGCTATTTTTCTACCTTGAAAAGCAACATTTCCCAAACCTTAAAAAGTATCATTTTGATACCTTGAAAATTGTTACTTTTGATACCTTGAAAATCACCATATTTGAAACCTTGTTAAATCACCTTTTTCGATACATTAAAATAACGATTTTGATATTTCACCCTTTGATTATTTTTAAATTGAAATTTTTGTTATCTTTTATAATAAAATCGCCATTTTTATATAGACGAAATTAAAATTCTCAATATCTTAAAAACTAGCATTTTAAATACTTTGATAAATTAAATTTCCATACCTTAAAATTATTACTTTTGATACCATGAAAATTGTCACTTTTGATCTTAAAAATCACCATTTTATTATAATTTATTAAAAAGTCCTTTATATACCTTGAAAATTGCCCCTTTTCAATATTTTGTTCTATTTATACCTTGAAACTTTTATTTTCGAAAGCTTGCCATTTATATCCCTTAAGAGGTGGTATTCTAGATAGTTTCTCCTTTTTATACCTTTGAAAATCGTTATTTTCAATATGATGTTTTTTTAAACATTCAAAATCGCCATTCTTTTTATCATGCCACTTACATGCCCCCAAAACTCATCATTACAAAATCACTATTTTTATTCTGCCACTTTAAAGACCTAAAAATTCCCCCTTTTATATCTTGCTCAGTTGGTATCTTGAAAATTGCCATTTTCAATTTTATGATTTATATACCTTGAAAATCCACATTTTCGATATTTTACCAAATTTATACAACAAAAATCGCCGGTTTCTTGATACAAAGTATATTATAGCCTTTTGGATGTTTTGACATTTTTGTACATTGAAAATCGCCGTTTTGAAACGTTGCCATTGTTCACACCTTAAAAATGGCCGTTTTTGATACCTTATAAATAGTCATTTTTGAGACCTTATTTTACCACTTAAAAAAATAAATATACAAATTGATAGATCCATTAATCGCACCTTTCTGACTCTCATCTCAGTGTGTGTCCCATGTTGGATCCGAACCACGTCTTCTTATTCTACGGCAGCCATCATCGTTAGACTCGGATTCGGTGAATCCGGTGTCCAGGGAACTTGTAAGGCCTCAGCTCCGACCCTTAGTAGCATCAGCACCAGTATCACAGGCCGATACTAAGATTAAAAAAGCGAAAACCGACGTGGGACTTAGCCTTCCCCCCCCCCCATTAAACTTTAGCAAAGAGATTGGGGAATTAAGGACAAATAAAAATGTGTAGTGTGTACTTGAGAGTTCGGAAGCGGGGAGCGCAACTCTCCCGAAACTGCTGACTTATTGACATCGAAGCTAAGCCGGAGATAAGGAATAGAGATAACCCCCCTTTCCCCCTAATGACTGGACTACTATAAAACAGTTGAGAGGCAAGGTCGGACAGCTGGTTAAGAACCGCTAAACAAAATCTTGGAGAAACGGGCCAGATTAATCTGGCAGAAAAGAGAAAAAAACACGCCAAGACCAGTAGATTCCTGGTCATAAAAAATAGAGAACAGAATCGAAAACCCTTCCCGAGCAGCCGGCTACGGCTGCTGCAAGAAAAAGATTCTATAATAACCTAAAATAAAACACAAGCATAAATGAAATATAACGGTTTGAACGCCTAAAAATAAACAAGACAAATTAAGAGAAAAGAATTAGAACTACGCTACCATATAGGTACCAAAACAAGCAACAAATAATAAAGTAACTTTCGGAATTAGAAGCACGCTACCTACTAGGTACCCAAACCAAAGAAAACTAACGACACAAGGAAAATACAAGACAAGGAAAAATAAACCAAAATTAGAATCAACCAAAATACAGAAGGAGAAATAAAGAAGGAAACGCAATTAAAACATCAAAAGAAATAGAAGAGCCAGCAACCTGGCATCCTTAATCACACAAATCCCACATATATACTTTTAACATACCCCCCCCCCCACCTCATAGCACACTAGGTTTAAGTATTTTCGTCCAAAAAAAACACAAAAAAAACACTCTCTCATGCTATCCTCTCTATCCCCCTCTTATCTCATCACCTGCGGACAACTACCCCAATTCCTTCTCGCGAATGACCTTGGCGAAAGTCGTTATATTCCAAGATATTTCCCTCTTAAATTTAGCTGAGAAACAAAATGGAGACCAATGCATGACCCTACGATGAATTATTGGGGAAATATTCACCCCAAGAATGGACCGACGAATGCTTCTTAATTGTCTGCAATTAAAACAAGTTTCTGCGGGATTGAATTCAAGTAGTTTCGAATAGAACGTTCTCTTCCCCGCCTCTCTGAATATCGGAGTCTACAACAGCACTGTTGTGGACAAGAATTAGAGGTCTCGGTTTTCAAACACCTTTTATTTTTTTTTTTCTCGTATGCGAATGTATGTGTGGGGGGAGGAGGGATGGGGTAAGAGAGAAATATGAAGAATTTATAATACAATATTGTTATGATGAAGCCACATCTTATTTAACGGTATATAATTTGAAATAAGAGCTATTGATAGTCATGTCCGTCGCAAGAAATTCTTCTCTCTCTTCCTTCTATTTTCTCTCATCTCTAACTTCTCTCGCTTATCGCTCGTCTCTTTCCGCCTCTCTCTCTCTCTTTACTTGCTTGCGTCTTTCTCTCTCTACAAAAAAAAATAGTGGCGTGGCGTGTTTAAAATAGTTTAAACTACCGGAGTAGTTTGAACAGGAGTAGTTAAAACAAATTACGACCGTTGAAGAGTGGAAACGCGTTATCTGGTCAGACAAATCACGTTTCTGCCCCTATGTGAAAGATGCCTGGCGTCATCGTAGACCTCATGAGGCCGTCAAGAAAGCTGGAGAAGCTCTGCTAGACGACCAGGATGTCAACTACCGCATTCACTCGGTTGGAATTGTGATTAACTGCCATGGTAAACATTTAAAAACAATCACACGTCTGGATTGGCCCCCAAATCACCGGATCTGAGCCCCATCAAAAATCTATGGGAATTCCTCAAACAACGTGTCAAACGTCAGGCCCCGCAACTGACAATCACGGATGTCTCCATCGAAACCTGTTTTCGCATATAAAATTAGTCATATTACTGTGGTTTTATCCCTATAGTTACACGTACGCTATTGTACTTTTTTGCATATATATATATATATATATATATATATATATATATATATATATATATATATATATAGCAGGAATATGAAGACATATGCGATGGTTTTGAACATTTAATTTTCCGGACGTTTCGGTCATTAACGATGACCATCATCAGCGAATTCTAAATACAAAGAATTATTTTTATAAGAATAAATAAACACAGCAATAAAAACATGACAGGAGTGAAAAATGATAACCGAAAGCAAGAAGTTAAAATGAAATATATAATTGTAAGCCGTTGAAAGCAAATTGGTGAAAATCTATTAACAAGAAATGGATGTAATATCGTAAAAAATAACTAAATTAAATAATAATCCCATGAGTTAAAAATATGCATAATAAACATGAATTAAATTCCTATCGAAATACAAAAATTGTAAACTATAGCAATAAAGTCGAAAGCAAGGCATGAAGAAATCGATTAATAAGACTGAGAAAAAAAAGAAGATTAAATACTCCCATGAGCAGCAAATATGAATAATAAACATGAATCAAGCGGAATACAAAAAATTTACTATAAACCACAGCAAGAGAGAATTATAAGGGCGGGAGGGCGAACAATCGAAAATAAGTTAGATCAGGGGGTATGTAATCGAAGCGGATATTAATAAATGGAGCGAAGCAAGTAATTCAATTAAGTTAAATTTTAAGTGATTGAACATTAAATAATACGAGTAGACTAAGGCACGAAAGTTTAAATAGTAAATAATCCATAATGGAGGGGTCAAAAGGACGACTAAAACATTAAATTAAGTAAAAGTCAATAATAAACCAGATCGTTTAGATATTAATGGGACAAACTAAAATAGAAATAAAAATTTCTCTGCAGTAGTACTAACCTTGTAACGGTGAAGCTGGGAGTAACAACTGATATTACGGACAGAATTAGGCAAAAAGAAAACTATTAAGGGGGATGTGGTTGGTTGTACGTTTGTCTATATAGTGAATAATTTAAGGTGTGATGAATAATCATTGAGTTCCGGGTTAATTTGTCTGATGTAAAGAGATTCAAGAATTTTTAAACTTAGAGAAGAAGAGGCAGAAGAGAGTATACTAAAGGAATCAGGGTCAAGCGGGTGGTTAAGTTGTAGTGAATGTTCTCGTATAGAGGAGTGTTCGGGTTTGGAGATGGGAATGTTGGTTCTGTATGATACTCCGATATGCTTAGCGATCCTACATCTTAGTTGTAGACTTGTTTGGCCTACATAGCGATTTTGGCAGGTCGCACAAGTGAATTGATAAATGATGGAGGAACGCAGGCATAATGGGAGTGATTCTTTGTGCCGAAGGAAAGTATAGACAGCAAGAGGATTAGAATTAATTAGGAGAAACTTGCATTGGGGAAAGTATTTATTAAGAGTCGAGAGTAAAGCTTTGTTGAATTTTGTGTCAAGTGGAAGATAAGGCAGTTTTAAGAATAATTTTTGTTTGGGGACAGTTATTAGAGGGGTTTGCGAGAGAAAATTTAAATAAGAAATTGGAAGTAAGCTTGTCAAAAAGATGGTCTGGGAAAAAAATTAAAATGAAAAATGCTCCTAAGATATTCTATTTCGGAATGAAAGTGAAACCAATTTGAACTGATTTTGTAAGCTCTGTGTATACTGTTTATGATGGCAGAATGTTTGAAATTAGTAGAGTTACAACTAAAGAAGTGGGTGCCAAGTTTGGTGGTAGTGGGTTTCCTGTAAACTGATGTGTTAAATTTGGAACCAATTTTTTTTTCTCAGTCTTATTAATCGATTTCTTCATGCCTTGCTTTTGACTTTATTGCTATAGTTTACAATTTTTTTATTTCGATAGGAATTTAATTCATGTTTATTATGCATATTTTAAACTCATGGGATTATTATTTAATTTAGTTATTTTTTACGATATTACATCAATTTCTCATTAATAGAAGATTTTCACCAATTTGCTTTCAACGGTTTAGGATTATATATTTCATTTTAACTTCTTGCTTTCGGTTATCATTTTTGGCTCCTGTCATGTTTTTATTGCTGTGTTTATTTATTCTTATAAAAATAATTCTTTGTATTTAGAATTCGCTGATGATGGTCATCGTTAATGACCGAAACGTCCGGAAAATTAAATGTTCAAAACCATCGCATATGTCTTCATAGTCCTACTACGAATAAGGTTCCCAAGGAACGACTCCATCACTAATATATATATATATATATATATATATATATATATATATATATATATATATATATATATATATATATATCGTCGAAGGAACATAAGCCCAATTTTCCGTTCTTGGGGGTTTCATCCTTTTGATTACCTTTAAAGGACCGCCGTTGCTCTGGCGCCCTCGACACACTTGCTTCAAAAGTGGGCTTTGCAAGCAGCAGCAGCGGCCATTTTGGCAGATTTCGCCTGCACTCGAGGCTCCCTCTGCTCCGGAAGCAGGATTGTTTTACAAAGCAGCAAAAGCACAAACTAATTAAGCCCCCCCTCCACCCTCCAATTGCTGAGCGACCGAAATGTGAAATTGGAGACGGACAGATAATAAAAATTTTATGGGGGCAGCGGGAGACCCACAGCCCCAATTGCAATGATCCCCCGGAAAATGCTCCCAAATTGAAGAAGGGGGTAATGCCTGAGAACGGAAAGATTATTTTCTAGTGTCCGCTGCTAAGCAACGCGGCCCCAAGCCTCCCGATAGGAAAGGACAGACAAAGAACGACGACTCAAAAGACAATTAATTAAAAAGGACAATTAATCCATAGAAGCTAAGTAACTAACGAGGGAAATCTCCTTCACAGATCTTTTGACACGATCGTGACAAAAGTGGTAAAGTTAGGGACAGTGAAAATGTGTTTAAGCTACATTACTTCAGTAGGAGAGGGAGGGGGGAGGTATAAAAAAAATCTACAAAATATAAAAAAAATCAGAGGGTGAAAAGGGGAGAAATCTATAGATAATGATAACTAGAGGTATAATGGAGAGAAGAATTGCGGATGACACCCAAGGGGCTGATTGAGGAGAACCCAGGGGAGATACACCAAGGACATGAAGGAGGGGATTGGGGGGGGGGAGGAGATAGATAGAGAGAGAGAGAGAGAAGGAGGGAGGGAGAGATTTCCGAGGTGAAAGGTCATATAAATAAGTGAGGCTCAAACCAGACCCGCCACAGTCTCATTCCGATCGCTTCCTTCTTAGCGCCGCCACTTCTACCCTCGCCATCCTTCTCTGTCGCCACTTGGCACTCTCAGGCACTTGTTGGCATTCTTCGGGAGGAGCTCCCGCATTGAACTACTAAAATCTGTTCCAACTCAATCTAAGCGTTTTCTTATTTACAGATTTGTTTTTCATTCAATTCCACAAAATTATAATTAACTTGAATTTAAATAAAATCAGTTATTTTCTTCCATCACTCTTGCATTTGAGCTTCATTCCCATTCGTCGCTCCATTCCCCATAATTGACCAGTACCACTTTTTTGCACATCAGCAAAAGCCTCCTCATCACTGCGAGAAGACAATGAACTCCTTAACAGGTAAGTGTATTGAAATACTTTACTCCTACACAACCACACTCATACACCGTACTGTACCCCGCTCTGGTATTGGTGAGTACTTTTAGTCCTCTGTACCTTCACATTTTTTAATCTACAACCTATACTTTGTACTTCTGTACATATGTACTCCGTACTTTTAAGTACTTGGGCCGTGTACAACTTTGTTTCAAAAGGCTTCCATTGTGCACATCTGACCCCAACATTTAGGGATATCTTCATATGTCTGTCTTCCCCAGATTCTTTCCCATCGATAGACCCGACCGCGGAGGAAAGATATGTTGATAGATACCACAGAGGTATCGATCTTTACTTAAGAATGCATGTCTATAAAGGAGATTTTCGCGCCCCGTTATCACCTTAAGTCGTCTACTAAAGCTTTTAGGTATCCATACTTCCCCGCCCTCTAACTTCACCACTTCAGCATGAATTATTTTCAATAAATCTTCACGAAGCAACGATGCATATTCCTTAATATGGATGTATATAGTTGCATGTGTCCGTGGGAGAGCTGAAATACGTACATATGTGTGTAAATTTATGCCTTAATGGTTTTGTTTACGTGTGCATGTATTAGAACGAGAATGTGTGCGTGCAATGGACATCAAGAAATCCGACTCTTGATCTTGAGGGGCGGGACCGCGGGCAAGCGACATTCAGCCAAGCTTTTCAAAACACCTTCTCCACGCCAATTTGTCGCGCTACCCGGAGAGGGAATTTGCCTACAGGGGAAAGCAGGACCCAGAGGGAGGGAAAGGGAGGAGCAAGGGTCATAGGAGGCCCTAAATGACACAGAATACACTCAAGGAGGTACAGGATAGTATGAAAAATCAAACCCATTTTTAGGTTTCTGTGTTTTTTTTAATTTAAAAAACAAACCAACGTAGATGATTCTACTTTTGGCTAAAGGGCGAAAACAGAGAAAGACAAAGGAAGAAAAAAATAAGGTTGCACTCAGAAATAAGAACTAAAACACCCTTGGTGGAAAGGGGGAGGGAGAGTCAAATTCTGAAGGGATGGCCATGTTGGTTTCATTTATAATAAATAAAAAAATATTGTTCTTGATAAATTTATTTGATTTATTGGTTTATTAAAAAAAATGTTCTAGAGATGAATTAAATGAAAAAAATAAAATACATAAACATATTTTTCGCCCTTTATTTACGTGGTAAAATCAATAAAATATTACAGTGGAGTAAAGTTTTAGGTCAGTCTCCCGTTGCCATCGACGTTTCCCGTTTCCCGGGCAACGGATTAACACCTTCGTTTACCGTCTGCGAAAGTTAATCTACGAGCAGCACTAATCTCTGCCTCGCCTCGTTGGAAAGGTGTCACATTCAGTTCAACCAAACAGCTCATGTAGACACACATACATACATACAGTCATGACCAAAGGTTTTGAGACTACTATAATTTTTATATAATATTTTATGTAAGAAAATTAATAGAACTAATCAAATAATGATTTTTTTAGTATGTTTGTATCGTAATTTGAAGGTGAATATACAAATATTTAGAGCCCAACCAATTTAATTATAAATACAGTTATTTAATGCGCACAGTCAATATTTACAATGATGTCCATTTTTGTTCACGATTACTTCAATTCGTTCTAAGATGATGGATCCCAAATTTGTGATATCTTGGCTAAAATTGCTCCTTTTTGTTAAATAAACAGCCACAGCTGCTCATAATTGGAAGACTTCTGTTTATCAATCGCCAGTTTGATTATCACCCACAAATTCTCTCTTGGGCTAAAATCTGGCGAATACTCGGGTTAAGGCCCCAAATGTTTAACGTTATTTTCAGCCGAAACTTTCTTATTACTTTTGCCTTGTGACAAAGTGCGCCATCATGCTTTAAAATACAATTATCATACTCGAATTGGTCTTGAACTGTTGGGAATAGGTACTGATGAAGGACGTTTTGGTTCCATTTTGAGTCCATGGAAGTCTTTTGGGGCGAAAGACGCCTTTGGACAGAAGCCTTGGACTATTCCATTGGTGTCCTGTTTTCTCTTAATCACTTTGAAACTTGACTAGTTATCAGTTACTCAAGTTCCAGAAGCTCCAAACAAGCGAGAGGAATTTTCATTAGAAAATATCACTTTATTCTCCTCTTCAAAAGTACATTTCTTTTATTTCGTACAAAAGTAGAGCTTATCCGTAAGGTTCATTTAGGAGATGAAGCTCTTTGCAACGCGATCTTGGCGTTCATTTAAACCTCTTGGTCGTACAGATTTCTTCGAATGAGTGTAATCAGTCTTTTGAAAGTCGTTAATAATCCAAAAGATGTTGTTTACTGATGCAATATCCTTAGCAACTATCTCCTTACATTTTCACGCCACTTTGGTGCAGAGCAACAATGTTTGCACGCTTCTCTTTGGAAAAAAACATTTCTGGAATTGAAAAAGATTTAAACATTTATTTTTACAAAGAAATATTACTAAATAGATTATAATTACACAAATTCATTCATTTAACTCATATTTTTCATCATTTTACCATTTTTATCGAATAACAAAGCTCCAGGGAGTGAAACTCACTTCCTAAACGACAAGGACCAATGCGCGATTTTGGATGCAGCGAAATAATGAAGTTTTTTCTTATTATTTTTGAAATGGTGATTTTTGGTAAAAACTTGCAATAATTTAAATGTTAGAATAATTATTCCTATTGTTTAAATTTGAGGAACGAATGAGAGAAATATATATATATATATATATATATATATATATATATATATATATATATATATATATATATATATATATATATATATATATATATATATATATATATATATATTAACCTGAAAACATTTACATATGGCTGAAAAAGCAAATTTATGGGATTGTGTGTGTATATATATATATATATATATATATATATATATATATATATATATATATATATATATATATATATATATATTAACCTGAAAACATTTACATATGGCTGAAAAAGCAAATTTATGGGATTGTGTGTGTGTATATATATATATATATATATATATATATATATATATATATATATATATATATATATATATATATATATATGAGAAAGATGAATTTTACGTGAAAAAGCTCATTCTCCTAAATCAAAGAAAGCAATGAACGGCACAATGAATTATTCTGGCTGAGAATCGAACCCGGGCCTCTTGATTTCAGGTACGATGCATCTACCTGCATCTTTATTTCTGCTTTCAAAAGGATTCGAAAGGCAGAAATTAGATATTGTGAAATCATATATATATATATATATATATATATATATATATATATATATATATATATATATATATATATATATATATATATATATATATGAGTATGGCTTTGTAAGTTATATTAAATCATAGTTACTGTAGTGCCTTTAGAACTGAATCGGTGTTTACTGAGTATCAATCTTTTTTATGGTATGTATATGAATGTCTGGTAGAGAGGTATTTGGCCTTTCACAAGTGATCATAGTATACTTACCTCAACCTGTTCCAGGTAACTTATTGCAGTCGATTCTTTGTGCTCGGCTGCTGCTATTTATTTTTGTAAGCAATTAATATGTTGTTAACAAGAGACTGATTGTCCGCTAGTTCTTTTATTCTTTTGTATTGCCTTTTTATAAAGAACTAAAACGAAGTACAACAGAAGCTTTAGACCATTTCATTAGCTTCCTGTTTTCTCTTAATCATTTTACAAACTGACTAGTTATTAGTTACACAAAACGTGCACGCCAAACCTCTACAAGGTCAATTATTTCCATGACCTCTCCTGGTTATTTTCCTTTTTCATGCCCTCAAGTGCGTGGAAAATTTCGTCCTTTGCTATTGTGCGCATTTCCGCCTTTAGTACTTGATAGAATGCTGTAAGTCTTTCAATGATTTTTTTCAGTTTGTGATTTTATTTACCTTTTTTATCTTTTAGTGCTGCTATTTTCTCTCGGTCAATTATATATTAGAAGACTGTTCATCTTTTTAGTGTTTTGTTGTTTTAAAGATTTTCTTTTACTAAATTTGACTTAAATGTTCTATGTTCTACCACTAATTGTTTTTAATAAGCTTGTTGAGTTTAGTATATTCGATCCTTTCTCTAATTGTCCTACTTGTCCCATTTTGGTCAAAATCTTTTCGTAGCCCCCCTTCCCTCCTTATTTTTGGATTAGAAGACCTTGTCCCATTGTTATATGCCAAAGTGCGATATTGTAGTTTGTTTTATGGTTCTTGCGTTTTCTCACGAGGATTTTATCACTTGTTTATCAAATTCTCTATACCTGTTTGCTAGTGTAGTTTGGAAACTCTTTATTTTACCTTTAGTGTTTTTTCTCTTCGTCATTAGTTTCCTTCGTCTTGTTTTTGATTCAATTTAATCTTTCTTATCATGAATTCATGTTGCTATCAGTGTTGAAGGAGATGATAACCGATATGTCCTTAGTAAACTTTTTTTTATTTAAGACTATGTACTAAGTCTTTTTTTTATCCCTTTGGTTCTATCCACGTCCATCTTCTGCTTTGTCTCATGTAATGGTATACTCTTCCTAAAATTCTACTCATGTTTTCACATCCATTTCTCCCGCTTATGGCGAATTTCCTCACCATTCGATTATCATGTCTTTGTTCTCCACTATTTTCATCAAGGTCCTAAATATACATCTTGACCTGCTGGTCTCCTCGTGTACATATGTATGTTTGCATTCATGCGTAGTGTATAGGAGTCTCAACTTCTTCATTTGTCAGATGTTGTAGGTGCGTAGGCTTGGATTTCTTGTATGGAATATCTATTTGATATTTTAATTATCAATTTGATTAATCCTTTGGAACTTCCTATAATTTCTGTTAGAAATGGCATTATACTACGACATATGCGGAATTTTACCTGATTAGCATTTGTGTAGTTTCTATCTTTCCAAGAGATCTGTAGCCGTATTTTAATTGTATAGTTTCTTCTAACTTTGCTGAGACTAATGAAATTCAATTTTGGTGTCCTTCGAGAATGTCCCAATAGTGTTTAGTAGCCGGAGTGATCAACCGTTGGTAGCCAGTTCCTTCAACTCACAGATTCTTAGCACCCTCTTCTTCTGAATTGACTTGCCCACTGCCATGAGCAGGGTTTTGTTCGCTTTGGGGTACTAAAGGTAGTGTTTCTCAGTCTCTCAACATTAATTTAATGGTGCAGATAACTTGCCGCTTTGGTTCAATTCGACTGGCGAGTGATTATGCCCACCGCGATCCAAGCTGGGCAACAATAACGAAGAGGCGGGGACCTCCGGCACTGACCCTGCCTCAGATTTGTGCCACCTGGGAGAGCACCTGGTATGAGTTGTCTCCTACTAATGATAATTAAATACCTCAAAGCGAGCCTCTCAGGGCCGCCATATCATGAGAGCGAGAAAGAAGTCCCCCTCCCCGTCCCCGCTGCCAATTCCCTTTGTCTTTAAACCCAGTGGGTGTAACCGATTCTGCCTTTGCATATGCAACGAAAGGTTGCCACACAAAAAAATACAACGGTCAGAGGTGGCTATGCAGTGAAAGTAGTGAAGTGTATATGTGCATATGCGTGAGGATGATTGATTCATTGTGTGAGTGTGTGCGCACGAGCGTGATTGATTTATTAAGTGAGTGTGCGCGCACGACCGTGATTGATTCATTGAGAGAGTGTGTGCGCACGACCGTGATTGATTCATTGTACGCGAAAGTGAGTGATTTAGTGTTTGTGTCCATGTGAGAGTGATTGAGTAGTTAGTTTGTGGGTGTGAATAACTAATTCATTGTGAAAGTGTATGATGGTGTTTGTTTTTGTGAAAACTTGATTCATTGTGCAGGTGATTGCTTTAGTTTGCTGTCGTGTGCGAAAGAATAATTCAAACAGTGTGTTTGTATTTATGAGTCATTCAGCAAGTGTATGAAATGATTGAATTGTGGAGACGGATTGATTGAATAAGTTGGTGATAGAGATCGATTGAGTGTGGACAAAATCTCGGTTATGCGGGGGTTCGAACGCCCGGACCCATAGGCGGGACTTTGTGGCAAGTATTGACGTGGGGCAGCGGAGGTGGAGGGGGCACTTATATTACGGTTTTCTGGTGGACTCCATGGGCTTAGGAGCAATTCGAGTACGTGAATTGCCCTCGTTGGTTCATTCGGTCAATGTTCTTACACTCCAGCTTATACCGGTATCATTCACGCCCTCGTGAGACCCCGCACACGACTAAAGGTTCGTTCTCTGCGAGAGGGCTACGCATTGGCGGGGGTGTCGCGGTCCCTAAACAGTCCCGAAGCCGACGGTGATATATATATATATATATATATATATATATATATATATATATATACGTAGCTTATTAGGTAGTTCGCTCCTGCTCCCTGAGAGAGTTTGTCAGGAAAGATCTATAAAGAAAGTGGCGAAGTTGAAGGTTGTGAAAATGTGTTGAAGCCATATAGTCCGCCCTCCTTCAGGCACGGGTCGATGGTATGAGGCCAAGTCTGCGCTTTCACACATCCATCAACTGCACCGCTTTCCTTCCCTACTGGTGGCCATACAACTAGGGGGAAGAAAAGCAGAAATTCAGGGGACTCTAGGGGAGGGGGAGGGGCATCAGATTATGTACTGGGGGGAGAGGCATACAATTATGGGGTTTGGAGGGAGGGGGGAGGGCGGAAGAATCGCACTGCTTAGAGGAAAGTTGAGAATCGGTTTTGACTGTAAGCTCTGATCATCAACATCATCATAAATATTATTATTATTATCATCTAGAGCTAACGGATAGTCAAAATAGGTACTGAAGTACGAGTTGGTAGGTTGAGGGTGTTATTAAAATAAGATACGGTACATAAACCGATTAGTTTCAATGGAGGAGCATGACACACAACTCTCCTCTACTTACCCACATTGCACAAAGAGAATAATTCAGTCGGATAGAGGAGAAGGATGTGGTGGTCTGTTGCGTCACCTCCGATCTATCTCTATTCCTCACCTCACCTCTCCTCTCCCCTCTCTTCTCTTCTCCTCCCCATCACCCCCTCTCCTCTCCTCTCCTCCCGTTTCTTATTCCCTCTCTTATCCCCCTCCTCCCCCTCTCTCTCCCCTCTGTTCCCTCTCCTCCCGTCTCTTATTCCCTCTCTTATACCCCTCCTCCCCCTCTCTCTCCCCTCTGTTCCCTCTCCTCTCCCCTTTTTTCTAATTTCCTCTCCTCCTCTCCTCCTCTCCTCCCCCTCTTCTCCTACTTTTGCCGTAAGAGCAAGGAAGCTCGAACACGCCAAAGCTGGCGAAAAACGGGCCCTATTCTGTCCACCTTTGGCACGTGACTGCCAAAATAGAGTGTTAAAGAGGAAGTAAAAAGGGATAAAACAGAAAGGATAAGGAAGATGGGAAACGAAGAAGAAGACAGAACAAAGGAGTAGAATGCAGAACAAAGTTGGCGAAGGTAGAAGGAGGGATGAGAAGGCAGAAAGAATAAGAATAAGGCAGAAGCGAGGAGGGGAAGGCAGAACGAAGGAGTTGAAGGCAAACCGAAGGATGAGAATGCAGAACGAAGGGAGGAGACGGGCGAGGGAGAAGAAAGCAAAAGGAAGGAGGAGAAGTCAGAAGAAATGAAGATAAGGAAGAAGGAATGAAGATAGGGCAGAAGGAAGGAAGAGAACAGATCCTATCTTATATATCTCGTCCTTACACGAAATCCCACCGATCTTTCCTTGTAAAAGAGCCAGGGAAGAGCACCGACCCGGTAAGTCTTCGGACCACTCGACCGTGCCAGCACAGCCACGGCGGGAGCCATATTTGGAGTACTAGGAGTCAAGGGGGACCTCCAAGGCTTATTCACCAACATAATCCCTTGGACTTGCCCCGGGTCACGTAGAAACCCCAAATCGGAATTTTCTTGAATGCGAATGGAAGGCTTGTGTAGGAGAGTTGCGTGCCCCCCCCCCCCTAGGTTCTATTATCCCTATTACTCTCCTATTTTGGTTCTCGAGAGATCTTCCACATAATTTCACTTCCCTTCCCATATTATTTTTAAATGCTTTAAGGGTAAGATGCCCTCGTTGGTTTTCTTATCTCCAAATAAAGTCATTACAAAAATGACTGCCAATCAATTGTAGAGCATGAATTAGTTAAGTGGGACCCCGCCCCTTTTCGATCGTGACCGAGGGCCCCCAACGCATAATGAAATACGCTCAAAGATCAAAAGGACAATCGCTGAAAGAAAAGCGCGAGGCCTCCAAACCCGGTCCTCCTTGGGAACGAAGGCACAGAGAGTGCGGTAGCAATGTGCATTACCACTAATCCGATAACAGGGATCCACTTATGGTCCAAGGGAGATCTAGCCATTACTTGTTAGGGAAATGTGTACCTGTAACCTATTGGGATTGTTCCTAGAGTAGTGTGTTGTGTGTGCGCAGAAAGGGAGACGCTGGGTCCATTGGCGTAGTGGTGGGCGTTATGTGTGGAGATGCACGTGGCCGGAGATGTCCCTTCAGTATCAACGCAGGGCATTATAATGGCGGGTGCCCCATGCGAGCATCGCAATTCTTTTGCGTCCACCCTAGCTTGGACTAGAACACGCTACCCAGGCGTTATAAATCCAATTTCTCATCCACTAGGGTAGTGGTGGCTCTATTGGAAGACATTTCTCCTCTTCCTCTAATGTTTCTTGCAAATAACTACTTTATACATCATTTATACATATGCACGTGTGTGGGAGGGGAAGGGGAGTTCAGATTGAGAGAGGCACGGTGTTGAGGAGATTGACCCATCAATAGAAGAGATACAAGAAGATGGTGTTGAGGAGAATGAAACAACGATGGGAGAGAGAAGGACACACAAACAAACAAGGAGGATCGTGTTACGGAAAGTGTCAGGAAAATGGAGGTTCAGAAAGAAGCGTCGCGTTGTTGTGGCAGTCGCAGTTGGAGAGCAAAAGAGTGCGGGACTTTGTGTAGCATTTAGGAGGGGTTTAAATTCGAGCCCCACTCGTAAGTGACGCCAATGGAGGTCGGTCAAGAAGCAAGGATGTGAGCATGTTGCGCCCCGAGGGAGAAAGGCAGCAAGATTTTTAACGAGGTAGATGGGCAGGGGGTGATTGGGATCGAACCCAGTGAAAGAACATCAAGTGAGAGGTCATGAAAGCCTCCGTACTCATATAGCCACCTCGCAACAGTATAGAAATGAAAGAAAATGTGCAATTGCTTTTGTGGAAAAAATGATTTAAGAACCCCCAACGGGGGTCCTTCCGACCCTCAAAGGCCCTGGAGGTCAAGATTTTTGCCAGGGGAAGAGAGATCTACCCTGTGTAGACCAAGATCTATGGACACCACTATTCCCACAGGGTGATAAGATCATAAATAAAAAAAGTGATATGTCAGACGAGTGGGTTCATGAGAAGATTCGAAAATTACCACAAAGAATTTTCTAAAATAGCACCGGGAAAAAAAATATAAATATATATATATATATATATATATATATATATATATATATATATATATATATATATATATATATATATATATATGTACTATTGAAATCCACAGCTGTGGCAGCGTTATTAATTTTAACTTGTATTTTCTCAATATTTCTTACAAGTTTTTTAACGGGGTCTTCGAGACGAGAAAAAACATTCGCGAATGATATTCTTTATTCCTAGACGTCTTTCGACGTGTTAGGTCATCTTCATGGAATGAACAGAAATGGAATTGGAGTCTCAGGATGTTGGAGGTGTCCTTATTCAGTTTTTCACGGGCTATGGTAGTGCCATGAGTGTGGGCGTGTTTTTTAATCGCGCCATCTTGAAGGTGAACTGTCAGTCGCTTTGACAGGATTGTGGAGGTTACGCCGATGTACTTTGAATTGCGGTGTTCGCAGTCACCGACTTTGCACGAATATTCGTACACGACGTTAGTCTCCTGGAGTTCGCTCGTCGGAGGAGACAGCTGTTCTTCATGATGCAACTACTTGTTTTCTTGGTCTTGTAGTATATAATCAGATTTATATCCGTATTAGTGTCTGTTAAGGTCACATAACGATGGAGAATTCCTTTGAGAGTCTTTTCGTGTTCACGATAGCCCGTGTTCATATTGGCCTTGTAATAAAGGTCGATATTATTCTTCTTCCGAGTAGACGGGGCGCCAGGGCCAGCAGCCAAGTTCATTTTCTCTTATGGTGGCGTCGATGGATTCTTGTGGGTAGCCGTTGTTAACGAGAACTCTCATGGCACTACCCTAACTCATGAAAAGCTGAATAAGGACACCTCCATCATCCTGAGAATCCAAAACCGCAGAAGATTGCAGATAGCCGAAGCCGCCATTATTAAAAGGAAGAAACCGGCAATTAACGGGCAATTTCAGCCGGAAACCATACTCCCGAAATCTCGGCGTCTCCGAGTTGACCGCCGTTAAAAGAAGCACGTTTTCAAACTTTCATTTTCCTTTGCCTCTTTTGTCAGAGAACTAGATCGGAGCGACAAATAGTCAGACAATGGACAATGGATATAATATGTTGTGGAAGGAAAGTATATACACACATATATGATTGCAATTACACTCATATATGCACATGTATATAATAATAGGAGATGGATAGATAGGAATAGATTTTCCTGGTGAAAGGGAGATCGAAGGGTAGAAAATCACTGTCGATAGGCAATCGCAGGCGTTTATCTGAGATTGGTGTTCTCATTGTTTTTGGTCTTATTTTCAAGGTTTTTGCGTACTCTTTTTTCTGTTTTTGTTTATGTTGTTCTTAGTTTGTGAGGGTATTGCATGTTTGTTTGTGTGTTTTCATTTTGCTTCATGTAGATTATGGTACTTTCTTGTGGCGTTCAAGCCTTTGTAGGTGTTATTTTTTTGTATTTTTCGCGTTGTTCTTTTTTGTAATTTTAGAGTTCTTCTTATTGTATATTCTTTGTGTAGTTTATTGTTTGTCGTTGTTTCATATGCGTAGTCTTATGCGTAGATTGGTTCTTCTTGTCTTTCGGCCTGTGCTTTACTGCTGGTGAAGTTTTTCGTTCTTCTGTGTATGTCCTCCAACGGAATATCAATTTGTCTCTGTCTCATTTCGTCCGTCACGCGTCGTGGGACTTTCTCCCAGATTTTTCTGGCTCTTCTTTGAAGTTCCAAGGTAATTGGTGTCATCTGGATCATCTAATGTAGGTCCCCCTGCCTCCATCTTTCTCTCATCTTAAAGTTGGTGATTAAGAGTACTCCTTTATTTTGTACCCTTTGGAGGAGTCTTAATTTCTTTTGGGAGCTAGTGTTGATAGGTATAGGTGGATACAGTAGCTTTGATCTTATGAGCACGTTATAGATTTTTTTTTTGTTGCTCATATTCAGGTTTTTGAACCTCAAGAGCTTGTTGAGCTCGACCTTTGCTCGCGCTGCTGATTAAGCAACGTGGCTTACGTACGCATTTTTACCTATCTTTAGTCCTAGTACTGTCCCTTCTGTGTTGTATGGAATGCGGGAGTCGTCTGTTTCAATATGGGCCTGTTTCTTACGGAAGAGTAGGATCATCTTAAATTTCTGGGTGTTAGTGGCGATTTTCCACTTTCTTTCGTAACTGTTGATATGGTCGATTTCTCTAGCTGTTATTTGTGTCATGAATTCAGGATTTCTGAAGGGGGCAGTGATGATCTGGGAGATGTCTGCAAATTGGACGTACAGCGAGTCTTCCCTGACCGGATTAGGTAGATCGAGGGTGTATATATTATATATGAGGTGGTTTTAGACACTCTCCGTGCGGTACGCCTGCAGTTAGCTCGAAGTCCGGTCCTGTGTGATCGTATATTTGTATATACGCTATTCTGCCTGTCACGTAGTCACATAGAATTTCCTCTAGCCTTGGGTTTAGTCTTAGTATTTTGTACTGGAGCCCAGTCCTCCATAACGTCTCTGAGCACCAGGTCACTATACCTTTTTTGGCTAGTAATCTTCGCTAGTTGCTAGCGCAGTATCAGTCCCTCTCCTTCTTCTGAATCCATGCTGGTGTTGGGTATGGAGGTTGTTATCTTCCATAAATTCTTGAACTCTATTAGCCAGCACCTTTGTGAAGAGCTTGCCTGTCACTTCGAAGAGGGAAATAGGCCTGAAGTTTGCTGGTGTGTCTGGCGGCTTTCCCGCTTTTGGAATTAAAATCATTTTAGCGATCTTCCATTCGTCCGGGAAAAGAGCCAACATTTAGGCAGGCATTCATTATATTGACTAGCCCCTCTATGAACATACGGGATGGCGTTCAAGAAGTTAAGTTTGGTCAACTCCGTTTTACCTGGTGCTCTCTGTTTGAAGGTACTTAGCGTCGATAGGATTTGTTCTTTCGTAATCTTCCGTCCATAATCAGTCATCTCTTTGTCAGCAGTTGTATTGTTGAAGGGGTATGTCCTGCCGAGTTCTTGTCTTAATTGGTCGTGAATGTGTTCTTCAAAGTCATGGTCAAAGTGTTGGTTCTATTCAGGTGTGATGGTAAATATATTTTTCCAGTAGTCCCTGAACTCTTCTTCCGTTTATGTTGTGTCCATTTTTGTCCCATCGTCTTTGTTAAGGAGTATGTTTGTGTTAGGTGGTTTACCCTTTAATCTATATACTGTGTTTTAAAATGTTCGTGGATCTACTTCTTCGTCGAGTTTGTCTATAAGGTCATTCCAAAGTGCTGTTTGTTGTTCTGTTATGTGTGTCTCCATTTCTGTCCTTAGTGTGCCAGTCAGTCTAATTTCTTCATATAGTCTTTTGTATTTGTCTGTTAGGTCATATAGCTCCTGTGGCTACCTTGGTGCTGTTAAAGTTCTGTAGGTTGTTCTGGGGACTGTTGCACGGTCAGCCTCTATAAATTTATCCGTTAATCTTGCCCGCTCCTGGTTGATCTCCTCCAGGGTGGCTTCCATCGAGTGGTTGAGGTCTGTACTCACCGAAAAGGGTACGATACTCTTCCCAGTTCGCTCGGGAGAAGCATTTTCTCTTCCTGATGGGTATCTAAATTGGGTTTGAGGATTCATGGGCCGAGTTGTATGTAGTAATTGTAGGAAAATTGTGGGCTGGTCAGGGTGATATCTTGTTTGGTTGCGCAGGTTTCGGTGATATTTGTAGGGAAGTCGGGCCCAATGCGGGCAACAATACCCCTGTCGATAAGATTCTTCAGGTTCTTCCCCTTCTTATTTAGACGTCCGGTGTATCCGGATTCCTGGCATCTGGCGTTGAGTTCTCTCCCAAACAAGACTGTTCTCCCGTGTGCACAAAGTTGGAGAAAATTTCACCGTGCTGGGCGGGATATCTCAGCAGTCCTAGAAGACCAACGGTTTCTTGGCGGATGAGTCTTCTTGGGAGGATACTTGAACCCTGAGTTGAAGGATATGTCCACAAATATCTCATTAGGACACCACTGGTTAATTACCTTGATTGGGCGTATGAGTGTCCTTCTTAATAGGGCTTTGGGTAGCCTTTAAGGTGGAAGAACAGCAAATGTGCTGTCAACGACACCTCTGAAATGGATATGTGGAGTTGGTGCCATAGTCATGTGCCTGACACTCCACAACTTCCCCATTTCCCTAGCATTGGACTGCACAATCCAATCTTACCTTTTCTCTCCTTCTTTCTTCCCAAGGTGTGCAGACAGGCTAAGGGATGGAACTGGTCCTGGTGAGTTTCTCTCATCGTTACTGTCGGGTTTCCTGTTCAGGCAAATCAGAGCGGTACCTAAACCATAAGTGCCTTACTTGGCGTACCAGCTCCGCTAAGTTGACCGTTTAATTCTGTGTCTTATATCTATGTAGTATGGCTTTTCTAATTCTCAAATTTGCTTGTTCTTGTTTTTTAAGTATTTGTTTAATTACTATTTTAAGTTTTAGCTTTGCTAACTTTTGCAATTCTAATAATTTAAGTTATTTAACGCATTCATTTTATTCTTTTGTTATTATGTGGTGACATTGAGTTGAACCCTGGCCCTCCATGTTCATAAAAAGGTCGCATATTATATTGTAATATCAGAGACTTGTATGGTAACTTGAATGTTCTAACGGTTGTATCGTCTAAATATCATATTATTTTTATGTGCTGAAACCTTAGTCTCCCAATCTAGAAATATCACTGAAATCCTATTGCCAAATTTTAGGAATCCTCATCTGATTCGTCGGGATGCCTTCCCAAGAGCACGTGGCTTAGTTGCTTACATACCAAAGGGTTACAATGCCACATTACTCCCCGACCTTATGTGTGGATGTCATAAAGTTCAAGTTGTTAGGGTTACCAGTCGTTTGAACAACTTCTATATATTTAGTTTATATCGTAACCCTGACCTTGACTATAATATTTATGATTGTTTTCTAACTAAGATGGCTTTGATTCAGGAATCAGATAATCAATATTGTTTTGTTTTTGTGGGAGATTTGAATGCACATCACCAGCAATGGCTAAACTCTGTTTCACCAACCAACAGACATGTGCATGCTCCCGTGACTTTTCCAATTTATGGGGATGTATTCAACTTGTCTTTGGCCCAACTCATAACTCTGGCAATTGTTTGGATATATAACCTTCTGATGTGTCAGATGTTGTTGAGGTGAATATATTGCTACCAATTGGTCATTCGGATCATTCTGCTGTCAGTTTCAATTTAATGACCAATTTTAATGTTCCTAAGTTTACTACCTCAAGAAGAATATATCTTAAGTCCCGTACTAACTGGAATAATATAGCCAATGATTTGAATGATGTAGCATGGAGTGATGTCTTTAAATTTATTGATGCTGAAATTGCATTAAATTATACTCTTGTGCAAATTAGATCAAGGAGAATCCCTTTAAAAATAATTAAAAAGATTTCACAGGGCAAAGTTTGGTTTAATGATGCTTGTCGAGATGCTTTTAATCGTAAGCAAGATGCTTATCATCAGTGGTCTAGAAACAAAATACCTGATAATTGGCTAAATTATTAACAATTAAGATCTGAAGCCCAAGGTATATATGATGCAGCCCACGCAGAATTCAATGAACATATCTGTGATAACTTAACTGGCATCACTCAAACACATAAATGGTAGTCCACTTTAAAATCTTTCATTTATGGAGAAGACTCACCTCTTCGTAATGAGAATGGTGTTCCTATATGTATATATATATATATATATATATATATATATATATATATATATATATATATATATATATATTTATATATATCCCGATAGAGAAAGCTAATCTTCTCTCATCTTTCTTTCAAAGGAAGCAATGTCACCGGGATCTTGAATTCCATCCAACTTGCTTCCCTACTCCAATTTTGTCTAAGTTTGCCTTTAGATCACCAGAACTAAAAAGCTAGACTTGAATGCTTATGGTGGTACGGATCCTACTAGCATATTTTCTTTATTTTTCAAGAACAAGACTGCAATATTGGCTCCTAACCTGGCAATCCTATTTAGACATCTTATTCATGCCGGTAAATTCCCGCTTTGTTGGAGAGTTTCCAATGTAACCGCTATTCCTAAAGGAGCCTCAGCTTCGGATTGACCAGCTGAATATAGGCCTATCTCAATAACTCCTGTTATATTCCAGATTTTTGAGAAATTATTGGCTTGACGTCTTAATAAGTTCATTATAAAAGAATCATTACTATCTTCTACTCAATTTGGATTTAAAAAGGGTGTAAGGACCTGTGATGCCTTGTCTTATTTGGTCCACCAGTTGCAATCTAACCTTGATGCAGGGTCTGAAGCCAGACTTGTATCACTGGACTTCAGTTCTGCCTTTGACATAGTTAATCATAAAGCTTTGTCATATAAACTTAAATTAATGGGCATAGCTATCTCTTTTTATTATATTTTAAATGAATTTTTATCTAATCGCAAGCAATGTGTGGTTGCTGATGGGAAATGTAGTTCTATGGTTGATGTGGTCTCTGGTGTTCCGCAAGGTAGTGTCCTTGGACATATTTTATTTATTTTATATACTGCTGATATGTGTCAGAACTTAGAGAATAACATGATGGCCTATGCTGACGATGCATCTTTGTATTCATTTATTCCATCACCAAGACATCGAATTGAGGTGGCAAATTCCATAAATAGAGATTTGGTAAAAAATCTCTAGTTAGTGTACTCGTTGGGGCATGGTTTTGAATGCAGGAAAATTACACTCAATTATTTTTAGTCTCAGTAGAATTTCAAATCCAAATCATCCGCCTTTATTGTTTGATAATATTTGTCTGGATTCTTCTGATAATATTAAGTTGCTTGGTGTTGGTTTAGACAGCAAGCTTACTTTTGAAACTCATCTTCGTTCAGTTTCTTCCTCCATTGCTCAGAAAAATGGTCTACTTAGAAAATGCAGAAAAACCTTTAATAATAGTGATGCAGTTTTACGTTCCTTCTTTGCTTTTATTTAGCTTAATTTTGAATATTCTTCTACTGTTTGGATGTCGGCTGTGAATTGCCATCTTTGATTGCTCAATATAGCAATCAATAATATTAAATTTCTGTTTCCCAATCTAAATATTGACCTACTGAAACGTAGATTAGTCGGGTCATTATTTTTTTTTATTTAAGATTTCAAATAATAATGAACATCCACTCCATCTTGCTCTGCCTGAGCCTTTTACAGTAGCTCGATCCACACGTCACTCTAATAACATTATTAATAGGAAAGGCAAAGCATTTTCTGTTGTTAGATGTATTAAAATTCAATTTACTTCGCTGTTTCATTCCTAATATTTGTAAGAAATTTAATGAACTGCCAGAAGAATGTGTATCAGGATCTGATATTACATTGTTTAAATCTAAATCAAATAAATTTATTGTTTAATCAATGATGTGTTTTATAAATATTTTTAATATGGTTTCTTTTTTCTTTTTTTTCTCAGTTTCTTTTCTTGCAGTATGTTTCCCTGTGGGACCACTCTTAGTCATGTAGACTTATCCTTTCCATTGGAAACTTCTGTATGTGTATAATGATAATAATAATAATAATCGGGATATAGTCTCGGAGGTTGGTAACTTGTGGACACCACCAGGGACCCCAGGGTGGTTTAAACCTCGATGGCCAGATAGGATTCGTCTAAAGATGGGTGTTTTGAACTGAATTCCTCTTTTCGTAACCTTTCAAGCTGTGGTTCTTTGCTATTGTGCTGTAGTGGAAGCTCTTCATATTCTTCTGCGTCGTGTCGATTCCATGTTCTGATATCAGAACGATGTCAGGGTCGCATTGACTGATTATGTTTCCGTAAGTCGCTTGTTTGTTGTCCCATCCGTTAGCGTTCATTTAGGATTGTTAAGTGAGGAATGAAGTAGTAGAGGATTTTAGTAGGAGAAATAGTGGGAGAAATTGGGGAACAATGATAGGAAAGTGAAAATGAAAAGTAGAATGAAAGACAGGTCCCTGGTGATAGGGTATCTCTGGCTTTCTTTGCGTTTTGGTATATATATATATATATATATATATATATATATATATATATATATATATATATATATATATATATATAAGTATTTATACATGTATGTTAAAAGGCATTCAGGCATAGCAGAGATTTTTCGACCCCTACTGCTTTTGATGAAGATTCTTTTCTTTTTTTTTGTTATCTGGGTTGTTAACACCTAGATTTTGAATTTTTTTTTTTATTATTTTATTTATTTTGTTTTTTTTTTATATTCTTGACGTGTTAATCACGCTAAAATTTGGGGGAAATTACCACTTGACTAATTAGGTGAAAAGGGATTTTGTTTTGCTTTGTGTTGGTTGGGTATTATAAAAAACTAAGTGAAAATTAGATCTACGTCATTGTCAATGAGTAGTCTGCTGCTTTTGAAAAGTTTTGCGTGTCCTATGTCATCAAAGTTCGTGTGCTCGAGTACAAAATCGGGAGGGAGGCGCCGGTGTATGCTGTCCCAGATCTTGCTTGCTCTTTGGTGAAGCTCCACGTTTATGAGGTTTAACCCTAGTTCACCATCGAGCTCACTCTGCCTTCTCCACTCTCTCCTTCTGATTCTCGTTATAATATAGACAGCCTTATTTTGGACCCTTTTAAGTTTAAGGACTTAGGTCTCGGGACTCGCGTTTATAGGAACAGGCGAATACAGGAGTTTGGATCGAATGCATGCATTATAGATCTTTAGTTTGTTGGAGGTACTCAGGTTTAGGAATCTGAAAAATTCCCCCAAGTTCCTCCGTGCATTCGTAATAGTTTTAGCTAGGTGACTCCCATATCTACGAGTCGTAATCCGGGGTCCCAAAACCGTACCTTCCGTGCGGTATGGGATGCGTGGACTCCCCACACGGATGTCTACGAAGCTCTGCCGGAATAGTGGAATTACACGGAACTTTGGGGCATTGGTAGATATCTTTCATCTTCTCTCTCTCAAAAGAGTTGATGTTTTCCATTTCTACCGCCGTACTCTGCGCCATATAATTCACATTCTCATAAGGTGTCGTGCAGATCATCGCTATATCGTCCGCAAATTGGACGTATAACGAGCCTTTAGTCAGAGGTTGTGGAAGGTCGATGGTGTATATGTTGTAAAGTAAAGGGCTTATACACCCGCCTTGTGGCACCCTCGTCTCGAGTTTGAACTCGGGGCCATTGAAACCTTTAATATTCACAAACGCTCTCCTCTCCATTACGTAATCCTTTCAAGTATGAGATTGAGGCCCAGTTGTAAGATTTTGTATTGCAGGCCTCTCCTCCATAGTTTGTCAAAGCTCTTTTTTGACGTCGCGGAGTACCAAATTTGTATGGATGGCGTCTTTCTGCTTTTACTTTTGCAAACTTCTCGGTGATCACGGCTAGCGCCGTGTCCGTTCCTCGCTTCCTTCGGAAGCCATGTTGTTGGTTGTTGTGTGAATTATTTTCTTCGAGGGACGTATTCACCCTGTTGGCCAATATTTTCTCCAAGACTTTCCCTGCAAATTCTAAGAGATATAAGCTTGAAGTTAGCTGGACTGTCCGATGGCTTACCGGCTTTGGGAATGAATATCATTTTTGCTACCTTCCAGTGGTCAGGGAAGTAACCCACGTTCAGGCACGCATTCATGATATTCATGAGCCCTAATAAGATGTTAGGCGGGGCTTGAATAAAATTCTCCCGTGTCAGTCCTGTACGCACTGGTGCTCGTTGACGAAAGGAATTTAAGCTTTCCGAGAGTACTTCGGCAGTAATTCTACTACCAAGTCTCACCATATCCCTTTCCTGCCATACATAATGGTGAGGATGGGTTCTGTGTATCTGTTCGTTCAAATTATTTATTATTCTATCTTCGAAGTCTAAATCAAAGTTATCGTTCTCTTCCGGGGATATCTTAAATATAGATGCCCAGAAGAGTGAATTCTTCTTCGATTTCTTCCGTGTCCGTAATTTCTGTATTGGCACGTGTAAGTTTTATGGTCTTTGGTGTCCTTCAGCCTCTTAGTCTCTATTTTCTGCCAGAATGTACGTGAGTTGTTTTCTATATTCAGTTTATCTATCAAATTGTCCCCAAGTACACTCTATTGGTCCCTAATAAGAGTCATTAATTCGTCGCGTATCTGTCGTGTTCGTCTCTGTGTAATGATGTAGGGGTTCAAGAAGGGGCAGGAAGAGTTTTATATTTAACTCGGAGAATGGTTTCCTTATCGGATTTTAATAAATATTCAATAATTTTATCTAACTCATCGTCGATCTCTTCTAAAGAGACATTAATTAAGGGGTTAGGGTTATAATTTTCGAGGAGTTGTTTATAAGTATCCCAGTTGGAGCGAGCGTAGCTCTTGCGTTCTGGGATGGGGAACTGAATGGAGGAGGTTGAGATTTTAATAAGGATAGCCTGGTGGTTGCTGGGGATATGAGGTCGACGTGTAATCTGAGGCAGCACTCCTCGCATTGAGGTCACCGACAAAAAGAACAGTTCCGCCAAGACCACAAAGTTGCAGAAAGTTGTGAAGGAGTAAGTACCCTCTCCTTGGGGGAGAACCCTGTTGCCAAGACCAGAGGGCCCACTGCCATACAGAACTCCACAGCGAGGTATGACTCATCGAGTCCACTTATTGATCTGAAGTCAAGACCTCTTATCACAGCTATTGTACATCCGTCAAAACGTTCTCCGCTGTGATTTTTGGTTAAGACTTCGTAGGGAAATATTTTTATCCTATCTGTGCTATTTATCCCATGTTTAGAGATAAATATTATGTCTGGGTCACATTGTCGTAATAGGTTACCGTATATTATTTTTTTGTTCGTCCAGCCGTCTGAGTTAAAATGTAATATTTTTAATGTGTCCATTGTCCTGTTCACAATAGATTCCTGTGTGTGTTTATGTTGTTTATTAGGATTTAGGTCCTTGTGGAGTGGATGGGGGCGTAATTGTTTTGCCTGGTCGTTTCTTTCTGTATTCGCCGTCCGTGACGGTTATGAAAGCTTCGGGAGCCAATCTAATTAAGCCTTGGAGTACAGCCTCCTCGACTTCCTTTTGATGGCAGTCGTCCGATGTGAAACCTCATTTGTACCTTTCAGATATTACTGCTTCCGTTACATTAAGGGCTGTCATCTTCTTAGGAAAGGGGACCTTTAGGCAGCGTATACCTTCATGTTTATTTTCCTTGAATGATATACGTGCCTAGGCTCCGTCTTACAAGAAGAGGACGACCTCAGATGTCTTTGAGGCAGCGAGGTTTTCCGGGAGCGAGGGGACCGTGCCCCTGCCTCGGGTCTCGGAGTCTCAGTCTCCCAAACTTCCATACTTTGTGTGTGTGTTTGTGAGTTTCGGTCTTCGGGGTTTACAGCGTTGTTTTGTTTTTCGGTGCGTGGTGGTTTCGAGTCTTTTTCCTTTGTGCCTGGATCCTGGGGTCCCTGGAAGGAACTGGGGCGCTGTCAGGGGTGGAGATTTTCTGGCAACTAGTCTCGTGTTACGGTTTGAGAATAATCTTAAGAATCTCCTTCGACCATGGATTTGGGGGAAACCACATTTAATCCATCCCATTATGAGTCAGCATTCTATTTAATTTATTTTCAAAGCAACCCGGGGAGGAGAGTTTTGTAATGTGAGCATAATAGATGCAACACATTATTTTGGTCAAGTTTTCATTCTCGACGTGCAGGTATGTCTTATTTTCCCTTGCTTCCGCCACAGCAGCCTTAGCAACGTTGACATAGGTGCTATTGGCTTTTGCCTCCTCAGCCAGTCGGTTTTGATAAACATTTTTATTTAAGAGTTCTTTCTTGATCGGGCAAGCCATGGAGAGCGTCTTATGTTCTCCTGCACAGTTCAGGCACAGTATTCTCTTTGTTTGTCCGTTATATTTTCTTGTAGCGCTTAGTTTGTTTGCTCTTATGTCACGTAGAAAGACTATATATAGTGTAGCAATTTGTGAATAAATTCATGACTGCGCTTGTCGCTTGGATTGTTCTCTTACATATTCGTTAAACGGTAAAGTCAAATTCTTTGAAAGTTGGACTGATTTCATTCAAATGAGGTTGATCGAATACCGTTTTGTTGTGAGTGACCGGATATTCCACCGGCAGTGATACGTTTGGAAGTGGCTATTTTCTCCTTGAATTGCCTTGGAGGAGGCTAGTTGAGGGAAAGGCAGAAGGCCTCCTCTGCGCTGCCTGAAGGTAAAGTTGCATTTTGTTCATTGGACATCCTTTTCCACCTTCTCCATACCACATTTCCTTATTTTCATAGCGGATCTATAAAACTACATACACACCCAGTTACACACACCTACATACTCAGGGTCCCCCCAGATTTCCTCTCAAATTACGCCCTTGGGTGTAATGGCCTAGAGATGAAGGAGACGCGGCCTATTGCACTGAGGACCTTGACAGGCTGGCAAAAACCGGACAGGAGCAAGGTCTTCGAGAGAATTTACGGCGAGCTTAATATGGCCCTCATTCGGCTAATTGATTTGCCAAATGGCTACATGGCTATCTGTTCGAAAGAGGCTGACATCGAAGCCCTCTCCTCTTCGCGTGCCTCAGACTCCTTTCGGAAAATCTATCTTGCACCTCAAACACCGCCACAAATACGCGCACATAGAAGTGTTATCTGCCGACGCCTCGACCCCTAGATTGGAGGCTACTCGACCGACCAAATCACGGAGGAGATTCTTCGGAATCATCAGTGTGCAAAAATAGCCGAAGTAATCAAATTTAAAGACTATACCCACGTTTTCAAAGTAGTATTCACGGAAACCACAATGGCGATAAAAGCAAAAGTAAACGGCCTTCTCCTCTTTAATGTCCGCATCTCCACCAATCAGATTAAGCATAAAAAGTTCGTTGACCTTCAAATGTGCTTCAGATGCTACATGCACAACAAACACACCACCACCACTTGCTCCAACGCTAGACTCACAGTTTGTTCTGTGTTCACTGGCCAAGACCATTCCTGGCGCGAATGTAAAAGTTCGTTCCAGAAATGCCTCTATTTTGGTGACCCACACAGAACCATGGCAGTGACCTGTCTAATAAAGAAGAAAACATACAAAAAGCAAGGGACAAAGGCAGAAAAGGGAAGAAAAGAAAGGCTAACGCCACCTACGCGAAGGTTGCCAAGGCAACGGTCGAAGAGAGTAATATACCTCTGCACCTACGTACCTGCAGATCGAAAACAAAAAATCAACAAAGATAATGTGTGCATATATTATGCACACATTGCTAACCTGACCAAGCCTGGCACCTTCGCGATGGAACTGAACACCATGCTCGTGAATAACGGCAAGGAAAAAATGTGGTTACCAGAAAACCCTCCGTCAAACGACTTTCTTCGAGTGAACCTCCAACCACAGATCGAGAAAAGCGGCCAAAAAGCTCCGAACACGAGTAATGCCCTTTCACAGGATCCTCGAGTGCAAGCTATGGCTGCCCGGCAGAAAGCACAAAACTCATACACACACACCCAAGGAAGCTGCTGATGTGAAGCCTAAGAAGGTGGAGCATTCGCCCCGCCCCCAAAAGGACTCGCAGTCTCGTAGACCGAGTAGGTCATTGTCTTCAAAGAATAGGGTTCCCAGGTACATGCACTACTCGAGGATGATAAACCTCAGAGTATATGCTGCCGCAGGGAACCAGTTTCCTGACAACGCAGGCCAAGAAGATATTATCGATGACCTTAGGGCCGGACAATACAAATGGGACTACTAGGCTGACATACCTGAAAATCTGATAAAGCAGGCTCTCTTCCACGACCTCGTCCAATTCTCAACTGAAGCTTTCGTTGTTCTCACGGACGCAGAGTTCCATAAGAAGAGATCCGGCAAGTGGAAGCCTCCTCCTTCCTTCTCCCAAGGAGCTAAAGTCGCCTGAGATTAGAACACTCCTCGCCATAATATCTACGTTTCATTGCGAGCGTAATATCCAAAGCTAACCAAAAAATTAAAGAAGACTTTACCTAAACGGCCACATCAACCCAAACATGTAACACTCTTACCGATTATGACAACCCATTTTACAACTTTTCGCCGAAATTTGACTTACCGTAGTAGCGAGTTTTACTAGTTACTACAAAGGCTTGAATGGCAACCAATTTCGCCATCCAAAACAACTCAACAAGAGATTAACATTGCCAGAGCTACCCTTCGATTAGGGATCTATACAGCCCTGTCCTGCGAGCTTAATTTTACTATACTACCTACTTTTGCTGGAGATACCCTTCCACCAGGAAAATATACTCACTTCAAAATTATACTAAATTTACCTTTACTATCCTTGTCAAAACCCTTTAACCACTATACTCTCTTACTTTCGCTCTACTAAGCTATACTTTCTAACTTGTTTTCTCCAATTCCTAATGAATAAATTAATTTCTGTTCATTTCCTGAAGATGACCTAACACGGTCGAAAGACGTCTAGAAGTAAAGAATGTCATTCGCGGATGGTTTTTCTCGCCTCGAAAACTCCGTTAAAAAACTTGTTAGAAATATTAAGAAAATACAAGTTAAAATTAATAACGCTGCCACAGTTGTGGACTTCAATAATACATGCATACAACATGGCGTTTTACCTAATTTTATATATATTAGTGATGGGACGAGTACTCGGTATCGGTATCGAGTATCGATGGTCTCGATCGATTTTAGCGGTATCGGGACTCGTACTCATATCGAAAGATTTCTGCCTTAGTTTCGATACCAACATTCGATCCAAGACCCTTAAAGGCCTCTTCACACTACAAGAATACCGGCAACTCTGCCGATTTTTGCTGCCGGCAGCACGAAACCGGGAGAAAGTTCCGATATTGGCAACTCCGACGTATGGGTGTTTTGTTGCCGGTTTCGGCAGTATCCTTCCCACTATGAACGCGTTTGTTGATATTATATCGTTTATCAAGTTGGAGTCTATTTTTGTCCAATTACCAAAAGCTGCTACTGTTGAACGAGAACATTCATGAATAAAGACGGGGTTATACAAGTGTTGCCACCACACGCATCTGTTTTTTCCGGTCCAACCCTTTATCCAGATAATTTAATGATGTAGATTAGTTGTGTTTTCGAAATATGTGGTAAATCCTGGCAAAGAACGAAGGTGAAGATGAAAATACGAATATAATTTCAAGTGAAATCATTATTAGTGATGAGACGAGTACTCAGTATCGGTAACGAATATCGGTAGTATCGGTTGTTTTTAGTGGTATTAGAACTATTATCGGTATCGAGATTTTTATGTTTCATTTTTGATATCAAAATCCGATACTTGCCCATTAATTCCCAAGACACTGTATGCAATCATTTTACGACAGGTATTTATTCTATTTAATGATTATATTCTTGTATCCCGTACGTGTAAAAATTCACATAATATGCACCTAATTTATTTACATAAAATTTAACATTTTATAACCTTTTCAAACCCTTAGTTTTTAGAGAACCAAAAGGAACAAGCACAGGTCAAACTACTAGTTTACGCGTATGTGAAAATTCACGTAATTGCACTCAATTAAATGACTGCAGTTAGTTTGGTATGAATAATATGATTTTATTTAAATGTTAAACTCAATATTCGTAAATTTCGATCATTTTATCCCATTCAAAAATATTTTGAAAATAGTGTACACGTGCCGTCATAAATGACGAAAAATTTTACATTATTTTCATCTCCATTATTATTGGGTAAATCTTGAACAAAAGATTAGAATTCCAAAAGAGTGACTTCCGTCACAATAAAAATTATCATTACTCCCCAAATACATACATGCAATTAACTTGAAATCAAAGTCGTTCCATATAGTCATATTGTATGTATGTTACCAAACCGATTAATTTCTATTTTTGTTCCATCGTTTTTTCCGATAAATTTTATTTCGTTAAAAATAGCTGAAAGTTAAGCTTTAAATAGACTCTTTAATCTTTATGTGCAACTTTTATCTATAAATGTTATTTGTTTTATATTCTTTCGATATTCATATTCAATTTTCACCCATTGCAGAATGAATATGAACTGTTACATAAAATGAACGGTAGTGTTAGAGAGTAACCATATTGAACATGTTAAAACAACGTTCATTCTAACGAACAAACAAGAAACATATGACTCAAGATTTGTTATTGTATTACTATTTTTTTTCAATCTATAATCAAATGCGCAGAAATTTCTTTTTAATGAAAAATTATTTAGAATATTGGGATAGAAACCTATATAAGTATTTACTAATGCACAAACACGTACCTACAGTATAATATATATATATATATATATATATATATATATATATATATATATATATACATGTATATATACATGTATATATGAGTGAATAATTTTAAATATACAACCTCTACATCCTATTTAGGATCCATTTAGAAAGATAATCACTATTAATCTTCTAGTTTCGCAACCAGATATGTATCATAAATTGCAAGAAAATAATACACTGTAGCGCGAAATATTTTCTATTATACTATAATCTTGACCTGACCTTGGACTTTTCAATTACAAAGCGAATACTTCTTTCACACAAATTTACGCAAAAATTGTGCGAATGGGGCTTTTTGACCTCTGGACGTCCCAGAACTCGTGATATTAATGCACAGGACCCATCAGATTTGCATGCCCTCAAAACCTGATTTTATCTTTTCGCCCTTCTAAACAATTTAGGATTCTCTCCTTTCATCTCCATTTGTGGATCAATAGAGCGATGGAGGGCGTCAACAGAGGACCCCCAAAACTTTAGTTTTTGTGTCCTTTGTTCTTTATTAAAGGTAAAGGATCATAAATGCCAATCGACGTCGCTCGTTATTGCGTCCTGCTGGGTCAGGGCCAGGGTGTTAGAAGGGAAGAGCAGGAGTGTGAAGGGAAAGGTTTAAGGGGATGTCGAGTCGTCTGGATTTCGTACAAGGAGCATTTAGGAAGGACTCAGAAAGTGTTTAGGAAGGATTCAGTGAGTGTTAAAGGAGGATTCGATTGTTATTAAGTGATTGCTCAATTATTATTTAGAGAAGGATCAATGGTATTTAGGAAGGGGTCAATGGATATTCAGGGCAGAATCAATGAGTTTCCAGGGACTAATGGTTGTTATAGAAGCAGTAAAAGATCAATGGGTGTTCAGGATGAGCTCAATGGGTGTTCAATAAGGGACCACTGGGTATTCAAGAAAATTTCACTGGGTTTTCAAGAAGATCTCAATGGGTGTTCAAGAATGGATTAATGCAAAGTAGTGGATTGCGGGAGTGGTCAATGGGTGATACGAGAGGGTTCAATGATGTTCCCCTTTTTATTTTCCCTCTTAAAATCAAAACAATACTCAAAGCTGGGACTAACTCATCACCTTGAAGTTCGCCACCCAAGATTATTTCTTAGGAAATATTAAAAGCAATTCCTCCCTTATTTAAACAATAATTATTATAAATAATCATAAAAAAGAAAAATCAGGTTGTATTTTTTTTAAAGAACTGCAATGGTGGGCTAAAAATTATCCTAAACTTAATTACCGCTCAAGCTGGAAGGCACGTCCCCTGTATCGCCCAAAGTGGAACCCATCTCTCCGCTGTCACTCAAGCTTGAAGGCGCCTCCTAGGTATCGCTCAAAGTGAAACGCGCCTCCAGGGTGTCGTTCAAGCTGGAACTCGCCTCTCAAGTCTGACCTAAGCTGGAAGGCGCCTTCCCGGTGTCGCTCTAGCTGGAAGGTGCATCATTCGTGTCAATTAAGCAGGAACCCGCCTCTCCAGTGTCGCTTAAGGTGGAACGAGCTTCCACGGTGTCTCTTAATTTGGATTGCTCTTCCTCGATGTCACTCAAGCTAAAACGCGCCTCTTCGGGGTCTTCAAAGCTGGAAAGTGCCTCCTGAGTGTCGCTCAAGCTAGAATGTACCTTCACGGCGTCTCTTAACTTTGACGCACCTCCCCAATCTAGCTTAAACTCGAAGGCAACCCAGAGTCGCTCCAAATGGTTTGCGTTTCCCCGGTGTAGGTCAAGCTGGGAAGCATCTCTCTGCTGTCACACAAGAAGGAACACGCCTCCACCTTATCGGTCAAGGTGGAACAAGCCTCACCGGTGTCTCTCGAGAAGGAACGCGCTCTTCCCAGTGTTGCTCAAGATGGAACTAGCCCTACCCGGTGTCGCTCAAGAAGGAACGCGCCCTCCCCGATGTCATTCAAGATGGAATGCGTAATCTCCCGTATCACTATAAATGGAACGCGCTATCCTCGATGTCGCTCAAGGTGGAACGCGTAATCTCCTGTGTCACTCAAGATGGAACGCGCCATCCTGGGTGTCACTCAAAATGGAGCGCGACATCCTCGGTGTCACTCAAAATGGAGCGCGACATCCTCGGTGTCACTCAAGATGGAACCCAACACCCCCGGTGTCACCCAAGATGGAGCGTGCAATCCCCGGTGTCACTCAAGATGGAGCGTGCAATCCCCGGTGTCGCTCAAGATGGAACGCGCAATCCCCGGTGTCATTCAAAATGGAACGCACCAACCCCAGTGTCACTCAAGATGGAGCGCGCCATCTCAGGTGTCACTCAAGATGGAACACACCATCCCCGCTGTCGCTCAAGATGGAACGCGCCATCCCCGCTGTCGCTCAAGATTGAACGCGCCATCCCCGGTGTCGCTCTTAATGGAACGCGCCATCCCTGCTGTCGCTCTTGATGGAACGAGCCATCCCCGGTGTCACTCAAGATGGAACGCGCCATTCCCGGTGTCACTCAAGATGGAACGCTTCATCCCTTGTGTAATTAAAGATGGAACGCGCCATCCCCAATGTCACTCAATATAGAGCGCGCCATCCCCGGTGAAAAAAGAAACATTTGAAAAGGAAAGGACACCAAACGAGACAATAATGGAATTAAAAGAGGACGAATATTCGTGCAAGACAGAGTTGAGAACAAAATTGGAAATATTTTCGCTAGTTTTACAATTATATAAAAAAAATATATATTTTGTTTATAATCCCCCTCCTCCCTTCTTACTTGCATCTCTTCGTCATTCTTGAGGCCTTAGGCGATCCTCGATATGTCACACAGATGTACACACGGACATACATACACACGTATAATGGAGTATGAGCTCTTCACGAACATTATGTAATTTTCAACTGTATACTTTTCGAATCAGACACATTATAAGGAGGGGTTGGGGGGGAGGTGGTCGGTGTAGGAGAGCTGCGCGACGTTCAATTATCTTGCGTTTCAAGTACTGACCTCTTGTGGTTATGTCGCTCAAAATGTTTCTTTAAGAAACATTTTTCAAAACATTTCTGGAGCAATTATATATATATATATATATATATATATATATATATATATATATATATATATATATATATATATATATATATATATATATTCACGTGTTACCTCTCTTGATTTTTACCCATATATATATATATATATATATATAAGAGACAACGGGGTGGTGCCCCACTCATGTACAGCGGAAGGACACAGGTTAGAAAAATATTATCAAAGACGGGATTAAATACCGGGTGTGGAGGGAGTTTCAACTATGAGGAAAGAATGTAGACATTTAGGTTACAAAGCTATGAGTACATACACATGCAATTATTAATACATTGAAATAAACAAAAGAAACATACATAATTTAATAAATCAAAGGGCTAAGATTTAAAATGGACAATTTCGTTACAGATAAGCCTTTTAAATACAGGGTCGAGTTTAAAGAGACCGGGGGATAAATAAATTTAGCCGAATTCCAATTGATAGGGTTATTATTTTCAGATAAATGGACAAAGAAAGCACTATTACTTTCACCTCTTCTAATATGGTATTTATGTTGAGTTAAGCGTACACTTAATGATTTACCGGTTTGCCCAAAGTATTGCTTAGGACAAACTGCACAATCGACAGAATGACACCCCACTCTATACTTTTGTTATTATTTTGAATCACCCTTTTGTGCATGGTAGACTCATACATGAATATGACTGAAACGTTTAAACTCTTCAAGGGGCGGGAAAGCCAGAAAAAGGGTTCAGAAAACGGTAAAAATAAGAAGGTTCTTAAAATTGTATGCGGGAGGGACTCCAGTTCTGTAATAAGATTTCTTTTTGCCAAATCTAGGCACCTGGCAACCTCTGCTTCCCTCAAAATTTTCTTGCCAGGTGCCTAGATTTGGCAGAAAACAACAAATCTATTTATTTTTTTCAGTTTGTTTCCTCCGTTCTCATTTTGTGTAGTCTTTTGTTCGCCTTAATATACTGGAGTCGCTTGTCTTGCATTTCGTTATACAGTTGACAATGGCATTCCAAGCTGAAACTAGTTCTGTTGTTATAAATAAATCTGATTCAAATATTTGTGTTTTTTTATGATTTTTTTGCAATATATATATATATATATATATATATATATATATATATATATATATATATATATATATATATATATTATATATATATATATATATATATATATATATATATATATATATATATATATATATATATATATATATATATATATATATATATATATATGGTGTCCCCCAAAATGTATACACACTTTAAATAATTGTAAAGTAGGTGTTTATTGACATACACTTCATTTTCAAAATTTACATTATTTACAATTTACATTTTGGGGGGACACCCGGTATATACAAAAAAATCCCACAGGAAAATAAAAGGCGGATTTCAAGTATTTTCGAACTTGTTCAGTTCATTATCAAGGAATCACTGAACAAGTTCAAATTACTTGGAATCCGGCTTTCATTTTCCTGTGGGATTCTTTGCATTTATTGCTTTACTCACGCGCTACTTTGTGAGTTTCTCATATATATATATATATATATATATATATATATATATATATATATATATATATATATATATATATATATATATATATATATATATATATATAGACAACCGTTTTCTGTTTAACAACTCCATCTATCAATAAGTTGATGGTGTTGAAATGGGTTCGCCCATATGTCCTCTTCTTGCTGACATTTTTATGTCCAACTTTGAAGGAGTTGCTTTGCGAGAATGCCCTCTTGCTTTGAAACCGATATTTTACCGTCGTTTTGTTGACGATACGCTTCTAATATTGAGAACAGAACAACAGTCTCTTTTATTCTTTGATTATTTTAATCATAGCCATTCAAATATAAAATTCACAATTGATAAAGAAAAAGATGGAAAATTACCATTTTTGGATTGTCTCATATTCCGTTCCTCGCCCAACTTCACCTCTTCCGTCTACCGTAAATCCTCCTTTTCTGGTCTCGGCATGAACTTTTACAGTTTTTGTGATATTTCTTATAAGATCAACAACAGCAAAACCCTCCTTCACCGTGGCTTTCAGCTTTGATCTGATTATTTTCTTGTTCATTCAGAATTCAGTTTTCTTATGGGTTATTTTCAAATGAATGGTTTCCAGCCCTCACTTGTACAAAAATGTATCTGCCAATTTTTTGATAAAATATACCATCCTCCACAACAAATTGCCTCTGTTCCCAAGGATTTTCGCTATTGTCTTCTTCCTGATATTGGCCCACTCAACTTACCCTTACGCCGAAAACTTAATAAGCTTTTAAAAAGATTTTACACACATACCAACTTCAAAATAGTTTTCCTTAACAACTTTTATATTGGACAATTTTTCAGAACTAAAGACAAACTCCTACCTGAAATGAGCTGTTCAGTTGTCTATAAATTCATTTGCCCCAGGTGCCACCAGGGGATCTACATTGGCAGCACTGTTCGCTCACTTAGGGCTAGGGTCTGTTTTCATCTCGGTATTAGCTCTCGCACTGGCTCCACCTTGACCAAAAAAGAAACTTCTCCCATTCGAGATCATTCAATTAAATGTAAGACAGAAATTTCCCACAAAAACTTTCAAATTATAGGACATGCAAAGGACTCCACTCCCCTCCGCATTCTTGAATCATTATTTATAAAACAACTAAATTCCAGTTTAAATTCTGATTCAACTGCTTCTTCCCTTCTCATTTCATAAACCACTCAAAATTTTTGACAACCTACCAATCTTTTATCGGTTCCTTCTATAATCTCTCCTCAGTCTCTCCGCTTTTGTCGTCCAATAAAAGTGACTAATATTTTTGTGTACCAATCAATTTCCCCAATTAGTATTTTATATTTATCCATATTTAAAGTATCTATATTTAGTGTCAACAGTTTTCAAATGATTTTTTCACATTTTCAATTAATTAAATAATTTATTACTATTTCTGCTTCATTAAGTGACTAATATCTGTGTCGACCTTCATATAACGTTCCCAAGGATATACGATATCTTTCACTCCCGGATTTAGGCCCTCTTAATCACCAATTCCGAAAACAAATACAAAAAATCCTAAATATCATTTTGGACAAATCAACTTTAGAATCATTTTTTCGAATAATTTAGCAATAGGTTCACTTTTTAATGTAAATAACTTGCTCCTGTATAGCTGCGCAGTAGTGTAGTATATTTATTTACATGTCCTCGGTGTCGTAGAGGCAATTATGTCGGTAGTACACTGCGCTCGTTACACGCTCGTGCTTGTTCTCACCTTGGCATAAGTAGCAGAACAGGTAACCCCCTCACCCGCAAGGAATGCTCCCCCGTTCGGGATCCTATTATCCTTTGTAAAACCGATGCCACCATTAATGATTTTAAAATTATAGAATATTCCAATGATGATATAATAAGCCTACGAATAATTGAATCCATTCATATTAAGACCCTTAAACCGTCTCTCAACAATGATGTATCCGCCTTCCATCTCCGTGTCTTATAATAACCAATCAATTATTATACCAGACCTTTCTTCATTGTTTCTTGCTCTCCATTGCTTTAGTCGTGTTTTTACAACTTGTGTGACCGGTAATATTTCAATTTGTTAAAAAAATAAAATAAATAAAATTATAAATTTTGTGCACTTAGCTGCTCATAAATTTTTCCCCCTGCCCCTATGCTCACAATTTCTCAATTCTTGTTTATATAATTAACTATTCATGATTTATCACTATAAAATGTAAATAAGTATATACATGTATATTCATATATAATTGTACCTTCAAATCCTAATTAATCTTAATGTCAATTGTTTTGCTATTTAAAGATAATTTTGTTCAATTTATCAGGCCAGAAGATGAGCTTGTCTTTGCTCGAAACGTAGCCAAAAGAAATAAAGAATGAATACTGTCATTCTCTTTGACATTGGATTCTTACTCCGGATTAAATTGTATCTCACTAGGAGCAATCCCTTTAAATATATATATATATATATATATATATATATATATATATATATATATATATATATATATATATATATATATATGATGGAAAAAAGGACTCAGAAACAGAAATTGTTTTCTTTAATACAACGTACGTTCTGGTGTTAATTTCACCCATCTTCTGGTACTAGAAATACAGATTCATGAATAGACTAAGTAAGCATTTAATGTTTTGCAAATTTAGAACATTCGAATTATGGAATTGAGGGAGAATTTCCCCCGTTTATATGGTGGTAATGCAGAAGTTACAGTTAATTGTGTTAAAAATCATGTCGAAAATTTTAAATAGTAAAATTGGCTATATAAATTTAAGAGGAAAGATTACCTATATGCACATCAAGATAACACTAACCTTATACAATAAGTTGTGGAGAGAAAACTGTTGGGAAAGGGCGATTAGCGTAAGAAGAACGGGAGGATTAGGAGGTTGGCTAATGCTTTATAGTAAAGTAGTGGATGAGAAGAGGACTCTGAAATTATAGAAGGGGAAAGATGTTTGATGTACATTGATTCTTGCATTCACGAAGAGACAGGATCGGGGATGGTTTTCGTAATTTTAAAATGTTCTAAGGTTACACTGGTGTTACATTGAATAGAATTTAAGCTAATAGTCGAGAACTCTTTCTTAGAAAGTGTTCTCTTTAACCGCTATCTTTAGCTTAAATTAAAAGCCAAAAGGTTTTAGATTCATTTCCACATAACTTCTTGCACGCTTCTGGGTCTTATTTGGATTTACTTTACGGGCTTCTTAAATGGCACAAGGAGGTCATCCCCTTTCGCCAAATTTTAGCATCATACAATCTTCCTTTTTATAATCTAACAAGATGCTTGGTTTATCTAATAATTCCACTTTCCTCAAACCAATTTAGAATTAAAAAATAAGTTTTTATTTTGCCAAAGAATTACTAAATTTCTAACATTCTTTACGGTGCTTTATGGGTAGTTTTGAGGTTTCATCGCTCTTTACCAATGCTCCACTGGACTAAACCAGGGATATCATTGTCAGATGTGCTTTTCCCCAACCCAATTGTAATTTCTGTGGGTTTACTCATCCACTTTAAAAAAAAAACTACTAAAGTTATCGTTTAAAGACAATTACTTTATGTTTAACCACGATAATTATTTCCAAATAGATGGGGTCGGCATGGACAGACCTTTGGGCCCTGTCTCTGCTCATATATTCATGACTTGGTTTTAAGAACAATTATTCAACCAAGAATAGGGAAGCATTAGAACCATACTGTACCGTCACTTTGTTGGGGACACGGACCACCTCTTCAAGTCTGAGGACTCATATGATAGATTCCTGCAATACTCCAACTATATACAGAACAATATTAAATTTACTCGTGAAAAGAACCTCAAAGGTTCTCTCTCATGTTTGGATCTTCACATCTTCCATTCATTAATAGGATTTTTTTTCCAAGCCAACCTTTACTGGTCAAGGCCTCAACATCTTCAACTTTTGCAATTGTTTATATAAAATCAGTGCCATACAAACACTAATATTTCATGTATACATTTATTCGTCCTACACTGGATTCCATAAAGAAGTTGAAAATCTGAGTGGATATTTCAAAGGAAGCTGTTTTCTTGTTGCTCTGGGGAAGAGGACCACAGCTAAAATTTTAAATAACATTTACCGAACGAAATTGAAATTTCAAGCTCTCTGTAGCGATATGCGTTACGTAGTTTTTCAGGACATGGGTATTTTTAAATAGAAATTACAAATGCATTAAAACTGTTCTTTTTCCATACAAATTTAAGATAATTTTTAGAAATACATAAACACCACTTAGGACAATATTTCAATTGTAAGGGAAGACTCCCTCAAGATTCAAAGTTCTGCGTCATATACGAATATACTTGCCCTAGATGCAATCCCGGGAAGTTTATTGGCATTACCGTACGCTTGCTGAAGGCAGGATTCTGTTCCCATATGGGAATTAGCCCCATGACTGAGAAAGTTCTTGTAAGACAGAGTTCTCGACTGTTCGGTTACATCCTATTAAATGTAAAACCGATATCACCCCAGAACATATAAAATTCTGTAAATACATCCCTGATCTTGTATCATTGCGAATTTAAGAATTAATGTACATCAAATATATTTACCTTTCTCTAAATTCATTAATGCTGCACCGTTATTCCACGAATTTTCTTATCTAAGCTCTGCAAACATTGCAGCACATTAACGCAAAGTCAAACTGCAGACGGATTTACCTCTGTATTCATAAAGCGAATTAGCGCAGCATACTCTATTAATTCTCAGAGGATTATAGATGCTTAATGAAATACTTGTTTTGAATATTGACATACGGAACGAACATTGCAACCTTTATCAGCATTTAAACAATGATTCTTTAGAAAAAATAGCGATGCTCATTTATAACAAAATACTTTGCACCTTTATATAAACTACCCAATTCAATTTCTATTCCCATGGTAAACATTTATCTGTTTGATTAAGGCAGATTTATTTGTTAAAAGAATTGTTAACGCCCCTTTAATTTTACCTATTTAAGCTTATCTCATTGATAAATTATAATTCAAAGGCATTACTGATTCACTCATTAATTTTCATTCAATTACTCACTCGTTAATGTCTCAAAGCCATTGTTCTGTTGCAAGTGATTTCAGTTTAGAATCGAGAAGTTTAATTTTTAATAAAATTCTAAAATCCACAAGTCTAAATTACCAAATGATTTCTTTTGGATGGGGGTTGTAAGGGGCAGGTTGGTGTTTGTCGGCTCAACTTAAACCATTGTGTAACCCGAGGGTTGGCAAAGTTTGTGTTTTTGTTCAGTAAATTTTGGTAATTTGCTTTAATTCTTCGTTTAAAATTCATTTTAAAAAAGTTTTATGTAATGAGCGGCAAATGTACACGGCGTTGCCCAGGCATAGAAAACTATCTTGAACAAATTAAATTCTCTGCTCGAGTTAAATTGCGCAATTAAAAGTTGATAGGTACTCATATAAGAATATAAGGTTTATTTTTACCTTTGAGTAATGGAGTAATGTATAATGAAAGACTAACAGAGAACGATTTTTACATTACTATGACATTCCACATCCAACTTCTGAGTCTTGGGCTCATAGTTCTCTAAGGCTTCTAGATAAACTACGTTTCTTGTTCGTTGGTTAGGTTAGCAAACGGGTGAGCGAGTTTTAAAGCGCGCCGCAAGCAGATGGCCGCGAGTTTTAACTAAATATCTAAACTATTCGAGTCGTGGGTATGCTGATAATAATAATATGTATTATCGAATTTTTTAAACATTGCAGTTGCAGAATTGGTTTGTTAAGATAAAGTGCTCAGGTAGTGAATAACGCGTACATAATTTCCTTATTCAGGTTACATATGGCAGAATCGGAGATATGAATAAAAAAAATAATCATTTTAGCAAACATGTCCAAGAGGAAAACACATCAATGAAATTAACATCTCCAAACATCAGTGGCTTCATTCACACGTGGTGAAAGGCGATAAAACACGATGTGAACACGAAATTGCCGCCTTTTATTCAATGGGGGATTTGGGGCTGTGCAGATTGGAGATGCTTAAGAGGGGCAGCGTTGAAGGACTCTTCATGAGTCACGCGATATATGTCAAGGAAGAGGCGGAAAGAAGTATCGAGGTGTGTATGGGAGCCCCAGATTAGAATAATTTCAATTGATAAAATATAATTGACTTGATCATCGAAGGATTTTTTTAGTCCATAGAATGTATACGGGGACGGTGGAAGAAAATGGCTTTTATTAAAGAAAGGATAGGAATTGGAGCCTAGCCAACCAGGGCACTTTTATTCGATAGAAGGATAAAGCAGCAAACCTGGCCAACCATGATCACTGGGGTCGGTAGGGTGTACTTCAAATATCGTACATATGCGCACGTGCTTAAAAGAACGACTTTGGGTCCTCTAGAGGTGAAGGAAGCTAAAACGCGGTTCTGCCCTACCTCATTATGACGCTCCTCGTGCGTTGACGCAATCGCAATTAGCCCCGCCCACTTTGGGGGTAAGAATTAGACACCATTTCGCTCCTCTAATGTGTTAATGGTATGGGATCCTTTTTAGAGAAGAGAAAAAGGCTACTCCTCACTCCGATATAACTGATTAACCGTTAATTGAACTAGAGAAGTTACATCCACTTGGATATGAGAGAAGGGTGCGCAACTCTCCTCACCGAGTCTCTTTTCCGCATCGAACATTCCTCTGATCTAGAATGATAAGGATCCTTAAACGAAGAGGTTTTTGTTGCCATTTGATTAAAAATAAAAAAGCGAGAACCAGCGGTGGTATCGCACTAGGTGTGCTGAGAGGTTTGGTAAGAAAATGATGTAGTTGAGGGAAGCAAAGATGAGTGGAAGGATTACAGCTCGAGGACTCCAAGTATACGGCTCGAGTGATACAAAGAGGAGACTACTTATAACACACGGATCGGTGAGGAGCGCAACTCAGCAATAAGGTGCCAAACCTCCGCAAATAAAGCGACCACTATCCGGGGATTGGGGTGACAGCGAATCTTGTCAGCTTCACGAGTTTGGTGAGTGGTAACATCCCGGTTAGAGTAGTAATTTTTTTAGTTAGAGGGGAAACCTCCTGCTTAGAGTGGTACACTCATGTTAAAGTTGTGGTCTTATGGTTAGAGTGATAACCTACTGGTTAAAGTGGTAACATCTTTGTTAGAGGGACAATTTTCTGGTTAGAGTGGTAACCTTCTTGTTAGAGTAACAACATCCTGGTTAAGGGGATAACGTCCTGGCTGGAGTGGTGACCTCCTGGCTAGAGTGGTAATATACCGGTCATAAACTTTACGCTTAGAGTGGTTACCTCTTGATTAGAGTCACAATCTCCTCAATAGAGTTATAACCCCCGAGCTAGAGTAGTAACCTCCTGCCGGTAGTGGCGAGTTCCCGTTTTGAAACTACCTAAACTAGGCTGACCGAGTGGTAGCACTGCGCTCGATAACAGCGAAGCTAAGTTACATCGGGTGTTGTTAGTCGTCGGATTGAGTCCCAATTCGGCTGTCATACATCCCTATGGTTCGGATTCCACGTTAATCAGTAAGTTCCAAACTGAGAAATGAAAGCATCTCAAATGGTTCGGAGGTAAAATCCCGATCATTTCCCCCCCTATATTAACCCCCCTTACACCCCGCTATTTCAAACTTGCACCCCAAATTGACTTATCCCCCCCTCCTGTTTTCCCACATACAGTGCTGTTGTTGGCCCTGAGCAGCCTCTGCGTTGGTACTCTGGGCGCCATCTCTTCCCCCACCGACTACAAGCTGCCCTCCAACGCCACAGTCATCAATGGAGGAGCCATTGTCACGGGATTCAGGTAAGAGGGGAGTGGGCACTACGGCCCCTGTGATACTGGGTTTTGGCGGCAGAGATATTTTTCCCTCATACCCTCTTACACACATAAATGTGCATCCACGAAAGTTTGAACGTGAGTTTAGGCAAAACGAAGAGGAATGTGTGCGTGTGAGGTGTGATTGCGGCAGATGGCGTGTGTGCGTGTGAGTACACCCGAATGCGTGTGTGGGTGTGAGGTATGAATACGCCTGAAGGCGTGTGTGTACGTGAAAGGCATGTTCGATAGCGTGTGAGTACATCTGTTGGCTTGAGCTGTTGTGCTCCGTGTGCGTTTGTGTGAGAATGTTAATTTGGATGCTCGTCGTCTGTCAAAATGTGTATGTGAAGATGTAATCATGTAAATTTTGTGTGTCTCTTTGTGTGAATATGCATTCAAATAAGCGCGTTGTATACGTACATGTACGATAGAAAAGATCAGTTTATATACATAACAGCTCTGATGATGTGTATATCATTCATTGCCATACTTTTAATATCTTTTTAAGCAACAAATTTATTAATCTATGTACATGCGCACTTATGTAGATATAAACGCGTGTATATTTGTTTACATAAAAGGCACATTAATTTAGGTCCCCCTCCCCAGTGGCGTGCAGTCAATGGAAGCAAGGGAATCAATGCTTCTCCTATTTAAGAAGAAAGAAAAATAAATTACACTCCAACAATTAATATGACAGCAAAATCAATTTTATTCTCACATTTATGCTTGCCTATACTTGTATACGCCATACAGTAGCGTTCAATTTCAATCAAATTGGGGTAAAACCCTAATGAGCCCGATTGCAATTGAAGAAATGCATCCTTTTCGTCGAGATTTCTACTCTTTTTTTTCTCTTAATTTCAATAATAGTTCTGCTCTTTGGTGCTTTGGAATGAATAGCTTAAAAGATGTTCTTCTTTTCTTAGCAATAATATACAGTTATTAGACTTTTATGATTTTTATCTAGATATTTCAACGTCGTGTTAGAATTAAAAAAAAAAAAATAACTTATTTGTATACCGAAAAGGAAGCATATTTAGATCTGCAGTCATCAGCTTGCATCTGACAACCCTGCCAAGTTGCCAGAATCTAGGAAAAAGCAACAAAATATCTAAGGCACATTGACGTAACTATTATTATGCTCTAAAGCTTAAACCATTTTTCAGGTTATATTTAAATACTGGTTCTAGGAAAGAAAGCAACTAAATAGCATAAACTCTACTATAATTAAGCTCTTATATCTTAAGCATTTTGTTAATATTTCCGGGATTCTACCGAGCCTACCTTATTCATTAGTTACCATTCATATCTTTGCGATCAGTAGCCCTGAGGCAACGCTTAAATATGTGTAGCGCATTGCTTATTCATGTTTTTTTTTAAGTGATAACCCTCTTTTAAACAAAATGGTTGCAAATGAAGTTGGGAGAAAATGCGGTAATTTAAGACGACGATAGCGCCGCCTACTTTAACATTTTTTAACCGCCAATGTTTATGTTTTTCAGTCGAATCTTTTGGGACGAAGTTTGTTTCGTTCAAACGCGAATATTCATGTGCGTTTGAGTCATAGTTCAAATCTACAAGGCGCCATTTTTCTATTCACTTAAAAAATCCCAGAAATTAACCACAAACTTTTTAACATAAAAAAAATTGCTTTTCACTTACTTTATTGTGGGGGGAGTATAGATCGGAAATAGTGGCGAGGAAGTGATTTTGAAAAAAAAAGTCCCATTTAGACCCGAACGTTTGAAATAATGGTGATTGCTCTCGCCGGTTTCAAAATCACGTTTTGTTTTAGCACATTTAAAAAAGAAATTATCTTGGATCGCTAACGCTTGACCGCACTCTTCACAATTAATTTGAACTTTAATTAATCTATGATTGGCTAAAAATGTTATTTTTTCTCGATCGCAAAAAACCCCGGAATGTTAAAACTGAATCCATGTTAAAACTGAAACTCCCGCATAAAGAATCGTCGCTGTTCCTTAAAAACTAGTTCCTCTAAAAGATCTAGTAAGTATTTTAAAATGTATAAATTTTATAAAAATAGTCCAAAAAGTGCAAAAAAAATCATGGCTGAAAAAATAAATATACGGTGATTCAAGTGATCTTAAATGGAATAATAAAAAAAAATCAGTATTCATTCATTAATGATGTCAACCCACCCCCACGAGTCGCAGCAGCAATTTTGTAAAAACAAAAAAAACAAACGTGAGAACTAACGTTAGTTACGTTATTTTATATAAAAAAATCCGATTATATACTGGGGAGCTGCGCCCCCCCATACCCATCCCTAATGATTGAAATTCCAGGGTTATCGCAGGGCGATCCCCCCTACAAGCCGTCTCCCCCACGAGCCGACCCTCAAAATTGTCAAAAAAGGTGAAAGATATTGGAACATGGACGAAATATTATGCGACCATGACCACGAATCTTCAGGTTTACCAGAAAAACTAACAATATTTCGAAAAATAAATTTCTTCAGAATTGTATAAATAAATAGGTATTCCTATGTACTTCGATGAGCTGAATAACATTGCTTCTATAACATATTTTTATTAGAAAGATCAAAAACTTTGGAAATGACGGCGCTATCTTCGTCTTAAATTACCGAAAATGCGATTGCATTTATTGAAAAATTATTAAAAAGGAAGTTCAGTGCGATGACTTTAATGAAGGAGAAACTATTATTAAAACAGGTAGGCCTACGCACTCGCAAATACAATGTAGGCCAATATGATAGAACATCTTGGCTAAATTTAAATAAAGTTTAGAAAAAAACCCATTAAAAAACAACATTTAAATAAAGTGAGTCGCTTACAATTTTATAGTTACCTTTTAATGAATTCCTTTAATGAATTACTTCCTCATCTCCAAAAGTCACCGCACGCCACTGCCCATCCCAGCTATTGTGAGGAAGGGGCGTTTGAGTGAATTGCAATGTACGAATGTGTAATAGGAGAAGTCGAGGTATGTAAATGTCTATGTGAGGAGAATACGATGACGATTTTCAGCCCCCCTGTTGAAGGATGTGGCTGGAGGAGGGGATTGGATAACTCCCTTCTTTTTACATCACGCCGAATGACGTAGGCTTCCAACCTGCATCCATAGCAACCAGTGAGTTCCACTTTGAAACAACATACCACAAGGGTAGAATCTTTCGTGATATGATGAAAGTATAAATAAGTGCATCTTGCCTATGACACTATGGGTTCACGCCCATTGAACAGAAAAAAAAACAAACAAACGAGTGAATAACAAGTAAGGAAGGCTTACCAACAATAAGTAACATGAAATTCGAGTTGTTAATCCTAAATTCCCATTCTTTCTTAGTAATAATTTTATTCTTTTCTTCTCGGTCACCTTATAATGGTTTGTTGAGGTTTTATATCATGCGTTATCATATTTGTCCATCTTTATCCTTTCTTATCGTAAATTTATTTCTTCTTGGTGCCTTAGACGGGTTTATTTCATCCATGTGTCAAGTTGTGTTTACTTCTCGTTGTTGAGGACATTTTTATGTCAAAAATAATGTAATACTGAACATTCTAACTAAGCAAAAGAATTTTGGAAACAATAAACGAGAAATGTGTAGATAGAAAAAGACCTATCGAAAAGTGAAGTAGTGTGCATGTGGCAAGATTCTAACCAATAAATTACGCGTCCCCGATATGTAAGATAAAGTGCGGACGCCCAGACCACTCGGCCATCCCACAACTTACAAAAACCTTGATCAAGGCAAGCTTGTGTCCCGGCTACTTTAGCACTTACAACCCCACAACCCATAAAACTATAAGGGTTAATCTATCTGGATTAATAACTCCTTTGCGACCTTTCAGACCATGACAAAGTATATTTACTCTGACACCTGACCTGGAAATAAATAGGCAAGTTGGCAACTCCCCGTGACAGCTCATGCGTTGCTATGGTAACGCCGACGCATACAATTTCTTGGACGGACGGTAGGTTTCTCTGTTTTTGAGACATTTGATAAGCTAAGTGTTTTTATAGACAAACAAGCGATATTTCGTATTATTTCTTACAGAAAGAACTTTGTTCCACAGGCACTCCTTCGGCGTGTTGCCTACGGCCTATTTGCTATTCAAAACCGCTTTTTTTAATCCCCTTTATAAACTTTTTTTTACACCCTGAACACCTTTTTCAACATAGATACCCTGAAACATTTTTTTAAAGTTATTTCACCCGGTTTGATATATAGAAAAACCTTCGTCATATATCTATTTTCATCTAAATTTGTTTTATATACGAAATGATAGTAAAAAAGCGCCACGATTTGTATGTTTTTCCATTCCAAATCATTCGATAATTATATTTATTTTTTTCTGAACTCTTAGAAAGAACTTTGATAAAAGCTCGAAACATACAAAAAACAGCCCTGCGAATAAAAGTTTCAAATAAACCTAAACAGAAGGAGTTTGCGCTTCGCTGTAAGACTTTCGGTTTGTGTCCTACGTCCTAGCATGATTCTTTTTATTTCTCCTAGCAATTAGTTGAGTGCAAGGCTGGATTTGCAAGCTGTGGGGCCCATTTGGGAGGATTGTTTGCATGGCTCCAAGTTTGAACGAAGACAAATTTACAGCAAAAGGATTATTATAATATGGATTAAAATATTTTAATCCAAATAACGTCAAGAATCAAATTATAAATCGTCTAAATGCGCGCTATTAAGTTCTTAGGATAAGAACATTAAAATCATAGTTACTTCCTTTAAAACTTGCAGTATTGCTATGTGTATTAGATGACTGGAATACCCTAAGGTAGAATCCCCTTCATTCGCAATCCCAAGGACTAATTGGTGCCATTGGCTTAAGTCCATTAAAATCGAATTCTAATTGGGCGAAGCTTCAGCTCATTTTGAGCAATCTTTTGGGGGAGAAAGAGGGGGTCCTCAAACTACCTCTAACATTTACTGTGTGACCGTAGCATTTAAATTAGATTTCGTTATAACTCATAATAAAGACATTTTTGTGGAAATGCGGTCAAAATAAAGTAGTACAAAAGATAACCTGATTGTGGCATTTAATTTACACTTTGCTACAACACATCATCCAAATGATTCTGTCAAAATGTTGCCGAAGCAAACTCCTAACCTGCCAAAGCTTTAGGGTCATGTCAAGCATAGGGACTCCAATTTTATTATGTCATTTTCCATGTCATAAATGGCCCCTCCCCACCCAAATAAATGGCATTTAAAGGAAAAATAGACATACGTAAGCTTCAATTGAATGAAAATGAATGGTAAACTAATTTATTAGAAAAGGAAATCGAGTGGCAATTGCGGTACGGAAATTAATTAACCCCTTTAAATTATTTCTCCCGATCCACATGAATAAAATCGCGTTTGCGCAAAATCCTCGTATGTTGTTGATATTAAACTCATCTCTTCTCCATTACGGTTCAATAAGCTGTGGATGAGGGTGTGTGTGTGGATCAACGAACAGTGGTTGACGGTTCTTCCTGGTAATTTGGATTATTAGCCTGATTTCTATGGTCTTGCCATTCATCACTAATTGATCCACTTTTCACGACCCTTTTCGATTATTGACGAGGGTGTTTCTTGGTTTCTGTGTTCGACTACTTCCACATTTACTCAACTATGGTGAATGACTAGTATCTACCTGACTAATCACCCAAACTTGATACCTAGTAGCGAGTGCAGGGAACAAAATTAACACTACGTCATATGTTAATTCATTTATCTCCAACAGCTGCGATGGTTTGCCTTATGGGTATTTTGCGGATGGTGCCAACGATTGTAGAGTCTTCCACATATGTGCTCCTTACGTGACCTCGGACGATTTCACAATCACGTTAATGTACTCATTCATTTGCGGACTGGGTACCGTCTTCAACCAGGTCAGGTGTATTACTGGGTACAATATTAAACCAGGTCAGATGTATTACTAGGTACAATATTAAACCAGGTCAGGTGTATTTCTAGGTACCGTCTTCAATCAGGTCAGTTGTATTTCTGAGTACCGCCTAAAACTAGGTACAGTGTATTTCTGGGTAGAGTATTCAACCAGGTCAGGTGTATTTATAGGTGCAGTCTTCAGCAAGGTCACTTGTATAACTATGTACAGTCTTCAGCAAGGTCACTTGTAATAACTATGTACAGTCTTCAACCAGGTCAGGCGTATTTATAATTACTGTCTTGAACTAGATGAGGTGTATTTCTAGGTACAGTCCTCAACCAGGTCTGGTGTATTTTTAGATAACGTCTTCAACAAGTTCAGGTGTATTTTTGGGAAGAGGTACCGTCTTCAACCGGGTAGAGGTGCATTTCTAGGTACCGTATTCAACCAGGTCTGGTGGATTTCTGAATACCGTCTTCAGCTAGGTCAGGTGGATTTCTAAACACGGTCTTCAGCCAGGTCAGAAGTATTTCTGGGTACCGTCTTCAACCAGGTCAGCTGTATTTCTGGTACCGTCTTCAACCAGACCAGGTGGATTTCTAGGTACTGTCTTCAACCAGGTTAAGTGTATATCCACCTACTGTCTTCAACCAGGTGTATTTCTTGGTACCGACTTCAATCAGCTCAGGTGTATTTTTGGGTAGAGTATTTAACCAGGTCGGGGTTTTTTTCTAGATAACGTCTTACACTAGGCCGGGTGTATTTCTGAGTACGTCTTCAACTTGGTCAGGTGTGTTTCTGGGTACCGTCTTCAACCAGGTTTGGTGTATTTCTAGGTACCATCTTCAACTAGGTCAGGTGTATTTCTGGGTACCGCCTTCAACTGGTTCAGGTATATTTCTGGGTAGAGTATTCAACCAGGTCAGGCGTATTTTATGTCCTGTCTTTAACCGGGTTAGGTGTATTTCTAGGGATCATCTTCAACCTGGTCAGGTATATTTCTACGTACGGTCTTGGACCAGCTCATCTATATTTCTGGGTACCGTCTTCAACCAGGTCAGGGGTATTTCTGGGTACTGTCTTTAAACAGGTCAGCAGCATTTTTAGTTACTGTCTTTAACCAGGTTTGGTATTTTTATTGGTAACTTCTTCAACCAGGTATATTTCTGCGCAGAGTATTCAACTAGGTCAGGTGGATTTCTAGGTATAGTCTTTAACCAGGTCAGGTGGATTTCTAGCTACCATCTTCCACTAGGTCAGGTGTATTACTGGGTACCGCCTTCAACTAGCTCAGGTGTATTTCTAGGTAGAGTATTCAACCAGGTCAGGTGTATTACTGGGTACCGCCTTCAACTAGCTCAGGTGTATTTCTAGGTAGAGTATTCAACCAGGTCAGGTGTATTTCTAGGTACCGTCTTTAACCAAGTCAGGTGTATTTTTAGGGACCGTCTTCAGCCTGGTCAGGTGTATTTTTAGGGACTGTCTTGATCCAGGTCATCTGTATTTCTGGGTACGGTCTTGAACCAGGTCAGGTCTCTTTTGGGGTACCGTCTTCAATCAGGTCAGCTGCATTTCTAGGTACCGTCTTCAACCAGGTCAGGTGTATTTCTAGGTACCGTCCTCAACCAGGGCAGGTGGATTTTAGGTACCGTCTTCAACTATGTTCGATGTATCCCTAGGTGCCATCTCCAAACAGGCCTGGTATATTTTTAGGTACCGTCTTTAACCAGATCAGGTCCATTTCTGTGTATAGTATTCAACCAGGTCAGGTGTATTTCAAACTAGCGTCTTCACCCAGGTCAGGTGGATTTCTGGGTACTGTATTCAACGAGGTCACGTATATTTCTGGGTAGAGTATTGAACCAGGTCAGGTTTTTTCTAAATGCCGTCTTCAACCAGGTCAGGTGTATTTCTGCGCTGAGTATTCAGCCAGGTCAGGTACATTTCTAAGTATCGTCTTTAACCAGGTCAGCTGCATTTCTGGGTACCGTCTTCAACCAGGTCAGGTGTATTTCTGCGCTGAGTATTCAGCCAGGTCAGGTACATTTCTAAGTATCGTCTTTAACCAGGTCAGCTGCATTTCTGGGTACCGTCTTCAACCAGGTCAGGTGTATTTCTAGGTAGCGTCCTCAACCAGGGCAGGTGTATTTTAGGTACCGTCTTCAATCATGTTCGGTGTATCCCTAGGTGCCACCTCCAAACAGCTCTGGTGTATTTTTAGGTACGGTCTTCAGCCAGGTCAGATGTATTTCTGGGTATGTCTTCAACCTGGTCAGGTGTATTTCTGGATACCGTCTTCAACCAGCTCAGATGTATTTCACTTTAAACTGTATCCTCCTGCCCCAAAATAGATAAAAACATTCCAAATCTACATTTTTTTAAATTGCGTAGAATAATATTCGAAATTTGTCTCTAATTGTGTCCAAGTTTGATTTCATAGAAGAGCGGATAAAAAAAGTAATGATGGAAGTAATGTGTATTGGAAGAAAGTATGAGTGCAAAACTTAAGAACGCTAAGTACAAACGCAGGCATCACCACAAAATAACATAATTTTGTCATTGATAATTGAATAAATATATGAATAAATATGATGCAGGCGTTTGAATTCATCTTCGGCCGCAGGACTTCACCAATTTGTCACATTTTCCCGGCGTGATTTTATTCCTTTATTCTTCCATTCTTTGCTAGACATTTTTTACATTCAACAGTCTGTGAATCATAATCTTTTCATTGATGATCTCCCATAGGTTTTCTATGGAGTTTAAATTATAACTCTTCTCAGACCATTTCACTATTTCAGTATTTTCAGCCCTAATAATTGCTTCACCTTATTAATGTTGTGTGGCGCGGTGCATTGCCCTGTATGAAAAAGACTCGCGTACTCCTCTGATATTCGGAGAGAAGGGATCAGACGTTCCTGGAGCAGATTCTTGCCTACCCTACCCTTTAACTGGCCGCGTTCGAGACGTACGAGCGGACAAACTCGAGCGGGAGACCTGCTGACGAGACGTACAGTCAGGTTTTCAGCAATTTTATGTGAAATAGCGGCTGTTGTCTCCAATTGGCCCTTCTTCGACAGCTGTGCATTATGCGATTTTCCATGGGAGTGTTTTTTCGAAGGCGATGCCTTTTTTTCGCCCAGTCGTTGGATCCGGTATCTTCACGAAGCTTTATTTTGCGTGAAATCACACATGTTGACCCACTACAATACCGCGAAATGCCAGACAGTATAATTGTTTCACTCTTCTATTGGACACCTGCTTCGTGAAGAAGTTTATCGATCTTAATTCGTCCCTTCCATCCTTATAAATGAATAATACCATTAGTAGCAATTTTCAATACACGTGGGAGAAGGGATGCCATACATATGACACCAATTTTACTTCTGTTTTGGAAGTTATAAGTTATCATTCTCTACTTTTTGGACGCGCCCTTTCTCTACAATACGTATTGCCCGCTGCTTAACTTTTTTTATCCGCTGTTCTTCAAAATAAAACTCGAACACAATCAGAGAAAAATTTTGAAAATTATTCTACGCAAATTTCATCAAAATTAAACGAATTTCTTCAAGAAAATGTGGATTTTGAAATGCTGTTCTCTAGTTTTAGGACGACAGATCTGTGGTAAAACGTGGGACATTATTTATTGTTCTCTTTACGACAACCCCCTTCACAGAAAAAAAAAATAATTGAAATGTTTTTGAGGGCTTGGGGATATTTATTATAAATATTTGTATTCAGTTTTGTCCTTTATTCGTAGGACTCTGCTCACTACGTCGCCACACAAATTAAAAAGGTTCTGATTCTCTTTGTACAGGAAGCGCTTGTATGCAGTCTTCCAGAAAACTCTATCCCCTGTCAAGATTCCGCGAATTACTACAGCGTCAATAATAACTTCGGCAAACCGGATGCCAATTTTAGAGAATGAAGCTACCACACACAACCACACAAGCAACGTCACTCGCAGAAGTGATAAATCTTCGGCAAACATACGCTTCTTAAATGTAGTTTTGTAAATGTAGTGTTTCGATTTAACGCCTTTTTTTTGTAAACTTTGTAAATTGCTTCGCCGCTGTCATGGGGTGAATTTGGTAGTTTTAAAATTTGGAGTCTGGTAGTTCGGTCCGCATCCTTAATTAAAGCGGTCTTTTTTTCATGTGCTGGTTGGTGTCTCCGAATGTATTTATAAATTAGGTATGTTTGGTTGTTAATGCAAATCGCACATAAAGCAAATTCCATTATGTAAATTCTTCTTTTCTATAAAAAAAGATTAAATAAGAAATGCATCTAATTCAATTTTATAAATGAGTTTTGGACTACCCTATATTATTGGGCAGAGGAGAACGGAGCTTTTAAATTATTACCATTAATGGATATATTTTGTAAATGTTTGTTTATAAATCTGAATATTACAAATATTTAACACTTTTCGACATACACATAACATTAATTTCAAATTTCATCCTCTTATTAGGGTCCTAAACTTAATTTTCCAACATGGTCTTCCTCATGCATTAAATGTTGGAAATTAATTGGGTCTTTTAATAGTCTTTAATATCTTTCCTTCATTTGGATTTGTTCGCTTTCTTTCCAACTATTTTAATCTTTAAAATTGGCTAAATTAACATTGGCGTTCTCTCAATACTAATACACCTTGTGTTTCCACCTAACTTAGTCTATAACGAGCAAGACCCATCTATTTTATTCACCCTTATGACTTTCTGTACCTACACCTGATTCATGACTGTTTGACTTGCAACCGCGTCATTACGATTTATCTGGGCCTCATTATATATATATATATATATATATATATATATATATAGGTTAAAGCCACAACCAGTTATATAATTTAGAACGTTTCGAAAATTAGCTATGTTTCAGCCTATAATGGAGTAAAAGAATATGAAAGCAAGCAAGCTTAGAATACATAAAGAGATATATTTATTAATGACTGAGAATACGTTTAAAGTTTCTTGAATTTGAGATAAAATAATGCGACAATATAATAATGAATAAATTTAGAGTTTAATAAATTTTCAAGAATACAATGCAAAAAATTAACGAGGGGACAATGCGAAATTACAAAGAAAAACACTGAAAAATTATAAAAACAAACTTAGAAAAAAAAGCAAAAGTTAAAATGAAATAAATGAATGAACACTTACCAACTTGAGAGAAGGACAGGAATCGAATGATTTAATATGTGGGAAATTTGAACTGAGCTAAACATGGTAGTTGTTTAAAATAACTGAAATATGGGTAACCAACTAATAGAACATTATAATTATCGGGTCACTGAGTAAGTTGTTATTACATTTTAGGTAAAAATCAATTATAAAACGAACTAAAATTAGGATGGTTACCCATATTTCAGTTATTTTAAACAACTACCATGTTTAGCTCAGTTCAAATTTCCCACATATTAAATCATTCGATTCCTGTCCTTCTCTCAAGTTGGTAAGTGTTCATTCATTTATTTCATTTTAACTTTTGCTTTTTTTTCTAAGTTTGTTTTTATAATTTTTCAGTGTTTTTCTTTGTAATTTCGCATTGTCCCCTCGTTAATTTTTTGCATTGTATTCTTGAAAATTTATTAAACTCTAAATTTATTCATTATTATATTGTCGCATTATTTTATCTCAAATTCAAGAAACTTTAAACGTATTCTCAGTCATTAATAAATATATCTCTTTATGTATTCTAAGCTTGCTTGCTTTCATATTCTTTTACTCCATTATAGGCTGAAACATAGCTAATTTTCGAAACGTTCTAAATTATATAACTGGTTGTGGCTTTAACCTATATATATATATATATATATATATATATATATATATATATATATATATATATATATATATATATATATATATATTTACAGGGGTTGGACAAAACAAAATAGTGAAAACATTAATTAAATTACTGACTTTAAGTGCCCTCCTCCTTAGCAGTATAAATAGATTCAATACGCCGACCAATCGATTGATACAGTTTTGGGATGTATCTATACGAATTTAACTGTTTTCGAGTGAAACCTGCTCTAGTTCATTCCTAGACGCCTTTTAGAGGGAATATATGCCCTAGATTTTGCTCCAATTTACACAAAAAAAAACTTGATTATGGCAAGATCTGTGAATTATAGAGACCAATATGTGTTCAATGTCATTATTAGGCATTTTTAAATAGTTTTATAACCTTTTTTGATTTTGAATTCGTGCATTAGTTAATGTTTCCATTATTTTGTCCAACCCTTGTATATATATATATATATATATATATATATATATATATATATATATATATATTTATAAGCGTCTATTTGAAAAAAATATAAATATCTTCTAACTTTGTTAGTATTAAAAAATAAAAGAATTAAAAAATAGGTTTGATTTATTTTTTTATTCAACATCGCCTAAGCTACTTAAGGGTGCTTATACCCCCCCTTTCTTCATTGCAGGAGGGGCTATAACGAACAAGGTCTGCTGGCCAAAAGGTCGCGTGCTCTTACTTATTCTGATTTATGAGTTTACAACCTCCAAAACTTCGCATCATTCAAAGACTAACCTTAGGGGGACCCTAGAAGCTATATCATTCGAAAGAGAATGTAGAACAACATAAGGGTTTCGAATTTTGTTAGAATCGGCTGACTAGTTATAATGTTATTACAAAACAAATTAATTCATGGGCTAACTTTGGGAGGACCATGGAAGTTATACCACTCGAAAGATAATGTAAAGCAAATAAGGGTTTCGTTAGAATCGGCCGAATAGTTACAATGTTATTACAAAAACAAAAAAAAAAGCAAAATGGGAAACGAGCGACCGACATAGTGAGATGTAAAGTCACCCGCGATTAAAAGTGGAGCCACTTTAATAGGATTAAATATTATCCGCTCAGCGAATATGAGCGGCCATTCGCGTAATGGAGCACTGGTCATTCAGTTTGGCAAGTAGTGGGAAATATGTAAGAAGGTTGTAGTGCGTCAGGGTGAGACTATGGTGAGGGAGGAAAGGGAAGAGCTAGAAGTAAGGAGGAGAAGGAGGGGAGTTAATACAGACATAGTGAAAATTACCATCGGAAAAAAATCACTGAAAAAGGTGAAAGAACACTATCAAGCGGTCGCGATAGAAATGATTAATTCACCATTACTATAACAACCAGACCTTTGCCATAGTAACCATAGCTTTGCTATAGTAACTGCATCTTTGTTATAGTAACCAGATCATTGTTATAGTAACCAGATACCATGGTTTGCTACATTGCAGTTTAATACATAATTGAGACACGATGTGTGAAAGGTTAAATTAGGCATATGAAACAGTTTTTTTTAGTGCTGTTAGATCTATCTCATAGCTACAGTACTTGCCGTGTGTGAAAGGGTCCTCCAGGTACAAGCAATGGAGTGTGATTTTTTTTTTTTAGAGCCAATCTGGTGACTGCCCACTTGGGCATAAGTCGCCGGAAACACGAAAAGCCTAGAACTAGGCTACTTTAAAATAAAATTATGAAAAAATAACAATTATAAATATTGGAAAAACTTAATAATTAGGAAGCAATCTCCGGCAGTGGGGGAGGTATCCCTCACCCCGATGCAGGAAAGTTCAACCTACAAAACAACAACAACAAACAAAAAACAAAAGAACCTTAAATAAAGGGGAGAAACCCGGCCTCCCCGAAAAAGTCAACAAGTCCACAAGTCAATGTGCACGAACTCGTCCCGAGCACAAAGGACAGGTGGTAGCGACCTTGCCCATCCCGGTACCGGGACAGGTAACGTGCGCGAAGATCACCCAGACTGGGACATTCGAAAAGCATGTGGCGAACAGTCTGGGGGACGATGCAGTCGTCGCAATAGGGCGCTGGCGAGCGCTCCATCAGATAGCGATGCGACACACGAGTATGTCCGATTCGGAGACGACAGAATGCGACCTGAAGCCGTCGTGGCATTGGAGGATAGGTCCATGGGAACAGTCGTGGCGCAATGGCACGCAACTTTGAGTTCCCTTCGACCGTCTCCCATCTTCTTTGCCAAGCAGTCCGAAGAGCTGCCCGTATTCCTGCCATGTAGTCGGTGTGAGGAAGAGCGAAACACTGGTCTGGTCGCAGAGTCCTCACAGACTCTTTGGAGCCCTCATCGGCGCGTTCATTCCGCGCAATTCTTACAAGTCCAGGAACCAAGCAGAAGATAATCTCGACATCTGCCCGGCTCGCCAAAACCGTGGCGTCACGGAAATCTCAAACCAGGGGATGCACAGATTCAAATGCCCCGAGAGCACTCAGGGCGCTTTGTAAGTCGCTATGAATCACAATCAGGTCTCAGAACCGGGCACATCGCGTAATCTCCCGTACCAAGTGGTGTATTGCCACCAGCTCAGCCGTGAAGACAGACGCAGCGCCTGGTAGAGCCCCGCTGACTTCAAACAGAGGGAAAACGGCTTGGAAGCCAACCCCCTCTTGGGACTTGGAGCCATCCGTATACACTGGCACGGTTCCAGCGTGACACGATGTGTGCTCCAAAAAGGTCGAACGCAATACTCCCGGCGCCGTACAAGCTTTGGGAACAGAGGCGTGGTGACGAATAGCCAAATTTGGTACCCTCCAGGGTGGCGTCCTGGGCAGTACCTTGGGCGCCACCGGCCCGAGAGCTATATCTACCTCTCAAAGGAGTTTCCTGGCCCTAAACCCGAAGGGCTTAGGGTATGACTGGTGTCTCTCGGCGGCATAGGCATCATCGAGATCAGTTGCGGATGCAGTGAGAGCTGTTGGCGACTGAGGGAGACGCTGGGCTCTCGCGTACAGGCGAGTGATACACTGCACGCGGCGCAGAGCGAGTGGCATCTCCCCAGCATCGAGCAGCAGGCTCTCAATGGAGAAAGTGCGGAAGGCACCAGTCGCAAGGCGAAGGCCGGTGTGGTGAATCGAATCCACCTTCCGCAATAAACGCTCGGCTGCGGATGCATAAAACTCGCATCCGTAGTCGAGCTTCGAACAAACAAAGGATCGATAAAAAAGTAGGGCAGTAGCCCTATCAGCGCCCCAAGTGCTGAACGTCACGGAACGGAGGATGTCCATGGCGCGGGTACAAGAGACCCTAAGGCTGCGAATATGAGCCTTCCAAGAGGCGTCGGTCGAATACAAGACCAAGGAAACGGTGCGACTCAACCACATCCAGGCGCACCCCATTAAGAAACAAATCTGGGTCGGGGTGAATCCGTGGATCGCGGCAGAAGTGCGCCACCTTAGTGTTGGCCAAAAAAAACCGAAATCTGTGCGCTTCAGCATAGCGAGAGACGCGGTTCAATGCCTATTGGAGTCGACGCTCCAGAGTTGGCATCTACCCGCGCCAAAAGAGATCGAAAGGTCGTCCACGTAGAGCGTAGCAAGAACATCTTCCGGCAGCACCGAGGTGATACCGTTGATGCTTAGGGCAAAGAGTGTGACACTGAGGACACTTCCATGCGGGACACCCTCTTCCTGCTCCTTTGGGCCGGAGAGGGCTCCCCCCACCCGTACGCGGAATCGACGATCTCGCAAAAATTCAGATATAAACATTAGGAGGCGTCCCCTCGCCCCCATCGTGTGGAGAGTCTCCATGATACCGTATCGCCATGCGGTATCATAGGCCTTCTCCAGATCGAAAAACACCGTGGCGTAGTGGTGTCTGCACGGGAAAGCCTCGCAGATGGCATTTTCCAGTTGGAGCAGAGCATCCGACGTGGAGTGGAACTTACGGAAGCCGCACTGTGCGGAAGACAGATGGCCTCCGTTGTCCAGGAAAAAGGCTAATTTAACATTTACCAATTTTTCCATCAACTTGCACACGCAAGAGGTTAGAGAGATTATGTGGAAACCGGTCGGAGTAGAGTGATCTCTCCCCGGTTTGCAAAATGCAAGCACAGTAGCGATTCGCTAGGAGTCTGGGAGAAGACCTTCCACCCAGATCCTGTTGAACAAATCTAACAGAAAGGCCATGCCTCGCTCACCCAGGTGTCGAAGCATGGCGTACGGGACATCGTCCGGACCATGGGCGGTGTTCGCGCACGAGGCGAGAGCGGAACACAACTCACTCACAGTAAACTTGTCGTTGAAGGGTTCTCCGCCTCTGGAGGTAATTCCAGCCGGCGGCCTTTCGCGACATTACGACTTGCATTGAATGCTGGCGGAGCAGCATCCCGGCTAGAGAATGCGGAAAAAGCGGTCGCTAAGGATTCCGCCACAGACGCGGGGTACGTGATTGCGGTCCCATTCTCCTGGAGAACGGGAGGTGGGTCCCTCGAGAACTTGCCCCGAATCCTTTTGACTCGCTTCCACACCTCAGCTGAAGGGGTCTTCCCGTTAAGTGAAGACACGTATGCCCGCCAAGAAGAGCGGCGGGCGTGCTTCGAAATATACCAGAACCTAGCCCTAGCCCGACGAAGTTCAGCGACAGTGAAGTCGTTCGGGCGGCGCTTATAGCGCATGTAGGCATAACGCTTCTGTTTGAGGGCCGTTTACACTCGGCCGACCACCATGGGAGTGATCGACGTGCAAAACGGCCAGACGCCCTAGGAATAGTAGTCAGGCCCACGTCGATGAGGTTGCCTGAGAAAAACTCAACGGCCTCATCTACTGCCCTAAACTCGCAATGGAGTGTAAAGCTGGCTAGTAATTGCATACCACGGTTGCCGACATTTCAGTATAGCTTTAGCAGGTTTGGTTGGTCTCTTCTTAGCCACCTCGAAACCAACCATCCTTGAATCGAAGGACGAGAATTAGATCTTGTTGCTCAGCTCGAGGAAGACGCATAAGTAGTCTTCTCCCCGTAGTAACCGAGTATAATATTTCCACCAGGTAAAAATCGACCACATCCTTGAAAGTTTGGTTTTCATCAATATAAAATGATGGTGTGTTCTGGTGGAACATCCTGCACAACTTCAGGTCTTCGATGTGTTAATTCGAATGATTCCAAACTGAGTCACTTGCAACAATCTTATTTTTTTTTAAGGGTTTAAAACCTTCTTTCATCCGTCGTCTAGTCTAACTAGACTTGGAAAAGACTGGGAAAAAATAGAGAGGAGGGGAAATAAAGAATAAAAGGATGTAAATGGTAAAAAGATGAGGGAAGAAAGGACTGCAATAGAAAATCTTAACTCTGAAAGTTCGAGACAGCATGCATCGTCTGACGTCTCAAGGGACAGATTTATACGGAGTACAAGTACAAAAGAGTACAAAAAGTACTGGTAACACGTAATTAATAGTAAAAATACGAACACCCTCGTGGGACTTGTTTTATGAGATCGTGACCTCTTACTTTTCGCGTGGTCCAAAATAGCTTAGATAGGTGACTTTTACCACACCTACCATAGGCTCTATACACTTCACCTTCTAACGACTCGGGTGAATTTCTAAATCTACTCTTTTCTCCCTGCTCTTCACCCTGAAGAGGCGGTAACCTTGACCTTTTCAAGATCTTTCACCATATTCCCTCACATCTTTGAATTCTCGATATGTTTGAGCTTTAATTCACCTTTCAATTTGTCTCTCCGAATTATGTACATGGAAATATACTTTGGATTCTCTCTATAATGGACACTTACACTGCAATTCATGTCCAATTCCTTGTCCAGTTTTCTTCCTATTCCTTTCACCCAACCTTTGCGTACCGCTGCCTCCTTGTCTTGTCATCGTCGGCTCTCTTCCATCGAACGAGTAATGTTGGCTCTGAAAGCTGATTTCATCCTTCACTCCCTGGGGTTTTACACTCTTACAATTGACCACGAGTCCCTTCGTTCCTTTTCTCAAATTCTTTCTTCTGAGTCCTAGGGTCGCTTTTCTTATGATCCTCTCGACAGTGGCGTTGTCCTTAGTTCTTCGATGGATTAAGGTACCTCGTGCTCGTGGTAAGGAAGTGGATACAGTTTCCGCTCTACTAAGCTACACTCTTTCTCTCACCCTTACAGCAGCTTACTTGAATATTTCCGCGAAGCCCACTTCCGCCGTATCCACGCTTTTAACAAAAACAATCCATGATCAAAGATTTTGCTTGTTTCTCTTCTCCTTTCATACACGAGTCTCGCTAATTGTCTATATTAGTTACAGGTGGAGAAAAGCACGCTTTTAATTGTAATTAGAAAAAAAGCAATGTCAAAACTTTTATGATAAAAAACCATTGAGCTAACAAATTCTCACCTATAAAATAACCCAAAGAGAGTTGATAATTTAAAACCACGACCATTTAGAACCACTTGTCATTATGTCTCAAGTCTGTTCTGGTTGTTCGCTTTCGCTCATAATTATGGACCTATTTTATTCGAGAAATCAAATTTATCATCCTTTTTGGCTAACCACACGCTAATAAAAGTGAACTGTGTATGTTCTGTGCGTGGAAGTTACTTCGAAGTTAACGGAAACCTATCTTTCCCCTGCGACAAAACTAGTATAACCCGTGGGATAAAAAGGTTAAAAACCTATTGCCGCTTTTTTAGCTCTGCGCTGCACGGGAACTTTTTTAAAAACGCTTGAATAAAGCCAATAAAAGTGCTTAATTTTGTATATTGGTTCGTATTTAACAGAGCGACGCAGCAGGAAATCGGGAAACAAGTGGAATTATCACATCAAACCAGCATGTATTGACTGGTGCAGTTTCCCCCGGGAGATCGTCATCCGTTATTGCGAAAGTAAGGCGGAAAAAGTTGGTGGGATATAATTGTTTGATGAAACTTTGCCGCAAGCCTAACGCAACCTAAGGTACCTCGTCTCAAAAACATGAGGTTAGGTCAGGTTAGGTTAGGTTAGGTTAGGTTAGGTTAGAATATGGTTAGATTATGTTTAGGTTTTTCTAGGTTAGGTTGTTTTATGGTTAGATTATGGTTTGGTTTGGTTTGATTATGTCTAGGTTACGCTAGGTTAGTTTAGTTCAGTTTATTGTTAGATTATGATTATGTTAGTTTAGGTTAGGCTAGCTTAGGGAAGATTAGTTAAGTTTAGGTTAACTTAGCTTAGCTTAGGTGAGATTAGTTAAGTTTAGTTTAGATTAGGTTAGGTTAGTTTAGCGATTTATGATCGGTGTCTCAAATTGCTAATTTTCGTCGAAAATTACTTACTTTTCTTAGTATTTGTGCCCACTTAAATGTAAAACTACTTAAGCTTAAGATATTTTCGGCCTGGAGAGGGCTTATTTATCTTTAATATACTTAAGAAGTAGAACGGAGCACAAGGATAAATAATATTGCCAGCATTAACAAAATAGAATTTTATTAATTAAACTAACAAAAATAACACATCGAAAATAGTTACATGACCGGGGATTAAAAATGGGAGATGCACATGAAATGAAAAGGTCATAGGATCAATTTGACTTAGCGGTTAATTAAGATTTGGAGGAATTTAAATGACAAAACAAACAAGAAGGGAAAGGGTCGACTAAATCCGTGTTGAAGCACGGAGTTACGTTGGCAACAAAATTAAATAATTAAATGCAAATCGTAGCTTACGTATTTATAAGGTCGTCGTGCAGGTGAAGGAGATTTGAAGGAATGGCTTCGGTCTGACTGGCGATTTCCTTCCTAGGAGGAGGGGTCTTTAGGGGGGGTTGTCCTCAACGAGGTGAAAGGAGAGACTTCGAGGAGTGGGAGCGAAGTGGGGCTCGGAAGTACGAGCGATCCTTGAGACAGGATACCAGAGATGTTCTGGATGAACAATTGAGTTTATTGGGGTAACCAAGCGTTCTCTTGAAGAACGTTAAAAGGGTGAATTAAATTACCACTGACGTGATATCAGGGGAGCGAGAACCGTTTCTTGTCGAACTGGCTCGTAGAACAATGACTGTTCTAAAGTTGTTTTCTTCTGAACAGTTGAACAACAAGGGGGCCCTGTTGACTTGGCGTCTCTAGGGGCACGAACCTTGGAACTCAAGGATATTGTCCTCTTCTGGACAATAAGGGGGTTCTCTAGGTAGAGAGTTCCTAGGGGCGCAAGAGATACCGGATCAGCGTGATGCCTGACGGAAATAATCGGGATCTGATTCAAATGCGAAATTCTATCGCATAAATAGCCTGAGCCAGCCCCTCGGGGTATGGGGCAATGGGGACTTCCATGGAATGTCCCGCTAGCGATTCAAACACTCTTATCTTCCCATAGGCCTAACTCAATCTGACCGGATCGGCGCCTGCAGGCAAACGGGGGATTGAACCTCCTTGATTAAACTTGGGGCGGGGGAAGATAAGACTCGGGAAATGTTCAAGGCGATTACAACGCCATGCTCCTCTCTTCTCGCGACATACACGTGGGAAGCATGAGTGAAAATATGTGATAGAAGCGAGGCACGGCAGCCTCAGGCAATTCTATCACAAGGGTCAACGGAAGATTCGCTTGAGTCTCTGATGTGATAGGAAAGGCATCAATCATTTCGAACTTATCAAACAAATCAGATTCTCGCCCAAAAGGTTTTATTGTAATAGTTGGACCGTTTTCATGAAACAGTCAAAGAAAGAGACCAGCAGTAATCAGTAGAAGAGGGTTCTTTCATCAATAAAACCAACGGCCTCATATCGCATGTGATACCGGACACAAGTTTAACAATTTTTATTTGGAACGGATGAGTCATCTATACTCACCTACTTAGCCTCATCAGATTACTTTTTTAAGGGAGTTTAGCAAATTCCCTGAAGGGAATGAAGATGTCAATAAAAGGAGAAGTAATAACATTTAAAAACTTTTTAAAATCAAAGTTAAACGATTTTTATAAACATGGTATCTAAAATTTGTAGAAAAGTAGAGACTCGTAGTAGGAACTTGTGGGAACTATATTACATAGAAAATTAATAAATAAATAGTTAAAAATAAATATTTTTAAAATTTCTATCCATAATAGAATGATAACCTTAAAAAATGCCGTATTGTACGAGGGATGACCTAATATATATATATAAATATATATATATATATATATATATATATATATATATATATATATATATATATATATATATATATATATATATATATATATATATATATATATATACTCGTATATACCGGAGTAAGAATCTAATGGCAAAGAAAATGAGAGTATTCATTATCCTTATTTTCGCTGGTTACGTTTCGAGCATAGACATGCTCCTCTTCTGACCTAATAAAATGAACAGGAATTAAGTTTGCAGGCAAATCAATTAACATTGAAATTAATTAAAGTGGGTAGGTACAATTATGTAAATAGATTTTTCGACCGATAAACCATAAATAGTTAAGTGTTTGAACATTAATTGAGAAATTGCGAGAATAATTTGGGAGGGGACCAAAATATATGAACAACTAAGCGCACAAAATTGAAACACAATTCGAAAAACCTTCTGCTCACTCAAGTTTTAGAAACACAACTATGCAATATATTATTATTATTATTATATAAAGCAGTGTGGGCACCACTAAAATCTAAAAAGGTTATGGAGCAGCAGAACATAAAAGGGTACAAGGCCCTAAAGTACAAAAAGGGGCAAAGTTAAAACAAATGCAATAAAAGGATTAAAATAATAAAAAGGGGGCACAGGGGCAATAAACAAATGATGCGCATGTACTAATATTTACAGTTCTAGTTAATTAAAAAGCAGTATTTACAAGCTATAAAAGATAGGAAAAAACAACAGATTGTATTAAAAATCGGAAGAGGGAATTGGTGCTAAAAGAGTAGCCCTCAGCTAAGAGGAAGCGCAGTCTATCATTACGCGAGATACGAAAAATAGATGGGAAGCATTCTATACGTAAGGCAGACAGGGGCTAGCAGTCGACCGAAAGATGGCGTACTGATATCGTGGACGAACAGAGGGAGCATGGAAGAGCGATATGGGGTATATCCTTTTCATTACATGTCCATTTGTGATGAGTGTGTGGCTCTCGGTTTTACCGAGGGCTTAATGAATGCAATTTGTTACCGATGCAGCCATCTCATTCTGACTGCCAGAGAGACCGAATGAAGTCCCTAATGAGAGGATAAAAACCACGCTATAGTACACTGCAACGAGTCGGTGGCCACAATTCGAGCTGCCTCATCGGCGCGCTCGTTACCATGGATTCAGATGTGACTAGGAACCCAGCAAAACTCTACTTTGTATCTGGAAGAGTTCTTGACCAAATAGGAATGTATTTGGAGACAAGGGGAGGCTCAGAAGTTTAAGAACGTATTATACGCTTCTCGAATCAACGAGACCTATTATAGGAAGGTGAATAAAGGAGTTAGATTCGAACCCGCGATGTCAAGCGCTAATCGCTATCAGAACCACGACACTCATCGACTGAGCGTCGTGGTTCTGAATGCGATGTGTGTTTTTCCATCCAATGTCCCTTTCTCTGGTCTTTAAAAAACTGTTTCTTGTCTCTTTGCTCATTAAGGTCAAATTTCTCTTTTTTTCGCACTATATATATATATATATATATATATATATATATATATATATATATATATATATATATATATATGTGTATGTGTGTGTGTACGTGTGTGGAGCAAGAGAAGGTAATAAAGATTCTTGTCGCGAGGAGGGGTTGTGGTGGTGAAAAAATATGCTTCTCTTTGATTGTGACCGTGGTCACCAGTTTCTTGTTAGAAAAAATATTTATGAGGGTGTCCTCCAAATAAATTCGTATTTAGTTTTATAAACAATCGAATAAAATAATTTTATTTTGAACTTAACGTTTGGTAAGATGAATGACTGGAGTCGGATAAGTTTAAATCCCTTTGTAGGGCAATAAGTGAATGTGAATGCGAATAGAAAGATTTTTCAATCCTATCCACCGATGACTGCTTGAGGAACTGAATGGGTGAATTTTAGGTGAATGAAAAGTTCTTCTCTGGTGAATGGAGCACAATATGAAGACGAATGGAATGGACTTGCGTTTTCTGAAGTGATATGACTGACTGTATTATTATATTCTATAATGCCTAACTATTTATGTAATAATAAAGTGGGCGTGACTAATTTTTATCACCAATTGGGTTTCTGTGGGAGGAGCTTTGTCTGAAGTGAATGTTCGTGGATGTGTCCGAGAGAGAAAGAGATAGAAACTATCTGAATTTGTTATCAAAAGAATTTTTCTGAGAAAAGGATTGACAAAAAGTCGGGAGAAATTTTGGGAAATTTTTATGAGGCTCCTTGTTTAGCTGTTCAGCGCCAAAATAAAAATATAACAGTTTGGCAGAAATACTTAAATGACTTATCGCGCGATCAAGTCTGTTGATTTAGAAAGAAAATGTTCCATGTTGTTTTGTAGACCCAAACAAAATTGAACTATTCCATTTTATCCGTCTATCTCCAGCTAAAAGAAGAATATCACCTGAGATCAACTTCTCTCATAGTATACATTTCTTTACATCCTCTTTCGTTTCTTCCTCCTCATATCCTTCCTCTTTCCCCCCCGTCCTTCTTTCTCACACCGGCCAATTAACATGGTGGGACCTGAGGGTGGAAGGCGGTGTGGAACAGAGAGGTGTCGACCCAGTCTTCTTCTTCCCCTCTTCCTGCCGCTGATGGGGCGGGAGGGGGTGGTGGCCTGGCGGCCGATTTGTCTATATCCTCCACACAAAAATATACTCTTCATGGTGGCTCTCACTCAGGCTGCTTGCTACGCATTCCGTAAAAAGAGTTCAGTGTCTGGTAAAGGAGGCTAATCCGGTAAGCGAGAAAGGTATTTCTTTTATTTAACAAACAACGAAGAAAAAGAAGTAATATATTACGCCCACTGAACTGAGTGGAGATTCATTCTGTTTTCAGTGAACTGTGTATCTACACTAAACGGGACCTATCCTTAATTTTGACTACTATGCCACTATTTATACATGCTTTTTCACATACCTAAAAGCAACATAACCCTACCACCGTAGCGCTAAGAATAAGTCTAAAGTAGGGCGTAGTGAATCCTGAAAGGAAGCCACAAAAGTGGGCACAAAGAAGGGGGGTCCATAGGAGCCCGAGCTAAAATTTAGTGGAGGTGCCTAAAAGCAATAGGACTATATATAGATAAGGTGGTCGAGGAGTGCTTCTCAAATAGGAAGGTATATACGGACCCATAGGCTAAGTAACAAATAGCACTAACCTACCTCTATTATCTTTTGCAGATTATACCTGGGGACTGAACGAACCAAATATAAGAAGAGTGGAGAAAAAACATAGATAAAAGAGATGGATGAAAATCTACTCGCAACAATAAAATGCTAAAATGCTTCCGAGTACCAATAAAGACTATCGAACAGAGGGCAATACTCGATAAAGGACGATTATGAGAGACTATACGGGAAACTCAAGTAGCCTTAATCTGAATTATTGACGTTCATAATAGTTACGTAGTTAACTTCAGCACATAAAATTAAGTAGAGAAACAAGTCTCAGTTGAAGGCATCGAGACTGTAGAAAATTTGACAAGCACCAAGAATTCCTCCACAAATCACGGCCAATAGAAGTATAATATGCAGTAAGATCAACTTATTAATGCGATCCCAATCAAGGGAAGAAATAAAGAACGAAATACAGAAAAAAACAGCGGCACGAAATAACTGAATTCATCAAATTCGGCAATCACACACCTTTCTTAAAGATAGTGCACGCAACAACCGAGATGACCAATAAAATATTACAAAAGGACTATTAATATTTAATATTAGAATACACCCGGAATACAGGGAAAAATAGGCATATTAATATTTGATTGTGCTTCAACTGCTATAAAAGGGAGGAACACACCACAAAACAATACCCACAGAAAGAACCAAGTTTTCCAAATTTGGCTCCAGAGACCATTATTGGAGAGAATGCGATGACACCCACAAAAATTTCTTAAATTGTGGAGGATCCCAGAGAACGATGGCAATGATGTGACCAAAACAAAATAAAATCATAGAAAGAAAACTCAAAGAATAACAAGCCACACAAGAAAATAGAAAAAAAATGCAATCTATGCAGGTGTGAAAAAAACTACCATGAACAAGATGAGAGAAGCGGAGATACACCTCACTGTACCCAATCGAGCTTCGATGAAAGTCTGGGCGTATATTTTAGACGCACATTTCATGAACGCTGGAAAATCAGGCACATTTGCGAAAACACTCAACATTATGTTGGTAAAATGAAATGAAGAGGATGTGGTTCCTTGAGGACAAACCCTCTTCGGAAATCCTAAACATGAGTGTGTCCAAAACATTTGAACAAGGCAACCTGGAGCGAAAAGAAACAACCAACTCAGAAGAAAAGAAACCAACGACACAACCTTAGAGGAAAACACGACTAATATAGAGAACAAAACCAAAGATAATAATTTATATAGTTTAGATAAAGTTTACTATGTATAATTAGTTTATTTTTTTGCTTGTTTTAAAGTTTAATTTTAATTTTGAATTTTCTTAGACCTTGATTTAGACTATTTCATATTTTTACTAATTGTTAGTTTTGTTTCGTCTTTTAACTCCTTGTTTATCCCTTTAGACTGAAGATGAATTAATTAATCCGAAATGTTGTTTACAATAAATAAGGATATCTCTGATGGTTTCGTCCTTTAAACTAGAATTAATAGTACGCCTTCTGAGAAGTAATTTTGATTATATATATATATATATATATATATATATATATATATATATATATATATATATATATATATATATATATGAGAGAGAGAGAGAGAGAGAGAGAGAGCCAGGCTCGATACATGATTTGTGAAAGTTGTCAGCTAGGTTAGAGTCTTTTTTTAGTTGTGTTAACAGCTTTTCATCTTTGTGAAAAAGAATCTTCTGCTGAGTCTAGATAGGAAGATTTAGAAATCCAATACTTTTCAGTAATATATACTTAACGACCTTACCATCATTATATGCCTTTGAAGTGAAGCAACCCGACTACGGATAGCTGAATCAGTAACTATATTTCCAAAACAACCCAGCAATCAATATCCAGAACATGACAGAAAAAGGTTCTTTCCCAACAATTTGAGGGAAAACTACTTTTTCTTAACTATGGTTATACAGAGCCTCACCTTTTATTGGTACTTTTGTTACATTACGAGTAAAGTTGCCTCCATTACCTTTTTCAGTATTGTGGTATCCGTTTTGTATACCGCCTTCTTGTTTCATTTTCCATGGTTCATACATATTTTATACTTATTTTGTAGATTTATTACCAACTTTTCGTTTTGCATTTTTAAAATCATAATTCTGAACTAAACCATTAAGTTTGATAAACTGCTTCCTGAATGGTCCAATTGTTGCATTATGTTTACTTTCTGGTCTATATAATCCTGTCCTTTACTCATTGAAGGGTGCATATTCTTACTTGAAGAGAGACAAACCATGCGCAAAGCTACACTCTGATCCCAAAGTTGGCAAAGTGGAGGACAGAAAGGAGTACTACGCAAATCTTCGCACGCATAACTATAAGATTTAAATATTTCAATGAATAGAAACAGAACTTTGACTCCGTAAGACTACATTTCCAAACCCCTATGCTTCCACTATTAATCGCTTAGTCCCAACTATATTATTATGTTAGAAGAGGAATAGTTGGGGGCATTGGCGGATACTGATTTGAGGAATAGCCCACAGTGGAATTCAATGTCGGGTACTCCCGGGAAAGGGATGATTTGCAAACTCTATTGGGAGCTATTGCTTCATCCCTCGAGAGTAACCATCTCCGTCCGTCCATTCATCCAACCCATTATCCATCATCAACATTGATAGAGCTAAACTTCAAGCCCCAGGGATAGAAGGCAAGGAATATCACCCATCTCCTATCTCTGTTAAATAACAACTACCCAAAGGACGAAATAGCTTATGGTCGAGAGTAATATAACAATAGTTCACATTCTTATCGAAATTATATCACTAAATAACCTTTCTATCATTGTACGCACATGCATACATTACATGTATACACTATGATAGTCTTCTCAGAATCTTTGAAGAAGATTCTTGGAAGAGCTTCTAAAAATGTTTAGGAAGAATGCACACTCACCACATAACTCGCTTTTCTTTGTAAAAAAACTTGGCTGATTCAATATCAAATGCATCGTTTCCAATAAATTCCCTTGAAGAGAACAACTAAATTGCAACTTTAAATGCTAAAATTACTGGTATATATATATATATATATATATATATATATATATATATATATATATATATATATATATATATATATATATATATATATATATATATATATATATATATATATATACATATATATATGAGTGCGTAAGTATGTAGGGGTACGCTTGATCATAAAAATGCATATTCATTCTTCCTCTTCCGATGATGAATTAAATTTTGAAAATATTTAAATCAGATAGAAGAAGAAAAGACAAAGCGAATGAAAACCTAGAGGAATGACTTTTTGATGCAAACATTGAAAAATCTAAAAAGGAATTTTATTCAGCCAATGGAGAGATACTCAAATATAATCTCTCTTGTAAAATACCACTACCTGAGTGTATCCAAACCTACCCTGAGGTTATAAAACATGCAGCTATGATAGTAACGGTATTTCCATTAACTCAAGTCAGTGTTAAAAGATTGTTTTCTGCATCGAAATTTATAAAACTAGATCTTAGAGTTTCAATTAAGCAAGATCTCGCAGATGCTATATTATTCCTAAAAAATGATAATTAACTAAATTTTTAATCCTTTTTTTCTAAAAAAATGTATAGGTATGATTATTTTGGGGGGTTTTATGCACATATATATTAGGATATATTTTCTCTTTTAAATCTTCGTTTTAACGTTTTAATTATGCATATCAGGAATTTTTTTTTCTTTTGAGACGCCCCAAAACTCTGAATTTGTTTTTCTTTATAAATAAAATTTCCATATGGCATACTTTAGATTATTAAACCACTTAAGCTGATAATTTATAAAATATGAGTTGGATAAATAAATAGCAGGATGATAAACTCATTAAAGAAGGAAAGCCAGCATCAGAGTTTGCATGCAATAAAGGATTTTTAAGATTATTAGATAAAAACCAGATTGGAGTCAGAGTCGGAGTCGGGGTTTTAGCCTAGTGATTCTACAGGCCTGGTCTAAAGGCTTTCAGCAAGGTTTGGCTTACAGGCTTAAAGTACAAAATGTACAATCTGGGAGTATCCTAGACAATAACATATCCTCTGTAATTATCAAACAGTAAAAACAGCTCACATCGCAATCAAAGGACACAATGGAGCTAATTACGACCTCTCTCAAAAACGGCCCACGAATAATACTCCAGAAGGTTGCAGTATAGGTAGTTGGGAGGCCAGATGTTCGGAGTTTTGGGGCCAAATAAATTGTATAACAGCCAAGAATGGGTCCTCCTGCATCTGTGGCATTGTGCATAGTCCTGCTACCACACGTAAAGCCGTCCAGCGGCCACCTTCTGGTTCCATGGCAACAGTAACTATTCCAGGAACTTCATGTAGCTCTCCGTATTGAGTACAAGTGTATTCGAGAAGATAAGCGCTGTATAAAGTGACCCTCACTACTGACTGCCCCAAGCACCATAATGTGGACCGGAACCTTAATTTTCATGACTCTCGGCAAATCTTTGGAGCGCATAGCAGGCCAGCGGTTGTTTTGTGAGTTCACCCCTGGTACTGGTAGCAATTCTCGTCTGAGAAGAACCAAAGCATAAGAGACTGGCGGGATGCTTCAGTTTGTTCACAAGATTCGCAGTACATTCTTTCCGTTTGTACTTCATCTTCTGTAACAGAATCTGAAGCTCTATCATCTTGTAGTAGCGGATGTCTTCATACAATAACAGCCTGATGAGACTCTCTGACTCTCTTGTCCCTAGCTATAGGCCGCATTGACTTGCTGAAATCTTTGTCAATGATGAACTGGATCTCCGCGACAAATTCGGGGGCTCTTTTCGGATCAGAGCCCTACAAAGTGTCCATTGCACCCTGATGTAAATATGGGCTCTAAAGCTAAACAATAAGGAAGAACTCTATAACATACTAGTCAAACCTATACTTTTGTACGTGGTAATCCCACTAAATAACACCAAAAAGAACCCTATGCAGAAACTCCAAAGAATAGAAAACAAAGGAGTAATATTAATAGGGAGCACAATAAGGATAGAAGGAGTGAGAGAGAGTAAAGCAATCGGTGTTCCACCAACAGATAAAATTAAATCTTATCAATCAAGCCCAAGAAGAATATTTTGCTACATTCTCTCTCTCTAGTCCTCACACTATTGGTATTAAACTCATTGTTTGTTACCCGTTCTCGCAAATCTAAATATGGAGTACATTGAGACAAAATGTTACCACACATTACAAAACCCCACCTTTTCCTGGCTACGGTATGTTGATGACATTATCTCCATTCACCAATAGTTTAAATTTGAATGAATTTTGAACTAAACTAAGTAACTTGGTGCTTTCGATCAAATTTCCCCTTGAATTTGAAAAGGACCGCACTATCCCCTTCTCAGACATTTTAATCCATAGGACGCCTTAAAGTTACAAATACGAAATATACAGAAAGCGCTCATCTACAAATTCTTACATATGTTTTTATTCAAACCACCACAACAGAATAAAGTGTAGTTTTTAGTCGCGTGAGAGTCTGTTCGGGGGCGACTCTACATCTCATTATGTCAGTCGGTCGGTCCCTGTTCTGCCTTTTTTTGTTTTTGTGATAACATCATAACTATTCGGCCGAATCTAACGAAATTTGAAACCCTTATGTTGTTTTACATTCTCTTTCGAATCATCACCTACACAACCTACACCACCACCACCACCTACACCGCATCACCAACATCACTAAGAAAACCTACACCACCAACGCCTGTATCGCCTACACCACTCATACCACCACCACCTACACCATCTCTACCTACACCACTACCACCTAGACCACTATCACCTACACCAACACCAACACCGCCTACACCACTACCGCCTACACCCGTTAGACCACCACCCCCTTAGAACACCATCACAAGCTATACCACCACCACCTACACCACCACCACCACCACCACCACCACCACCGCCATCGCATACAGCACCGCCACCTTTTACACCACCACGACCTACAGCACCAACACCACCAACACCAACACCACCTACACCAACACCACCACCACCTACACCAACACCACCTACACCCCCAACACCTACACCCCCAACACCTACACTACCCGGGAATTATTTTATTTTGGCAATAACATCACAACTATTCGGCAGATACTAACGAAATTTGAGACCGTTAGGTTGTTTTATATTTTCTTTGGAATGATATATTGTCCAAAGGCCTCACAAGGTTATCCTGGAATTATTTGGCAATAATCTCATCACTATTCTGCTGGTTCTAACGAAATTCTAACGAAATTCTGAAGCCTTCTGTTATTTTATATTCTCTTTCGAATAATATAATTGTCAAGGTCCTTCTAAGGTTAGTCCGTGAATTAGTGAAAGTTTTGAAGGTCGTAGGGTCATAAATCAAAATAAGTGAGAACACGCGACTTTTGGTCAGCAGACCTTGTTTTAAGTCCATTTTTATTTGTGTCCTAAGAATAGAGTCCCTTGAATTCTTAGATAAAGAAATAGATAATATTTATAACAGAGGCTCAAAATTATACTCTCCATTAATATATAGTAAACTATTGTAAAGATGCGACCAAAAGATCTTTTTATCGTGTTGACGATAATATTGGATTGTTAGATGCCCAAATCACTGCTGTCCTTAACTTATAACAAAATTTTCAGTAGAATTTCTCATCTTATCTAACCGCTTAAAATAAATGTCATATTTTAATGAGATATCGCGACATCGAATCGTTGTCAAATTTTTTGTTGAAATTTTAAGAGCTCATCTGGTGACTGCTACTTGGGCATTAGTATTCGTATTTAAAACTACCTAGAACTAAGCTACTTTAATTTAAGATTCAAAAAACAAACCAAAAACCCAACACTAAAAATAAAAAAGAAAAAAAGGCAACGAGCAGGAAGCAAGCCCCGGCGTCGGGAAGGAGTCCGCCTCCCCCTGGCACAGGAACGTGCGACCTACTAAAATAAAAAAACAACAAAAACCGAAGTAGTTAAATAAAGGGGAATAGGCCGGCCTCCTCCGAAAAGTTTAAAAGTCCACAGTTCGCTGTGCACGAACTCGTCCCGAGTACAAGGGACAGGCGGTAGCGACCCTGCCCATCCCGGTACCGGGAAATGTAACGTGCGGAAAAATCACCCAGACTGGTACATTCGACAAGAATGTGCCGAATAGTCTGAGAGACGACGCAGTGGTCACAATAGGGCGCAGGCGAGCGCTTTATCAAATGACGATGCGTCACGCGAGTGTGCTCTATTCGAAGACGACATAAAGCGACCTGAAGCCGTCGCGGCATTGGGGGATAGGTCCATGGGAACAGTTGCGGCGCAATGGCAGGCAAATTTAAGTTCCCCTTGACCGTCTCGCATCTTCTTTGCCAAGCAATCCGAAGAGCTGCCCGTATTCCTGCCATGTAGTCTGTGTGTGGAAGAGCAAACCAGAGGGTGCGTAGATTTCAATGCCCCGAGCGCACTCAGGGTGCTTTGTGAGTCGCTATAAATCACGATCCGGTCTCCGAAACAGGCACGTCGCGTAATCTCCCGTACCGAGTGGTGTATTGCCACTAACTTAGCCATGAAGACATACGCAGTGCCTGGCAGAGCCTTGCTGACTTCAAATAGAGGAGATACGGCGTGGAAACCGGCCCCCTCTTCGGACTTGCAGCCATCCTTATACACTGGCACGGTTCCAGCGTGACATGAGATATGATCCAAAAAGGCCAACCGCAATACTCCCGGCGCTGTACATATTTTGAGAGCAGAGGCGTGGCAACAAATAGCCAAGGGTGGTACCCTCCAGGGTGGCGTTCTGGTCAGTTTTATAGCCCTAAAGCAAAAGGGCTTAGGGTATGACTTACGTCTCTTGGCGGCAGAGACAACGTCGAGATGAGCTGCAGATGCTTTTAGAGCCGTTGGCGACAAGCAGGCTCTCAATAGGGGAGTGAGGAAGACACCCGTCACCAAACGAAGGCCGGTGTGGTATATCGAGTCCACCTTCCGTAATAGACGTCCGGCTGCGGATGCATAAAACTGACATCCGTAGTCGAGCTTCGAACGACAAAGGATCGATAAAAAGTAAGGCAGTGGCCCTATCAGTGCCCCAAGGGCTGCACATTACGGAACGAAGAATATCCATAGCGCGGGTACAAGAGACACTAAGGCTGCGAATATGAGCATCCCAAGTGAGGCGTCGGTCGAATACAAGACCAAGGAAACGGTGCGATTCAACCACTTCTAGGCGCACCCATTAAGAAGCAAATATGTGTCAGGGTGGAGCCGTGGATGGCGGCAGAAGTGCACCACCTTAGTCTTGGACAAAGAAAACCGAAACCTGTGCGCTTCGGCATAGCGAGAGACGGGTTCAAGGCCTGTTGGAGTCGACGCTCCAGAGTTGGCATCTGGGCCGCGCCAAAAGAGATCGAAAGGTCGTCCACATGAAGCGTGGCAAGAACATCTTCTGGCAGCAACGAGGTAATGCCGTTGATGCTCAATGCAATAAGTGTAACGCTGAGGTCACTTCCCTGCGCGACACCCTCTTGCTGCTCCATTAGGCCGGAGAGGGCACCACCACCCACCCGTACGCGGAATCGGCGATCTCGCAAAAAATTCGGATATAACGATTGGGAGGGGTCCCCTCACACCCATCGTATTGCCATGCGGTATCATAAGCCTCCACTAGATCGAAAAACATCGGGGCGAAGTGCTGTTTACGAAGGAAGGCCTTACAGACAGCATTTTCCAGTCGAAGTAGAGCATCCGACGTGAAATGGAACTTGCGAAAGCCGCAGTGCGCAGAACACAAATGGCTTTTGCTGTCCAGAAAAAAGGCTAATCTAACATTTACCAATTTCTCCATCAACTTACACACGCAGGAGGTTAGAGTAATTGGGCGGAAATCGGCCGGGGTCGAATGATCTCTCCCGGGTGGCGCTTATAGCACATGTGGGTATAACGCTTCTGTTTGAGGGCCGTCTCACACTCGGCAGACCGACACGGAAGTGGTCGGCGTGGCAAAGGACCAGACGTTCTGGGAATAGTAATCAGGCCCGTGGCGACGAGTTGCCGGAGAAGAACTCAACGGCCTCGTCTACCGACCTAAACCCCTCGACTGAGATGGAGAATTCAGTCATTTCCTGAAATACAGGCCACCACGGCTTTGCCAAGCACCACCAAGGTGGGCTCTCAGGCGGCAGCAGTCCAGAAAATGATATTTGAATGGGAAAGTGATCACTATTATGGAGGTAATCGACCACCTGCCAATCAAAATCAGGCTGTGCATCCGGAGAGCACAGAGATAGTTCAAAACAAAAAAATAAAGTGCTTCTCGAGCCGTGATGCGTAAATTCATCCACATTTAGGACACCTATCTCAAGGTCTTCGATCAGATCGGCAAGGACTTGTCCCCTGGGGTTTACTGAGTAGTCTTCCCAGAGAGGATGGCTGCCATTTAGATCTCCAAGTAAGCGAAAGGGCCTCGGACACCGTGCCACGACGCGGCGGAAGTCCCCCGGGTCGAAGTGAGCTGACGGTGGAATGTACGCAGAAATAACAGTATACCTCCTATCCAGGGAAAGCTGTACAGCCACTGCCTGAGAGGAGGTTTTTAAAGTGAAAAGAAGAACGGAGAAATCATGTCGGTTGTAAACCGCGCATCCCCCAGCCCAGCCCCGATCCCGCTGTGGTGGGTCGCAAACCCCTTAGACCCCGGAGGGGGGGCAGGGGGCACGCGCGTAGCATGGCCTCCTGCAGAAAGATAGCTAACGGGAAACGCGACGAGACGAGCCTTCGCAGCAACGCCCAGCTAGCCCGGAGTCCGCGGCAATTTCATTGGAGGAATATGCCCTCCAGACCTAGCTCGGAAGAGACGCGGGGGCCCTCTTCGAAGTGAAGACCCTCACGGGAATGGCCGTACGCTTCCCGGCGGCAGACCCCGGATGCTGTTGGCCAGACAATGCGCTAAAGGAACTTTCGCCTTCGAGGACGTATTGGGGGAGGTTGGGCTCCTCATCCGAGTCAATTCCTTCCTCCGCCTCGAAACCTTAGGCGGTCGTTGCGGCTTCGGAGGCAGGTGGCCCTCTTTTCGAGGATCCACCGTCTCCGACCTACCTAGCCCACCACTATGCGTGGCGCAAGGAGCTGAAGCTCCTTTGTTGCTGTCCTCCTTTCGGATGGCAGCTTTTGGAACCCCAGAAGATGGCCTGGCGACCAACTTCAGGGTGTTGCCTCCTATGAGTCTAACGACATGGTGGAGGTGCGTGGCCGTTCAGCGTTACGGGTAATGGTAACACTGTGGAAAAGGGGAGGAACCCTGGTTTTAGCCGGGGCTGGGTGTGAACCCTTTGTGCCGCCAGCTTTACCAGGGGAGCGCCCGGGTTCAGTAGAACTCAGAGAAGGGCTCCGAATTGTCGCTAAAACAACCGTGCTCGTTGGCCTAGATGGGCCGGAAGCAGAGGGTATCTTTCTCAGCATTGAGGCGTAAGACGTCCTAGGCAGAGCCAGACGCGCCAGAACCAAGTCCTTACCCTCGCGGGATGAGAGTCGATCCTGGGCCTGAACAGCCAAGATTACTTACTTAAGGAGGTATGCAGCACATTGCTTCTAAGAAGCCGGGTGTGGCCCTCCACAATTGACACACTTGGCCACACGCGATTTGGACTTATCGTGTGCGGCCTTGGATCAATTTACACAGACTTCGGGTGACCCCGATTTTGCACGTCTACATAAGCGATTCGTATTGCCGAAGCGGTGGCAGTAATAGCACCTCCGCGGCAATGGCACGAATGCCTTCACGCGGTAGCAGTACCAACCGGAACACACCGACTCAGGGAGCTTGTCACAGTCGAACGTGACGAAGAGTGTAGGGGTGGGTCTCGAGGCCCCTCCCTGTTTTCTTATCACATGATTGACCTTGACCGCCCCGTCGTCAGCAAGCTGTAGAGTGATATCTTTTATGGATTAGTCAACGAGTTCCCTCGCATAAACTACTCCTTTCACAAAGTTCATGGTAGAGTGTGACGTCACACTCACCGGGGTGCCATGAAGTGTCCGAAGAGCAATTATTTTGGCCGCCTCGGCGGGATTCGCCGCATTCGCCAGAAAGCTCCCGTCCGAGAAACGGGTCACCTTCGGCTTTCTACTAATCATACCAGCTAAAGTAATCCTCTGAAAGATCTTGCTGTCCTTGGCAACATGTTGCCATCAGTGGAGCGAATAACTAAGAAGCGTTTGAAGTCAGCGGGCTCGAAAACGCCAGGTAATCTCTAAATGATGGGCCCCGACGTAATCGATGCTCCGCTCTGCGCTCTTTTGGTTTTATCTTGGGATATTCTTACCCTGGCGAGCACCGGGGCGGGATGTGCCGATCTTGGCTTGGTCGCGTTCAAGGATGGTAGCGACCTCATCCGTCCATGCGGCCTCCGTGGAGGGAGAACAGCCCTGAGTCTTTTTTGTCTTTTTTATTACCCCTTTTCTTTTTAGGCCGGGGAATGGACCGGCTCCTTCCCTACCCCAGCAGGAGACCCCAGGCCAGATGGGTCGACCTCTGCAAGGTCCCAGCAGTCATGGGGGCACCGGCCGGGGGAGAAGATCCCTCCTCCTTGTGCTGTTTTAGCAGCTTAACCCTTCTGGCGAGGGCCCCGCACAGGAGCAGACTCGGGCTCGGTGTTTGATGCCGAGCCCGAATCTGCCCCCATGGATGGCCCCACCTTCTGAGGCTGGGATGCGTCAGGGAGCATGTCTATCTTAGGGGGGGGCTCCATTTGGTCATCCCCCCAGGACATCACAAGTCTTGTCTGTCTCGTCCATGTTCTTTGGGGGCGGGGCATAGGCCTTCACCCCGCCTAGATTTAATATTTGGGCCGCAGGTCTTTAGAGGGAAGCGGCCGATGTGTCCTTTCTTCCCTTTCATCCTTAAGGGGGTTTTCCCTACTGAGCCGCTTCAATGGGGAGCGGTCGGCTATGGGCTGCTTGCTGGCTTTCCTGGCAGTCCCCTGTGAAAGCAAAGGCGGGACTGCCAGATTTGAGCTGGAGTCACGTGGTGACTCCAAGGAACGGGGTGAGGGGGAGCCCCCTGAACCCGCAGGCACTGGAGAGGAGTAAGCCTCTTGCTCGGTTGAACAGTTATGGAGGGTCCCCTAGGAAATCACAGGGCGGGGACCTCCATTTTTTCTGTGGAGCTGCCTGAGGGCGGCTCCGTTGTTCTTAAAGGGAAAATGGAGAGAGATTTTGTTTTTTTTAAGTTCTCATCCATGGGCATGATGACCATTTTTTTACGGGATGCAGACGTTAATCACCGCCCGCAGTGGCCCGCTCTACGAAGGATGAGTACAGACCTGGCAGAGCCAGGTGCTGCCATTTCGGACCACCCTTCCAGCCTGGTTGCCTGGCAGTCCCTCAGCATGGCGGCTCCACCTTGGACGCGGCGTAAAGTGGATAGTGTTTGAAAATAGAAAGGAAGAGGAGGTGAGGAAGAAGTGGGTGGGGATGAGGTAGGTTATTAAAAAAAACACCATCCTAAAATAGAGCTTAGGGGTGAGGAATCATTGTCCTCTCCTCCCTCAGTGCTGATCCGGGGTAGTTGGCTGAGAAGAAGGTCAGCATCTACCCCGTGAAATTAGAGGCTGACCAGAGAAAGTTGTGGGAGAGGTTGTATGAAAAGCGAAGAAACATGGGGGAAACAACTGTTCTGAAGGAAGGAGAAGAGTGTAAGCTGGGGTTCTTTGTCGAAATACAAAATAATACCAAAGAAAATAAAATTAATACTAAAGGTAAAACAAAAAAAAATTAATAAACAATACAAATAACGCAATTATAAACACACTCAATAGAACCAGGCAAAGAATACTGCATTTAAACGAAAACACAAACGAACAGAAACCCTTTTCAAATCAAAACAGAAGCTTGAAAGCCACAATGAGTTAAAAATGTAGAAAAATAATAAAATATATCCAAATCCAAGAACACAGTAGATGGCAAGTCAGCCGGCAAACTTTTAAAAGCGACTACTTTTTCAATTTCTAACTAGTATCCTCTACCACTTAAATACTTTTCACTCCATTAATCCTATAGAGTAAATACTTCCTAGTTTACCAAGACAAAAAGACATCACTCTGTCTAAAGATGACCGCAAGAGTACGCGAGAGAGAGAGAGAAAAAAAAAGTATCCTACGTACAATTTTCTTTCTACTTTTAAAAAATAAAGTCATGTATCACTCGTTTTAACTAAGAAATGCGGAAAAAGAAAATTGATAAGAAATGCGAAAAGGAATAAATGATTTAGATGTAATAAGCAGTGGAGGTAAAATTTGCGACGGGACGCCTGTTTTAATGCCATTCATGTAACAAGAAATATAGCAGCTATGATCCTTAATATTTATAGTGAGATAATCCATGAATACAATAATACTATTTTCACGCATAATTAAATTTAATGCCTTTACTGTTTCAGTATGTTCGTTACTTTTCGATTCGATAAAATAAAACAAATTTAGAAACATTGAGTTCTTAAGATATTTTCGCAAGAAAAATATAATATTCTTAGTTACCCCTAAAAATATTTTTCTTTAATGTAAGAAGAGAAAATGGAACAATAACATAAAAATGTTTAATATATTTGTTCATGTTAAATTTAAGTACATTTGTAAGTGGGTCATGTTTATTTATAAATTATAAATGGAATAAACTTAAAATTCCTACCATATTTGAAAAATCGCGTTCTCTTTAAAATGAAAGGAGGTATAATAATTCTCTTACATCCAGGGAGAGTCTTACCGTAAACTTATTGAATGGTAAGCTTTCTCAATTTCAGTCATTTAACATGTGCCCAACATCGCATTCTCAGTAGGGTACCAATTATAATGCTTGAGAGTTTAGTACTAAAAATAAATGAAATTAATAAATAATAAATTCTGCTGCCAGTATTGTTGTACCCGAAACTTATATTTGTTTTAATACCAGGTTCTTCAACTGGTGAATGACTCATCAGAGTATGATTGAAATTATCTGGTGTGAATGTAACATAACATAACATAATTTTCACGGATGACAAAAGCCACAAGGGCCTATTAAAGGTCATCCGTATCCATCAAATCCCACCCACATAATGCATCCATGGGATTTTGTCAGACCATGCATCTACAATATACAATTTAACAATCCTAGGAATGTCCAACCATGCATCTACAATACATAATTTAAAGCCTCCATAGGAGTCTGTCAAAAACAAAATCCCCCAAAATATACAATAAAAAGAAACTGCATCCACAGGAATGAGTCAAGAAACATATCCACATACTAAAAAGTAAGAAATTAACCCTCCATCCCCATATAATCATCCAATCTGCGCTTGAAAACATTCAAGTTTGGGCTGTCTACAGTCTCAGGTGGCAAGCTATTCCAATAATCCACCAATCTGTTACTGAAAAAATATTTTCTAACATCCTGTCTGTACCTCTGTTTTTTTAATCTTTAAGTTGTGGCCTCTAGTTCTATTACTACCTTCTAACTCAAATAACTTGCTGAAATCCAATTTATCCATCCCAGAAAAGATTTTAAAAAGCTCAATCATATCTCTCCTCACACACCTTCTTTCAAATGAAAGCATATTTAGTACCCTCAGTCTATGTTCATATTCAAGGTGCTTCAGGGATGGTATTATTTTTGTTGCCCTCCTTTGTACTGACTCTAATAAGTTTATATCATGTCTAAAATGTGGTGACCATGCCTGTATACAGTACTCTAAATGTGGCCTGACATAAGAGTTGCATAGCTTTAGGATGACCTCCATACTCTTGTAGCTAACATTTCTTTTAATGTAACCTAGCACCCTATTTGCTCTATTTTTTGCCTCAATACACTGCTTTGAAAATTTCAGTGACCTATCCACTACTACTCCTAAGTCCTTCTCATCTTCAACTGAATTAAGACAATACCCATCCATCTCATAGCTAAATTCCCTATTATCTCTCCCCATGTTAATAACTTTGCATTTATTAAGGTTAAAAGTCATCTGTCACTTCTGAGCCCAAGTTAACAACTTATTTAAGTCACCCTGCACTTTAAAGCTACCCTCAACCTCTTTGACTACAGCTGCCAATTTAGTTTCATCAGCAAAAATTGACACTTTGCTATTTACACCTTGCCCAAGATAATTTACATAGATTATAAATAATAAAGGGCCTGGCCACTATAAGTAACTAGTTTTCTGCCTGCAAAGACCAGACACTATCTAACTCACGCCACAACACATCAACCCCAGCCCGGCTTAGATGGAGTCCATCCAATGCCTTATTCCCATTCCAAACATCTACAAACACTAATCCTGACTCCTCACACAGGCCTTTCACATACTCATTTAGTCCAATTGCATGAGACAACCATTCCATCCCATATCACAGTCCATGTAATTACAGAGCGAAATAATAGTCAATGAAAATGACGACTGGATGCTTTATTTTAATTGTTTATTTCTATTATTTGGTAATTCTACAAATTATCAACTGAAACGCAATCGAAGGCCGTTTGTTATAAATATTTATATTTAGAAAAATACGCAAAATGCTATATTGTGTCATTGATTGTGTTCAACTGAAAAACTAATGCTAAGGTTAGGTGGGTACCGTTAAAGTGACAAAGGAGTTTGCTCGACATCGCCGTGATTGAATTTAGCTTTGCTACATCATTAGGGCAAATAATAAAATAAAATATTTAATTTTTTTTTAGAAATCAAGTAGTATATAATTTAACAAAAGAATTCTTTTGTTGATCTAGCTTAAAAATTATTAATAACTATCTACATAGTTAGAATTATTCTCTTATTATTATCTTACATGGAACATTTGATTTTGTTAATTTAAGTTAGTGCTTAAACCTACTTCTATTTTATAGAAAATTACTTCAATTATGGGATACATTTCTATATTTGAAAATATCTTCAGTTTCTTGAAATTTATTTTTTTAAATTATCCCCCTCCCACCCCTGCACGCTCCAATTTTGTCTCGGTCTGTCCTTCTGGATGAAGAACCACAAACATAAGTGTGGTAGACCAAAAAAATGGAAGGGTAGTGAGAAAAACGCGTGTTTACAATGTCTGAATCATAAATCAACAGTGTGGTGTGATCGCTGTCAAACAAAATCGGTCGAAACTGGTGTCATGCTACTCTCATTCATAAACCTCCGTTTACAAACAAAGAAGTTATAAATACTTTTAATGAGTTACGCATAAAATGAGCAAAGAGAATAATAAACGATGGCTTGCCTCGAGGAACGGACTAATAGTCTCCAAGGAATTAGGATACTTTTTATTCCAGAGAAAATCGTTGCCGTCTGGAATAGCTTATTCTTCTTGTTTGTATTTTGGGTAAGTTATCGATAACTTTATCTTTTAATGGTAAATTTACTGAAGGAGACGTCTTGAACTGTGCTTTGATGTTTTATTGATACGCTATTGCAGCTGACCCTTTGAGAGAACTGAGCTCCCTTTGATGCACGGGTGCTAAGTCATGCGCCACGTGATATTTTTAGTTTAGTGAAAAATATAACGAACCTGGTTAATATGAAACTTTAGCCAAGCAACTTATCATTCTCTAGAAAAAATGAATATTTTATATTTAAATTAATGATTGAAATATATAGATTAATGAAAATGACAATGAAATCAAACATAAATTATTATAAAGGACTGACCTAAGGTATTTCCTTATTTTAATTGAATGATCAATCACTAACATAAGAGTTTGAAACAAAAAAAATATGGAGGAATAATCATAAAAATGAGCCTTAACACGAGTCTAATTCCAAAGGCCATGAAAGGTTCCCTGACGATTACGCAGCACTGAGTCCGTGGCCTCCTCGAGTGGCGCATTGGTTATTATAATGCTTGAGAGTTCAGTACTAAAAATAAATGAAATCAATAAATAACAAATTCTACTGCCAGTATAGTTGTACCCGAAACTTATATTTGTTTTATACTAGTTTTTTCAACTGGCGAATGACTCATCAAAGCATGATTGAAATTATCTGGTGTGAATGTATTAGTAATTACAGAGCAAAATAATGGGCAATGAAAATGATGGATGGATGGATGACCTATTTAAATTGTTTATTTATATTATTTATATATTAAAAGCCTGATTTTCGTTAAAATTAAAGTCAGAAAAACGGTTTGAATGTTGGTAATTCTACAAATTAACAACTCCAACGCAATCGAAGGCTGTTTGTTATAAATATTTCTAATTTGAAAAAATACGTAAAATGCTATATTGTGTCATTGATGGTGTTCAACCCAAAACTAATGCTAAGGTTAGGTGAGGCGGTTGATTAATTTTAAAAAAACAACTTTTTAGGCTAAGTTAATTTTTGTGGATTCGTTTAGTTTGTTTGTAATAAGTTCTGTTGGATTTTGTGTGCTCTTTTTCCCCCCGGAAAGGAACCAAAGATAAAGCCTATTCTAACAAGCTTTTCCTGCCATAGCCTAAATCCTATGGCTTCAGTTCAAAGAGGCTTATTACGTACTTGTTTACTTAGTTGGTTTCTGGATGCAGGTTATATGACCTCTATATCCAGATCGGAATCATCTTCTTACGACACGGCTTGTAGAAAGATGGTCTGGAGAGGCTCGTCGTAGTGGTACTTGACACGTTGATTTGCCCCAAACTTGTCTAACCGTCTTTCCAAGTAGGCGACACGAGGAGCTGTGACAATGCTATCTGGTAGGCTGTTCCAAGTGTCTACGTTCCTAGTCCGGAATTGGTGTTGTCTAAGTTGGGTCCAATTCCTCTCCTTGAACAGTGCATATTGGCTGCCACGTCTATTCCCCTCCCATCTGGTCATCCCAATGCTAGTTGCCGTGTCCACTTTGCTGTTAGTATTTTGTAGTCCTCAATCATGTCTCCACGCCAGCGACGGTACGTTATACTTAGTAGGCCCACTTTCTGTAGTCATTCTGGGTACGTGAGATTTCTCAGTCCAGCGATCATCTTGGTAGACCTCCGTTGTATGTTTTCGACTGCGGTTACATCCTTCTTGCGATAAGGTGACTACACAGACTGAGCTTACTCCATATGTGGCCGGACTATAGCTTTGAAAAAGCATCTGAATGTGTCTACATCAATGTGCTGGAATGTTCACTGGATCATGCCCATGACCTGATTCGCCTTAGTAACCTTTTCCTGGATGTGAGCTGCAAAAGTAAGGTGGTCATCAGTCGGAATTCCAAGTTCCTTCTCCTCGTGTACTCTCTTTATGGTCATCCGGGTACCATCTACTGCCATGACAGTGTACGAGGTAGCGATCTGATTTATTCTGGGGTTGTGTATATTGAGATGTTTATATTTTTGTGGGTTAAACTCCAGCATCGATTCTTGAGACCAATTATGCAAGGTATCCAGATTCACTTAAATTTGTGCACTTATTTCGTTTGACTTGATCTCCCTCCAGATCTTTGCATCATCTGCGAAAAGGTATACAAATAACTCCACACACACAATGGGGTCATTTATATACAGCACGAACAAGATCGGCGCCAATATACTCCCTTGAGGAATGTCACTCAGCACATCAGCCCATCTTGAGAAGTTACCGTTTACTCCAACTCGTTGTTTTCTGCTCGTCAGGAATACTGTAATCCATCTAATGACATCTAACTCTCCTCCAGCATCAAGAGCATCTGTACACTCGTTAAGAGCATGGAACAGCTATATCAGACTGGATCTATTTGAGATAAATCCATACTCCTTCTTGGAGAACAATTGATTTCGCACTATGTGTGCCATCAATTCGTCTCGGATAATTAACTCAAGCACTCTATACGCTATACAAGTGAGACTCACAGGACGATAATTGCTTGGTGATATAGATGGCGCTGATGTTGGCAGTGTTCCAATTGGTGGGGATGGTTCCAGTGGACAGTGAATTCTGATATATAATTTATAGAACTGAGCTCACCTCAGCTTTCAGTTCACGGAGCGGTCTGGGTTAGATAGCATCTGAACCTGGCACCTTATCAATTCTTAGTTTATTGATCTTTTCCTGTACTCTTATTTTCTTCACCTCGATGTTTTCTAGGTGCCTGACATAGTCTCTGATTTTGAATTCTGGAATATCTCCATTTCCCTTTCTTGTGAATACAGTGGAGAAGAATCCAGAAGGTGTCTCAGCTTTGTCCTTATCTGTAGTTGCATTTCTTCCAGTTCCAGTCTCCAGATCTGATATACAGGATACAATCTTGAGTTTTGATTTGACAAATTTCCATAACTTCTTAGGGTTTTCCTTAGCGTTCTCGGCTACATCTCTCTCCGCTTCTCTTTGTACTTTCATTGATATGGATTTAATCTTATTACCCTGTTTTGCGTCTTCTCGATATTTTTCTTGCTCTCTTGTTTCCCTACATCTCTGCCACATGAGTCTTTTCTTCCTTATAGACCTGTCTGCCTCCATGTCAAGATGGCTTCTGTCCTTGCTCTCATTAGCCTTGCAGCCATCTACCATCTTATTCGGGATATGTTTTAATTCACTCTGTCATATTTTATTTTTAAATATCTTTCAATGTGACGTCTGGTTCTTGTTACAAGGTATGGATCCATTGTGGGTCAAACTCAGCTCTCAACCTCTGTTAGTTTCCTCTGCTATAGCAATGGTGTCTTCTTCCTGACTGCGTCCATTGTAAGTAACATTTAAACCTGACGTCCAGCACACAGTCGTCACTCTTAGCTAGGGGTGTGTCATTGTTAATCTTGTTTATCATCCCTTCTTCGTTAGTCAGCACTAGATCCAAAAGAGATGAGTTATTTGTTCCTCTCCCTCTGGTTGGTTTTTCAACATGTTGATGCAAATACAGATCCCTCAGCGCCTCGATAAACTGGAACTCGTCTGTTGTTACATCATCTTCAGGAGTTGTCCATGTCCTCCATTCAATCTTTGGATAGTTAAAATTCCCAACTACCAGCATGTGTGTGTGTTCCATTTCTGCTGCGGGTCTAAAGAGGGTCTGTAAGTCAATGTTGCTATGTCTCTCACTGCAAGGACTTCTGTACACACATCCCATCTGGAGTTGGTCGGCTTCCTTCAGTTTAACAGTGATCCAAACTGATTTCTGAAAATCTGGTGTTAAGTTTACTTCTCTGCAAATGAGTCAGTCTCCAGTGTAAATTACTATGCCTCTTCCCTCAGTATTGGAAATGTTTGTGTACATCTCATATCCCTTCAATCCTACTTCACTCTCGTTCAGCTGTATCTTGATTTTTTTGGTTTTATTTTTGTGATGAGAATGACATCCGGCATTTGCTCTGCATTTGCCAACCTCATCATTAGGTCTGTCATCTTATTGGACAGGGTGTCAGCACTTGTATACCAGCAGCATAATTTTCTATGTGTGCATCAACTGTAACAACTAATGCTATGCTATTGACATTAATAACTGGTGCTGTGCTATTTACATTAATAAGTATTATATCTCTATGTACATATCTCCCATTGTAGTCGACTATTCTGCCTCTCCCTCTGCCAGCTATGGGATTGGCTCTGCCGCTTCTCCCATCTTCCTCACCCTCTACTGACCATGGGGCCCTCTGGCTCGGTAGATGAAGTTTCCCACTGTGTCGTTAGCTTCCTGGCTCTTGGCTTCTTCGATAGTGGCTTTGAATTGTGCACGTTGCGTCTTTGTTATTTCATGGGTTAAAGAGATCTCCTTGTATTAATCTTTACCTTTGAGGTGTTTCGTTCCCCAAGTATTTTCATCTTTGCTGTGTACCTATCAAATCCTATCTGAATTGGTCGAATCTGTCTTTCATCGTCTTCCTTCTGTCTTATCTCTGATCATTTTCATTTTGTTTTCATTCACTTCTGTCTCTCCCATCTCTACAATCATCTTGATAACAAAGTTCATGTCATATGCCTTCCTCGCATTGATGTTCTCATCTCTGCTCTCTGGTACTTGATATACAATGACATTATTCTTCCTCCGCTCTTCTTCTTGGATTTCATTCAGCTTCTCATCTATCTCCCTTTCTCTGACTGCCCCCTGGACTTGGACAATAGGCTCAGTCTTACTCCTAGTTTTATTTCATCAAGATCATTCCTCAGGTTTATGAATTTCTCATGACTAGTTATAACTTTAGATATTAAATCATCTAATTCACTCAGTATCTCCATAAATTTAGCATCAGAATATTTTTTACTTCTTACCTTCAATTTTACTACTTCTTTAATCCCACTTAATTCCTCCTTTGACTTTTCTTCGAAAGTATCCATGTGTTTCTCCCAACATCTTGCCTATTGAAAATATTGGTAATTTGCTTGACAAATTTTCCCACTACAGCATTACACTTCGAGCAGTACCAATGAATAGCATTTTCCTGGTTACCGACAAGTAACTTATATGTTGCTTCACCTATATTTTTTGGTTCACTCATAATTATTGTCCAAAGCAAAGAAAATACAAGGATAATTGTTTCACTTCAACAACACTATCTTTGTCATACAATGGTAATTGCGTGAATATTAGTCGTTAATTTGTCTGTTCTCTTCCGCCCATCGCGACGACTTATTTTGGTCAGGCTCTTCTCCATCAGTAACCATCTCTACCAGCGAAGAGGGTGACCCTCCGACCCCTCCGCCAGCCCCACGGGGTTTTCTTTTTACAGATCCCCCGCTTCTCATTCCTGTTTTCCCAGAGATTGTTGAGTTATCCTCAGACGATGACATCCAGATCATCGACCCACCACCTGTCGAGCTGGACCCCTTTGACATCCAACCGAATTTACGAACATATTACGAGGACGCCGCGAATACCTTGGGACAGCTTACAGTGGAAGAAGATAATGTCTTGACCAACTTTTTCAACCAGGCCGCCGAGGAGCTTGGGGCCATCAGTATCGAAGGTCCTCCCCCGGCAGACCTCCTGGTAGGCATCATCACTGTCCTTCCAGAACCAGGCCTGGCCGTCCCTACTGTCTTGCAGATATCACCTCCGTATACCACCTCTTCTTCCCCGGCTCCCTCTTCTCATCCGTCGGAACACGGTGATGTTCTCGGGGGCATAATGAGTGGCCCCCCAGACATCATGGCATCCGGTGACTGCGATCAGGAGGAACAGGACAACCGGAACAACAACCGCTGGAACAACGACGACGCATAGGAGGGACAGGCGGATCAAGACTGGATAAGCCCAGGTATGGACCCCCTTGAACAGGCGCAACAAGCACTGGACCCGGACGCCCGCCTGGATGTTCTTCTTCCCGGCTCTTTTGATTCAGAACCCAGAACTTTCCATCTCCTAAAGGCAACCGCGGCAGAGGGCATCAAGGTCTTCCTGAAGAGAGGCTACCGTCACTGGCAACCCTCCTCTGACTGGATGATTCCCCTGGCCCAACAACTTGTGGATTGAAGAATCACCGAAGAGGGTCCCATTGTCCGAGCCCACAGGATCTTTGGGGCCCCTAAACCTAACGGATCGGCCCGTTTGGTTTACGATATGTCGGCCGCCGACGACTTTTACGACCCACCCTCCATTCGCCTTCCCTCCGTTCCCAAGGTCTTGTCTCAGGCCCCCGAGAACTCCTTCGCCATCAAGCTGTACCTAAAGGACGGCTTCTACCACGTACGTTTACACCCATCCACCCGTCCTAATTTCGGCTTTGTGGTGGGAGGATGCCGTCTTCGCTTCAAAAGGCTTCTCGGGAGCCCCCTACCTCATGCAGATGACCCTGTCTACTGTCGTCAACCATTGGGCAAGGGCCGTAGGGGTCGTGGCCCACACTTACCTGGATGATGTCATGGCAGTGGGCTCCAAGGCCGCCTTACGACGTTTCCTCACGCTGGTCCATGCCAGTTCCCTTCGCCTGAATCTCTCAAAGAGCATTTTGGCACCTACCACGGCCCTTACTTACCTGGGCATCAACATTGACCTTCGCTCTTACGCTACACGAATTACCCCACAGCTAGGGACAAGACCTGCAACCCCCTTCACTACTTCGCCAGTCACCCAGTACCCAGGAAATGTTAGCTTCACCTAGCTGACCTCATCAACTTCGTGGCACCCGTGTTGTGCTTCCCTTTCCTGTGGATTCAGCTTGCTACCGCCAGCTCACGGGTTCTCCCCCCCCCCTACCGTCTTTCGCCATCTCCTCCCTTTCATCTCCCCGTAAGGGGCGCAGCGATTTGCCATCCTGGCCGTCGTGCTGACGGGACTCAGCACCCCGTCCGGCCCCAGCTTAGACTCTCTTCCTTCCTTCAAAACACTTGTTTCCTCTCTTTTCATACAACCTCTCCCACAACTTTCTCTGGTCAGCCTCTAATTTCACAGGGTACATGCTGACCTTCTTCTCGGCCAACCGTCCTGGATCGGGGCTGAGGGGGCAGGGGACAATGTTCCCTAACCCCTGAGCTCCGGTCTGGGGTGGCTGGTTTTTAACAACCTGCTTCATCCCCACCCATACCTTCCTCACATTCCTTTTCCTTTCGTCTTCAAAATCTATCTTTTTTTCGCCGTGTCTAAGGCATAGCCGCCATACCGATGGACTGCCAGGCCACCAGGCGAGAGGGGTGGTCGCAAATTTCGGCGCCTGGCTCTACCAGGCCTGTAAGCACCTCTTGCAGTGCGGGCAACTGCAAGAGGTGATGAGCAATTGCATCCCGTAAAATATAGAGGGTCACCATGCCCAATGATGAGAAACAAAAAATTCTTCCCTTAATTTTCCCTATGTCACCAACGGAGCGGCCCTTGGGCAGTTCCACCGAAAAAATGAAGGCCCTCCCCCCTGTGCTTGCTCAGGGGACCCTCCGTATCTCTCTAACCGGAGAGGAGGCTTACTCCTCTCCTTCGCTTACGGGTGTAGGGGACTCCCCCTCACCCCCTTCTCTGGGGGTGCTTTCGGGCACCTCCCTTTTACCAGCGGCAGTCCCCTCTGTTCTTTCCAAGGGGACTGCCAAGAAAGCCAGCAGGCAGCCCTTAGCCAGCCGCTCCACATCGAAGCGGCTCGGTACGGCAAACCCCCTTAGGGGGGAGAGAGAAGCCAGGCCCCTTCGGTCGCTTCCCTCAAAAGACCTGCTGGCAAGAATATTGAACTTTGCCGGGGTCAAGGCCCATGCCTCCCCACACAAGACTAGTGACGATACTGCCAACGGGACCTGCGATGTCTTGGGGGGGGGGGATGGCAAACTGGAGGCCCCCCTGAGATAGACATGGTCCTTGACGAAACGCAGCCTCAGACGGTAGGGCCTTCCATGGGGGGGAATCCGGGCTCGGCGCCGAGCACCAAACCCGAATACGCCCCTATGCAAGGTCCTCCTCAAACGGCGGTGGTTACCGAAGCAGTACAAGGAGGGGAGGGATCTCCTCCAACCGGTACCCTCACGACTACCAGGACCTTCTCTATTTCGGAGAATCACCTGGCTGAGGCCGGTCCATCTGGACTGTGGGGTCCTTCCGGCGGAGGTGAGAAGCGGGTTCATTCCCCGCCCTCCTCTCCAAAAAAGAAAAAGAAAAAGACTAAAAAGACAAAAAAGACTCGGGGTTCCTCTCCATCCGCGGGGGCTACGGGGACGGAGGGTCTGCTGCCACTTTGGCAAGCGACCAAGCCAAGATCGGCAAATCCGGCCCCTCTCCCTCCCCAGTTGCGGAGCCCCTGACTAAGACGAAAAGTGCACAGGGCTGAGCATCGATGACATCAGGGCCCCTGATTCAGAGGTTACCTGGCGTTTTCGAGCCCGTTGGCTTCAAACGCTTCCTCGTTATTCGCTCCACTGATGGCACCATGTCGGCTAAGGGCAACATGATCCATCAGAGGAGAAGATTAGCTAGTGCAATTGGTAGAGAGCCGAAGGTGACCCGTTTCTCGGACGGGAGCCTTCTGGCGAATGCGGCGAATCCCGCCGAGGCGGCCAAGATGAGTGTTCTTCGGACACTTCATGCCACCCCGGTGAGTGTGACGCCACACTCTACCATGAACTTTGTGAAAGGAGTAGTTTATGCGAGGAAACTCGTTGACTACTCCATTGAGGACATTACCCTAGAGCTGGCCGAGCATGGGGCGGTCAAGGTCGAACGTGTGATGAGAAAACAGGGAGGGGCCTCGAGACCCACCCATACACTCTTCGTCACGTTCGACTGTGACAAGCTCCCTAAGTCGGTGCGTGCCGGCTGGTACCGCTACCGCGTCAAGGCATTCGTGCCACTGCCGCGGCAGTGCTTTTACTGTCACCGCTTTGGCCATACGAATCATTCTTGTAGACGTGAAAAGTCGGGGTCACCCGAAGTTTGTGTAAATTGATCCAAGGCTGCACACGATAAGTCTAAATCGTGTGTGGCCAAGTGTGTCAATGGCGGAGAGCCGCACCCCGCTTTTTCGAAGCAATGTGGTGCATATCTCCTGGAGAAAGAAATCCTGGCCGTTCAGGCCCAGGATCGACTTTCATTCCGCAAGGCTAAGGACTTGGTCCTGGCGTGCCCGACTCTGCCTGGGACGTCATATGCCTCAATAGATAGAAAGCCACCCTCTGCTCCTGGCCCATCCAGGCCAACGAGCACGGTTGTTTCCGCGCCCATTCGGAGCCCTTCTGCCGGCTCTACTCAACCCGGGTGCTCCCCTGGTAAAGCTGGCGGCAAAAAGGGTTCACACCCAGCCCCGGCTAAAATCAGGGCTCCCCCCTCTTTCCCGAGCGTGACCGTTTCCCGTAAGGCGAAACGGCCACGCGCCTCCACCAAGTCGTTTGACTCACTGGAGGCAACACCCTTAAAGATGGTCGCTAGGCCATCTTCCTGGGTTCCTAACACTGTCCCCCGAAAGGAGGGGGGCTCCTTCGCCCACGCCCCGAGTTGGAGCGAGTGGCTCGGAGACGGTGGTTCCTCGAAAAGAGGGCCCCCCGCCTCCGAAGCCGCAACTCCCGCCTAAGGTTTCGAGACGGAGGGAGGAAAAGACTCGCATGGCGAGCCCAACCTCCCCCAATAAGTCTTCAAGGCGACAGCACATTGTCCGGCCAACAGCGCCCGGGGTTCTTCCCCCGGGAAGCGCATGGCCATTCCCGTTAGGGTCTTCAGTTCGAGGAGAGCCCCCGCGTCTCCTCCGAGCTAGGCCTCGAGGGCATATTCCTTCAATGGAATTGACGTGGACTCCGGGACAACTGGGAGGAGCTCTGAAGACTCGTCTCGTCCCGTTCCCCGTTAGCTATCTTTTTGCAGGAGACCCTGCTAGGCGCGTGCCCCCTGCCCGTCCTCCCGGGGTATAAGGGTCTTGCGACCCCACCACAACGGGATGTCCGGGCTGGGGGGTGCGCGATTTACACCCAGCATGATGTCTCCGTTCTTCCTTTCTCTTTAGATACCTCCTTTCAGGCAGTGGCTGTGCAGCTGCACCTGGATAGGAGGTATACTATCATTTCTGCGTACATTCCACCGTCAGCTGACTTCGACGCGTGGGACTTCCGCCGCGTCGTGGCACGGTTGCCGAGGCCCTATCTCTTGCTTGGAGATCTGAACGGCAGGCATCCTTTTTGGGGAGATAACTCCATAAATCTCAGAGGACAAGTCCTTGCTGATCTGATCGAAGAGCTTGAGATGGGTGTCCTAAACGTGGATGAGTTTACGCACCACTGTCCGAGAACCGCTTCATTTTCTTGCCTTGATCTATCTTTGTGCTCTTCGGATGCGCAGCCTGATTTTGATTGGGGGGTGGTCGATGACCTCCATGGTAGTGATCACTTTCCCATTCAAATATCATTTTCAGGGCAACTGCCGCCTGAAAGCCCACCTCGGTGGTGCTTGGCACAGGCGCGGTGGCCTGCATTTCAGGAAATGACTGAATTTTCTATCTCAGTCGAGGAGTTTAGGTCGGTAGATGAGGCCGTTGAGTTATTCTCCGGCAACCTCATCGCCGTGGGCCTGACTACTATTCTTAGGACGTCTGGCCGTTTTGCACGCCAACAACTCCCATGGTGGTCGGCCGAGTGTAAGACGACCCTCAAACAGAGGCGTTATGCCTACATGCGCTATAAGCGCCGCCCGAACGAATTGACTGTCGCTGAATTTCGTCGGGCTAGGGCTAGGTTCTGGTATAGTTCGAAGCACGCCCGCCGCTCTTCTTGGTGGGCATACGTGTCTTCACTTATCGGGAAGACCCCTTTAGCTGAGGTGTGGAAGCGAGTCAAAAGGATTCGGGGCAAGTTCTCGCAGGACCTCCCTCCCGTTCCTTAGGAGAATGGGACCGCAATCTCGGAGCCCGCGTCCGTGTCGGAAACCTTAGCGACAACTTTTTCCGCATTCTCGAGCCGGGATGCTGCTCCGCCAGCATTCAATGCACGTCGTTATGTCGTGAAAGGCCGCCGGCTGGACTTTACCTCCAGAGGCAGAGAACCCTTCAACGACAAGTTTACTGTGAGTGAGTTGCGCTCCGCTCTCGCTTCGTGCGCGGACACCGCCCATGGTCCAGACAGAGGCCCGTACGCCATGCTTCGACACCTGGGTGAGCGAGGCATGGCTTTTCTCTTAGATTTGTTTAACAGGATCTGGGTGGAGGGTCTTCTCCCAGATTCCTGGCGAATCGCTACTGTGCTCGCCGTTCGCAAACCGGGGAGAGATCACTCTACTCCGACCGGTTTTCGCCCAATCTCTCTAACCTCTTGCGTGTGCAAGTTGATGGAAAAATTGGTTAATGTTAGATTAGCCTTTTTCCTGGACAGCAGAGGCCATCTGTCTTCTGCACAGTGCGGCTTCTGCAAGTTCAACTCCACGTGGGATGTTCTGCTCCGACTGGAAGATGCCGTCTGCGAGGCTTTTCTTCGTAGACAGCACTACGCCACGGTGTTTTTCGATCTGGAGAAGGCCTATGATACCGCATGGCGATACGGTATCATGGAGACTCTCCACACGATGGGGGCGAGGGGACGCCTCCCAATGTTTATATCTGAATTTTTGAGAAATCGTCGATTCCACGTACGGGTGGGGGGAGCCCTCTCCGGCCCAAAGGACCAGGAAGAGGGTGTCATGCAGGGAAGTGTCCTCAGTGTCACACTCTTTGCCCTGAGCATCAACGGCATGACCTCGGTGCTGCCGAAAGATGTTCTCGCTACGCTCTACGTGGACGACCTTTCGATCTCTTTTGGCACGGCTCAGATGCCAACTCTGGAGCGTCGACTCCAACAGGCATTGAACCGCATCTCTCGCTATGCCGAAGCGCACAGGTTTCGGTTTTCTTTGGCCAAGACTAAGGTGGTGCACTCCTGTCACATCCACGGCTTTACCCCGACCCAGATTTGTTTCTTAATGGGGTGCGCCTGGATGTGGTGGATTTGCCTGTTTCCTCGGTCTTGTATTCGACCGACGCCTTACCTGGGAGGCTCATATTTGCAGCTTTAGGGTCTCTTATACCCGCGCCATGGACATTCTCCGTTCCATGACGTTCAGCGCTTGGGGCGCTTGACTACGGATGCGAGTTTTATGCATCCGCAGCCGAGAGTTTATTGCGGAAGGTGGATTCGATCCAACACACTGGCCTTCGACTTGCAAACTGTGCGTTCCGCACTTCCCCCATTAAGAGCCTGTTTGTTGATGCTGGGAAGATGCCACTCGCTCAGCGCCGGGTGCAGTGCATCACTCGACTGTACGCGCGAGGCCGGCGCCTCCCTCAGTCGCCAACAGCTCTCACTGCATCCACAGCTAATCTCGATGGTGCCTATGCCACCGAGAGACGCCAGTCATACCCTAAGCCCTTTGGGTTTAGGGCCAGGAAACTCCTTCAAGAGCTAGATATAGCTCTCGGGCCGGTGGTGACCCTGGTTTTGCCCAGGACGCCACCCTGGAGGGTACCACATTTGGCTATTTGTCGCCACGCCTCTACTCCCAAGGCTTGTTCGGCGCCGGGAGTATTGCGTTCGACCTTTCTGGAGCACACCTCGTGTCACGCTGGAACCGTGCCAGTGTTTCCGGATGGCTCCAAGTCCCAAGAGGAGGTCGGCTTCCATGCTGTATCCCCTCTGTTTGAAGTCAGCGGGGCTCTGCCAGGCGCTGCGTCTGTCTTCATGGCCGAGCTTGTGGCAATGCACAAATCGGTACGGGAGATTACGCAACATGCCCGATTCAGAGACCGGATTGTAATCTATAGCGACTCACAAAGCGCACTGAGTACTCTCGGGGCATTGGAATCTCCTCTTCCCCTGGTTCGCGATATCCGTGACGCCACGGTTTCGACAAGCCGGGCAGATGTCGAGATTATCTTCTGCTGGGTTCCTGGACAAGTAGAAATTGCGGGGAATGAGCGCGCCGATGAGGGCGCCAAAGAGTCCGCGAGGACTCTGCGACCGGAACAGCGTTTCGCTCTTCCTCACACCGACTACATGGCAGGAATACGGGCAGCTCTTTGGACTGCTTGGCAAAGAAGATGAGAGACGGTCGAAGGGAACTTAAAGTTGCGTGCTATTGCGCCGCGACTGTTCCCATGGACCTTTCCCCCAGGTCGCTTTCTGTCGTCTCCGAATAGGACACACTCGTGTGACGCATCGCTATTTGATGGAGCGCTCGCCTGTGCCCTATTGCGACGACTGCGTCTTCCCCCAGACTGTTCGGCACATTCTTGTCGAATGTCCCAGTCTGGGTGATCTTAGCGCACGTTACCTGTCCCGGTACCGGGATGGGCGGGGTCGCTACCTCCTGTCCCTTGTACTCGGGACGAGTGCGTTCACCATGACTGGTGGACTTGTTGACTTTTGGGGGGAGGCCGGCCTTCTCCCTTGTATTTAACTTGTTTTTTTTGTTATTGTTTTTTGGTTTCTTTGTAGGTCGCAGGCTCCTGCGCTGGGGGGAGGGGAACCTCCCCCCGACGCCGGAGCTTACTCCCTGATTGTTATCCTCTTTTTATTGCTATTTCTTTTAATTTTTTGATTTTATAGTAGCCTAGAACTGGGCTGTTTGTTTGAGGCGACTTATGCCCAAGTGGGCAGTCGCCAGATAGCCCCTTGAAAAAAACCCCCCCAAACCCCCCTCCCTTTCATCTATCGCATGTGGGTGCGTTAGAGGCACCCCAGAGTGTCTCCTATCAGGATTGCCGTTGACGCCTCGCCCTGAGGACTCGGATTGGTTGCTTGCTCCTCACAATTGGCCTGGGATTGCCGCTCATGAGGCCTAGGTATCTTCGCCCTCGAATCTTTGGCCTTACATCTGGCCCATCTGTTGTTCCCCAAGGCCCATGTGTATTCTGACAACATCCCCGCCATTAGGAACGCTTACCGGTGCAAGGTATGCTCGGACCTTTTGGACCTGCTCTCCATTAGCACCCTAGTCAACCTCACCAGTTCCTTCCGTCGCAGTGTTCGTCACATCACCTACGTCAGAAGACGCCGGAATCCTGCGGATCGAGCCTCGCGGACCTTTCAGGAATTCTCCTGTTAGCCGTCGGGCCTGCTCTTGCTCGAGGAACTATTTAAGGAGTAGCTTCCACTGTGAGTCCTCATTCGAAGTTTGGCGCTCGTACCGGCCCCAATTCCTCGCCCACTTCTCCCTCCCTCCCTCCCTCCCTCCCTGCTTTATTTGTTCCCTTTCCATTATTTGCTAAGTCCTTGACCTCGTCGGGACCCATTTGTAATCTCACATTTGTTAAGAACAATTTCCATTGTTCCTTTTGTATCTTAAAAATAAACGAAGGGTCCCCCTCCCCAGGTGGGGGGGGGGACTTAACCTGTTTTAATAACCTAAGTACCTCTAACCTTCGACATCATAGTTAAATTAGCGTCTTTCATAAAGGCGATGCTAATTATCTTCGTGGTGAATTGTTAAGCCGCACACTCGATTTCATCATTTTTTTCCTGCCACTACATCGTTGTCAATAATTTCCGTCGACAATTCCCATGGGGTAAGTAAAATATCATCTTTTCCACTTTTATTAATTCAACAGATTAAAACTAAACGTTCTTAAATAACTTACAACCCTCACCTTCTAAATCATAGTTAAATTAGCATTATCATTGGTAATATCCACGCCGTACCTCTGGAGCCCACTGCTGCTCCGAGATTCCCTGCTGATTTAGTCTGGGGTTACGAGACATCCACCTACCGTGTGTGGCAACGAGGAGGGACAGCAGGAGCTTTGTAAGACCTCATTTGGAGGATGCCAACAAATTTATGGTCTCCATATATGTATGTGAAAGGATATTATTAAATTAGAACGTGTCCAACCAACATCGAGCGACGGAATTATTTCTTGAGCTCTGAAATAAATAGTATAAAGAGAGATTGAGGAATAAAATTTACCTTCACTGGAGGAATGGCAAGTTCTTCGTAAGATTGATAAATATCAGAAGCTTAACAACCACCACACCTGTGTGTGGACACGCCCTGGCGCCTACCAAATACTGCATCCCCCTCCCACTGCCTTGTGAGTTCTACCTTTTTAGGCAAAGGTTAGAGCAGGGGTTGGCAACATTTTTAAGTGAGTGTGCCAAAATTGGCCATATCTTTGATACAAAATTTTCTCACGTGCCAATAATTGACCAAATCACAATAAAAGGACATAAAATTAAAGATATTCTTTTATTTATTCTTAAACACGTATGATGCCTAAAGATTACAAGAAAGATAGTTATTTTACCTAAAAAATTACATATTATATTAAACAGAATTGAATCTTTACGATTTTAAAAGGAAAAGAACAATTCCAAACTAGAGAAAGAAAAATTGTTGTTTTTATTTATTTACCATCAATGAGACTTCTGCTTCTGCATCAATGATAACAGATAATTTATAAGAGATTGCACACCATGTGGTTGCTATATAAAAGAAGTTAGAGACACATTTACTTAGTTTTCTTAAGTTAAGCATTTGGCTTCGCGTGCCGGTAAGAAGCCGTTGGCGTGCCACGTTTGGCACGCGTGACAAGGGTTTCCCGACCCGGGCTAGAGGAAGGATACATCAATCACGAACTAGGATCAAGAGTGCCTACAAGCGAGCACCAGCAGGCCGGTGTCTTGGCACCTCTCCTGCCACCAAGGTCTTTCTACCCCCGGTCAAGATACGGGTCCGAAAACTGCCCACATTCCTACCCGTGGAAACCTAGTGCAGGTTTGATGCCCACTATAAACCGACCCTAACCAAGTTCCACGGCGATGGCTGTCTGGTGGTGGTGGGGGAGGTGATATTTGAGAGCATCCGTCATCATCAACCTCGATGGACTTCCCAAAGCAAAACAATTGGAAATATGAATTTCTTGAATCGGTGGAAGGAATATCTTTTTTTCTCCAAACTTTCTGGCGTGATCGCAGCGGCAAAAATATCTTTAAGGCTAGAAAAATACTACTTTCCAGTGCTAATATCTTGTCAAGTAGTGCTTTGCGCTCCGAATAAATAGCAAGAGTCAATTCAGATTGGCCTATAGAATATATTGAAAGTAAATTTCATTAAAAATAAGTTAGACTTTTTAATCTGTTGAATAATCCAAATGATTATTAAGTAAAATATCCTAAAATCGTTAAAGTAAATTTCCTGGTTAACTGTAGTTAGTTAGGGGGAATTGTTGGGTAAATAACAAGAATGGTAATAAAGATTCATTATTTCATTAAAAAATCAGAGAATACGATGTATCCCTACTACAGAACTTACTGGGACGAAAAGTTACATCGATATACTAATTAAGTAAAGCCAGTTAGTCTCTATAAACATTTTAATCCTTGAACTGCGAGGGTACGCAACTCTCCTAAACATAACCCTAAAGGGGCACGCCGATTTGCTTTCCTATCCGCCGTGCTTTCGGGACTCAGCGCTCCATCCTGCCCAAGCTTAACCTATTCTCCTTCTTTCTGACACCCTGACATCTTACCTTACCTCCTCGCATTCCTTACAACCTCCCCCACAACTTTCTCTGGTCTGACTTTAGTTTAACAGTATAGACGGCAACCAGCTGAGGGAGGAGAGGACAACGCCATCTTACCCCTGAGCACTGGTTTGGGGTGGTGGGGTTTTAACAACCTGCTTCACCGCCACCCACACATTCCCTTTCTCTCTACTTTCAAGATCTAACAATTTTACACCAAGCCGAAAGTCGATCCACTATGCTTAAGGGCTGCCTAGCCACTGGGCGGGAGGTGTGATCCCAAATGGCGGCAGCTGGCCAGGTCGGCCCTGTATTCAGCCCTCGCAGTACGGGCTACTGCGTGGGGTGATGAGCGTTTGCATCCCGTGAAAATATGCCCATGTATGAATTTATTAAAGTCTCCTCCTTTACTCCCCCCCCCCCTCCTTCACCAGCATCCGAGCCGCTCTCGGGCAGGTTCAGTTAAGAAAATGGTGGTCCCTGTGATCTCTCAGATGACACTCCAAATCTCTTCTACCAGAGAGGAGCCTTACTCCTCCCCTACGCCTACGTATGGCGTATTTTATTTATTTATTTTTTTTTAAGAGCTCATCTGGCGACTGCCTACTTGGGCATTAGTCACCGTATTAAAACTGGCCTAGTTCTAGGCTACTTTAAAATGAAATTAAAGAGAGAAGAAAAAAAAAAACAACACCCCAAAAGGGGGAAAGGAAGCAAGCTGGTGCGTCGGGGAGAGGTCCCCCCTGCGCAGGAGCGTGCAACTAAAGAAAAAAACAAAACAAACAAAAAACAAAAATGCAAAAAAACAACAGAAAACAACAACAAAAAACAAAACAAACAAACCTTGCTTAAATAATAGGGAGAAGGCCGGCCTCCCCCAAGAAGTCAACAAGTCCACAAGTCAGTGTGCACGAATCTGTCCCGAGCACAAGGGACAGGCGGTAGCGACCCCGCCCATCCCGGTACTGGGACAGGTATCGTGCGCGAAAATCACCCAGACTGGGACATTCGACAAGAATGTGCCGAACAGTCTGGGGGACGACGCAGTCGTTGCAATAGGGCGCAGGCGAGCGCTCCATCAGATAGCGATGCGTCACACGAGTGTGTCCGATTTGGAGACGACAGAAAGCAACCTGAAGCCGCCGCGGCATTGGGGGATAGGTCCATGGTAACAGTCGCGGCGCAATGGCACGCAACTTTAAGTTTCCCTCGACCGTCTCCCATCTTCTTTGCCAAGCAGTCCGAAGAGCTGCCCGTATTCCTGCCATGTAGTCGGTGTGAGGAAGAGCGAAACGCTGTTCCGGTCGCAGAGTCCTCGCGGACTCTTTGGCGCCCTCATCGGCGCGCTCATTCCCCGCAATTCCTACATGTCCAGGAACCCAGCAGAAGATAATCTCGACATCTGCCCGGCTCGCCAAAACCGTGGCGTCACGGATATCGCGAACCAGGGGATGCGGAGATTCCAATGCCCCGAGAGCACTCAGGGCGCTTTGTAAGTCGCTATAGATCACAATCCGGTCTCCGAACCGGGCACGTCGCGTAATCTCCCGTACCGAGTGGTGTATTGCCACCAGCTCGGCCGTGAAGACAGACGCAGCGCCTGGTAGAGCCCCGCTGACTTCAAACAGAGGGGATACGGCGTGGAAGCCGACCCCCTCTTGGGACTTGGAGCCATCCGTATACACTGGCACGGTACCAGCGTGACACGATGTGTGCTCCAAAAAGGTCGAACGCAATACTCCCGGCGCAGTACAAGCTTTGGGAGCAGAGGCGTGGCGACAAATAGCCAAATGTGGTACCCTCCAGGTTGGCGTCCTGGGCAGAACCAGGGGCGCCACCGGCCCGAGAGCTATATCTACCTCTCGAAGGAGTTTCCTGGCCCTAAACCCAAAGGGCTTAGGGTATGACTGGCGTCTCTCGGCGGCATAGGCACCATCGAGATCAGCTGCGGATGCAGTGAGAGCTGTTGGCGACTACGGGAGGCGCCGGGCTCGCGCATACAGGCGAGTGATGCACTGCATGCGGCGCAGAGCGAGTGGCATCTCCCCAGCATCGACCAACAGGCTCTCAATGGGGGAAGTGCGGAAGGCACCGGTCGCAAGGCGAAGGCCGGTGTGGTGAATTGAATCCACCTTCCGCAATAAACGCTCGGCTGCGGATGCATAAAACTCGCATCCGTAGTCGAGCTTCAAGCGAACAAAGGATCGATAAAAAAGTAAGGCGGTAGCCCTATCAGCGCCCCAAGCGCTGAACGTCACGGAACGGAGAATGTCCATGGCGCGGGTACAAGAGACCCTAAGGCTGCGAATATGAGCCTCCCAGGTGAGGCATCGGTCGAATACAAGACCAAGGAAACGGTGCGACTCAACCACATCCAGGCGTTCCCCATTAAGAAACAAATCTGGGTCAGGGTGAAGCCGTGGATGGCGGCAGAAGTGCACCACCTTAGTCTTAGCCAAAGAAAACCAAAACCTGTGCGCTTCGGCATAGCGAGAGACGCGGTTCAATGCCTGTTGGAGTCGACGCTCCAGAGTTGGCATCTGGGCCGCGCCAAAAGAGATCGAAAGGTCGTCCACGTAGAGCGTAGCGAGAACATCTTCTGGCAGCACCGAGGTGATGCCGTTGATGCTCAGGGCAAAGAGTGTGACACTGAGGACACTTCCCTGCGGGACACCCTCTTCCTGCTCCTTTGGGGCAGAGAGGGCTCCCCCCACCCGTACGCGGAATCGACGATCTCGCAAAAATTCAGATATAAACATTGGGAGGCGTCCCCTCGCCCCCATCATGTGGAGAGTCTCCATGATACCGTATCGCCATGCGGTATCATAGGCCTTCTCCAGATCAAAAAACACCGTGGCGTAGTGCTGTCCTACGAAGGAAAGCCTCGCAGACGGCATTTTTCAGTCGGAGCAGAGCATCCGACGTGGAGTGAAACTTACGGAAGCCGCACTGTGCAGAAGACAGATGGCCTCCGCTGTCCAGGAAATAGGCTAATCTAACATTTACCAATTTCTCCATCAACTTGCACACGCAAGAGGTTAGAGAGATTGGGCGGAAACCGGTCGGAGTAGAGTGATCTCTCCCCGGCTTGCAAAAGGCGAGCACAGTAGCGATTCGCCAGGAGTCTGGGAGAAGACCTTCCACCCAGATCCTGTTGAACAGATCTAACAGAAAGGCCATGCCTCGCTCACCCAGGTGTCGAAGCATGGCGTACGGGACATCGTCCGGACCATGGGCGGTGTCCGCGCACGAAGCGAGAGCGGAACGCAACTCACTCACAGTAAACTTGTCGTTGAAGGGTTCTCCGCCTCTGGAGGTAAAGTCCAGCCGGCGGCCTTCCGCGACATCACGACGTGCATTGAATGCTGGCGGAGCAGCATCACGGCTAGAGAATGCAGAGAAAGCGGTCGCTAAGGATTCCGCCACGGACGCGGGGTCCGAGATTGCGGTCCCATTCTCCTGGAGAACGGGAGGGGGGTCCTGCGAGAACTTGCCCAGAATCCTTTTGACTCGCTTCCACACCTCAGCTAAAGGGGTCTTCCCGTTAAGTGAAGACACGTATGCCCGCCAAGAAGAGTGGCGGGCGTGCTTCGAAATATACCGGAACCTAGCCCTAGCCCGACGAAATTCAGCGACAGTGAAATCGTTCGGGCGGCGCTTATAGCGCATGTAGGCATAACGCCTCTGTTTGAGGGCCGTCTCACACTCGGCCGACCACCATGGGAGTGGTCGGCGTGCAAAACAGCCAGACGTCCTAGGAATAGTAGTCAGGCCCACGGCGATAAGGTTGCCGGAGAAGAACTCAACGGCCTCATCTACCGACCTAAACTCCTCGACTGAGATAGAGAATTCAGTCATTTCCTGAAATGCAGGCCACCGCGCCCGTGCCAAGCACCACCGAGGTGGTCTCTCAGGCGGCAGTTGCCCTGAAAATGATATTTGAATGGGAAAGTGATCACTACCATGGAGGTCATCGACCACCCCCCAATCAAAATCAAGCTGTGCATCCGAAGAGCACAAAGATAGGTCAAGGCAAGAAAATGAAGCGGTTCTCTGACAGTGATGCGTAAACTCATCCACGTTTAGGACACCCATCTCAAGCTCTTCGATCAGATCGGCAAGGACTTGTCCCCTGGGATTTATGGTGTAATCTCCCCAGAGAGGATGCCTGCCGTTCAGATCTCCAAGCAAGAGATAGGGCCTCGGCAACCATGCCACGACGCGGCGGAAGTCCCCCGCGTCGAAGTCAGCTGACGGTGGAATGTACGCAGAAATGATAGTATACCTCCTATCCAGGTGCAGCTGCACAGCCACTGCCTGTAAGGAGGTATCTAAAGAGAAAGGAAGAACGGAGACATCATGCCGGGTGTAAACCGCGCATCCCCCAGCCCGGCCGTCCCGCGGTGGTGGGGTTGCAAGACCCTTATACCCCGGGAGGGCAGGCAGTGGGCACGCGCCTAGCAGGGTCTCCTGCAAAAAAATAGCTAACGGGGAACGGGACGAGGCGAGCCTCCGCAGCTCCTCCCAGTTGGCCCGGAGTCCACGGCAATTCCATTGAAGGAATATGCCCTCCAGGCCTAGCTCGGAGGAGACGCGGGGGCCCTCCTCGAATTGAAGACCCTCACGGGAATGGCCGTACGCTTCCCGGGGGCAGAACCCCGGGCGCTGTTGGCCGGACAAAGCGCTGGAGGCGCTGTCGCCTTCGAGGACTTATTGGGGGAGGTTAACCTCGCCATGCGAGTCTTTTCCTCCCTCCGCCTCGAAACCTTAGGCGGGCGCTGCGGCTTCGGAGGCGGGGGGCCCTCTTTTCGAGGAACCACCGTCTCCGAGCCACTCGCTCCACCTCGTGGCGTTGGCGAAGGAGCCGAAGCTCCTTTGTTGCTGTCCTCCTTTCGGGGGACAGCTTTAGGAACCCCCGAAGATGGCCTAGCGACCATCTTCAGGGGTGTTGCCTCCTGTGAGTCTAACGACTCGGTGGAGGCGCGTGGCCGTTTCGCCTTACGGGAAACGGTCACGCTGGGGGAAGAGGGGGGAGCCCTGGTTTTAGCCGGGGCTGGGTGTGAACCCTTTTTGCCGCCAGCTCTACCAGGGGAGCGCCCGGGTGTAGTAGAGCCCGCAGAAGGGCTCCAAATGGGCGCGGAAACAACCGTGCTCGTTGGCCTGCATGGGCCAGGAGCAGAGGGTGCCTTTCGAACTACTGAGGCATATGACGTCCCAGGCAGAGCTGGGCGCGCCAGGACCAAGTCCTTAGCCTCGCGGAATGAGAGTCTATCCTGGGCCTGAACGGCCAGGATTTCTTTCTCCAGGAGATATGCACCACATTGCTTCGAAGAAGCAGGGTGCGGCTCTCCGCAATTGACACACTTGGCCACACACGATTTGGACTTATCGTGTGCGACCTTGGAGCAATTTACACAGACTTCGGGTGACCCCGACTTTGCACGTCTACATGAGCGATTCGTATGGCCGAAGCGGTGACAGTAATAGCACCGCCGCGGCAGTGGCACGAATGCCTTCACGCGGTAGCGGTACCAACCGGCACGCACCGACTCAGGGAGCTTGTCACAGTCGAACGTGACGAAGAGTGTAGGGGTGGGTCTCGAAGCCCCTCCCTGTTTTCTCATCACACGTTCGACCTTGACCGCCCCATGCTCGGCCAGCTCTAGGGTGATGGCCTCAATGGAGTAGTCAACGAGTTCCCTCGCATAAACTACTCCTTTCACAAAGTTCATGGTAGAGTGCGGCGTCACACTCACATGGGTGCCATGAAGTGTCCGAAGAGCACTTATCTTTGCCGCCTCGGCGGGATTCGCCGCATTCGCCAGAAGGCTGCCGTCCGAGAAACGGGTCACCTTCGGCTCTCTACCAATTGCACTAGCTAATCCTCTCCTCTGATGGATCATGTTGCCCTTAGACAACATGGTGCCATCAGTGGAGCGAATAACGAGGAAGCGTTTGAAGCCAGCGGGCTCGAAAACGCCAGGTAACCTCTGAATGAGGGGCCCCGATGTCATCGAGGCTCCGCCCTGTGCATTCTTCGTCTTAGTCTTGGTCAGGAGCTCCGCACACGAGGGGGTAGAGGGGCAGGATTTGCCGATCTTGGCTTGGTCGCCTACCAAAGTGGCAGCAGACCCATCCGTCCCCGCAGCCCCCGCGGATAGAGAGGAGCCCCGAGTCTTTTTCGTCTTTCTTGTCTTTTTCTTCTTTTTAGGAGAGGAGGGCGGGGAATGAACCCGCTTCTCACCCCCGCCGGTAGAAGCCCCCAGGCCAGATGGACCGGCCTCAGCCAGGTCCTTCTCTGAAATGGAGAAGGTCCCGGTGGGCGCAGGGGATTCATCCGGAGGAGATCCCTCCCCTCCTTGTCCTGCCTGAGAATCCAAAGCCGTTTGATGAGGACCTTGCATAGGGGCGGATTCGGGTTCGGTGCTTGGCGCCAAGCCCGGATTCCCCCCCATGGAAGGCCCTACCATCTGAGGCTGGTTTTCCTCAAGGACCATGTCTATCACAGGAGGGGCCTCCAGTTGGCCATCCCCTCCCAGGACATCGCAGGTCCCCTTGGCAGCGTCATGAGTCTTTAGTGGGGAGGCACAGGCCTTGACCCCGGCCTGGCTTCCCTCTCCCCCCTAAGGGGGTTTGTCCTACCGAGCCGCTTGTACGAGGGGCGGTCGGCAATGGGCTGCCTGCTGGCTTTCTTGGCAGTCCCCTTAGAAAGCATAGGAGGGACTGCTGCTGGAGATAGGGAGGTGCCCGAAAGCACCTCCAGAGAAGGGGGTGAGGGGGAGTCCCCTACACCCGTAGGCGTAGGAGAGGAGTAAGCCTCCTCTCCGGTTAAAGAGGTATGGAGGGTCCCCTGCGCAAGCACAGGGGGGGGGGACCTCCATCTTTTCTGTGGAGCTGCACGAGGGCGGCTCCGTTGTTGTTATAGGGGGAATTAAGGGGAGATGTTTTTTTGTTTCATCATTGGGCATGGTGACCCTCTTTGTTTTACGGGACGCAATCGCTCACCACCTCTTGCAGTAGCCCGCACTGCAAGAGGTGCTTACAGGCCCGGCAGAGCCAGGCGCCGCCCTTTGGGACAACCCCTCCCGCCTGGTGGCCTGGCAGTCCTTCGGCATGGCGGCTCCACCTTGAACACGGCGTAAAACGGATAGATTTTGAAGACGAGAGGAAAAGGGATGTGAGGAAGGTATGGGTGGGGATGAAGCAGGTTGTTAAAAGCCAACCACCCCAGACCGGAGCTCAGGGGTTTGGGGACATTGTCCCCTCCCCCCTCAGCCCCGATCCGGGACGATTGGCTGAGAAGAAGGTCAGCTTCTACCCTGTGAAATTAGAGGCTGACCAGAGAAAGTTGTGGGAGAGGTTGTATGAAAAGCGACGAGGTAGGATAGGAATACAGGCTATCTGAAGGAAGGAAGAGAGGCTAAGCTGGGGCCGGACGGGGCGCTGGATCCCGTCAGCACGGCGGCCAGAATGGCAAATCGCCGCGCCCCTTACGGGGTACGTATGTCGTAGACTCTCCCTCACCCCCTCCTCTGGAGGCAAATCCGCTGGGTTTAACTTGGAAGGGACCTAACTCGCTCGAGGCCGCCTGTAAAGGAAAGTGAAATGGAATTTTACAAAGAATTAAGTCTGGTACATGGAATAATAAACAATCAAGGATCTTTCCTTTGTTAAACAAAAATATGCTCGAAGTGGAGTCCACGAAGAACCGCGCGTAGGCGAACTCAGGCCACGCGTTAGGAGAGCAATAAACTCGCCCACGTAGGACGGACAGGGGAAATCGAAAAGAAATGAGAATAGGCGACCGCGAGGAGACACCGATCCCATGGCCCATTCCGAGGCATCCGCAAACACGTGGCCCCACGTGAACTCCGGAGGAATCGAGGGCGCCCATGCAGAGGGTCTTCAGCAACGAGACCTTGAGATTGCGTCAGTAGGCGAGCTGCGCCCCAAAATGGGGAAGAGGGGTAGCACCACACACAAAATTAAGGAGAGCTCCCAGGCGACCCCACGAGGCCGATGGATAGGCGACTCGGGGGCCCCACCCAAACGCGTAAATGAGACGCCCCCGCATCAAGGGGGTGAGGCGCGAAGATTTGGTGACCAGGTTGATTTCCATACCAGGGTACGATAGAGTTTGCAGGGTTCCAGGGTGCTCTTGCCCCTGTTCACACCGAAGCCGGTGGTGAGCAGGGCATCGCGAAGGCGGCGAAGGGCGCCGGGTTCCCCGAGGAAAAGCATGTCGTCCAAGTACGTGTAGGCGGTACACTCATAGGTCTGGGCAAACTCCGACACTATGGGGCCATGCACATCTGCATGATGTAAGGGCTGCCGGAAAATCCCATCGGCAACCTCTTGAAGCGGTAAGACGCCCAATAACATTTAACACCGAAGCAACGACGGGCGTTTGGGTGAAGGGGAACGTGGTAGAACCCGTTCCTGAAATCCACTTTAAAGGCGTAGCACTTGGCGCCCGCCTCCCGGAGGACCTTACCCAGCGAGGGCAGGTGGAAGGAGGGTGCTTTGTAGAGTCCCAAGGTGGAGAGGGTGGACATATCGTACACGACGCGGCCTTTCTCCCTATTCCGGGGACCATGAAGAGGCGATGAGAACATTTGATCTCTGTGGAGGGTTAGAACACCTCAGAGCGGACGAGGGCAGCAATGGGCCCCTGGTTCTGCCCAGGACGCCAACCTGGAGGGTACCACATTTGGCTATTTGTCACCACGCCTCTGCTCCCAAAGCTTGTACTGCACCAGGAGTATTGCGTTCGACCTTTTTGGAGCACACATCGTGTCACGCTGGTACCGTGCCAGTGTATACGGATGGCTCCAAGTCCCAAGAGGGGGTCGGCTTCCACGCCGTATCCCCTCTGTTTAAGGTCAGCGGGGCTCTACCAAGCGCTGCGTCTGTCTTAACGGCAGAGCTGGTGGCAATGCACAAATCGGTACGGGAGATTGCGCGACGTGCCCGGTTCGGAGACCGGATTGTGATCTATAGCGGCTCACAAAGCGCCCTGAGTGCTCTCGGGGCATTGGAATCTCCGCATCCCCTGGTTCACGAAATCCTTGATGCCACGGTTTTGGCGAGCCGGGCAGATGTCGAGATTATCTTCTGCTAAGTTCCTGGACATGTAGGAATTGCGGGGAATGAGCGTGCCTATGAGGGCGCCAAAGAGTCCGCGAGGACTCTGCGACCGGACCAGCGTTTCGCTTTTCCTCACACTGACTACATGGCAGGAATACGAGCAGCTCTTCGGACTGCTTGGCAAAGAAGATGGGAGACGGTCAAAGGGAACTTAAAGTTTCGTGCCATTGCGCCGCGACTGTTCCCATGGACCTATCCTCCAATGCCGCGGCGGCTTCAGGTTGCCTTCTGTCGTCTCCGAATCGGGAACACTTGTGTGACGCATCGCTATTTGATGGAGCGCTCGCCTGCGCCCTATTGCAACGACTGCGTCGTCCCCCAGACTGTTAGGCACATTCTTGTCGAATGTCCCAGTCTGGGTGATCTTCGCGCATGACACCTGTCGTGGTACCGGGATGGGTGAGGTCGCTACCGCCTGTCCCTTGTACTTGGGACGAGTGTGTGCACTTTGACTGGTGAACTTGTTGACTTTTTGGGGGAGGCTGGCCTTCTCCCTTTCATTTAACCATGTTCAATTGTTGTTGTTGTTTTTGTTATTCTTTTTGTTATTGCTTTGTTATTGTTATTTTTATTTCTTTTTATTGTTGTTTTCTGTTCAATTTTTTAAAGTAGCCTAGAACTAGGCTGTTTGTTTACAGCGACTTATGCCTAAGTCGGCAGTCGCCAGATAGCCCCTTAATTAAAAAAACAAAAACAAAAACAGCCTAGCCTCTTTCTCACGGAGAAGGTGTTCCTGGAGGCGGTGGAGGATCAGAAGGAGCTGAATCTCCTCCACGCCCCGTGTCCGGGGAGTATTCTCTAGCGTTGTGATGCGAAGGCGCATGGCAGCCGCGACTAACTCCCAATCGGAAGTAACACGGCCGGGGGCTACCTAGTGGGGAATATCTTGGGCCGGCTGGAAGCCTTGGTACGACGAGGGAATGTCATCGAAGATCTCAGCTAGGGAACAGGTTACAAAGGAGCGGCCGGGCTAGGGTAAGCTGGCCTGGCGGGGCAAGGAAAGATCACTCGCGGCGGCACGGACACGAGGGGCTACCTCAGAGGTGGACATGGATTCGAGAGCCTAACGACGAAGCTCAGACGTCGTTGGCTGCTGCAAGAGGGCGTACCGGGTTGGATAGGCCGAGAGCAAACCGGGATGCGAACTCGCTCACTCGGGATTTGATAGCGTGGTCTTTTTTTAGGGGAAGGGGGGATAGGGTCGGTTATTCCTGGGAATTTCGACAAAAGGAACCTACACACAAAAAGGGGATGCGGCAATTAAGGGATACTTACTTGTTTTGTGCACACATGTGCCGTTATTCACAAACACACAAGAAGTATTTACACAAAGGGTCTCATGTAAGTAAAATAAAGCGTGCAGGTGGCCCAATAATGACCGCTCCTGCTGGGAGTGGCTCGGTGTGGCAAACATCCTTAGGGGGGCATGGATGACAAGGCCCGTCGTCCCACGCCCTATAACGTCCTGCATTCATGCATTCTGACTTTATAAGGGGGCCGGGGTACCTGCCCCTATCTCTTCTCCGATCGATGGATGTCAAGTCCCCGGACCAGGAAGAGACAAAAAGTATCTCGAATGGAATCCGTGATGTATGGGATGAGGGATAGCCATTTGGAGGCCCCCTGAGATAGAATGGTCCCTGAGATGACTTAGCCCCAGAGGGTAGGATCTTCCATGATGTGAAAACGGGGCTTGGTGCTAAGCAGAGAACCAAAGTATGCCCCTAAGCAAGCTGCTCCTAAGACGATTCTGTGCCACCGAGGCTTCACAAGGAGAGGAGGGATCTCCTCTCTCGGGTAGTGCCCCTGTGGCAGCCGAGACCTTCTCCATTTCAGAGAAGGGTCTTGCTGAGGCCGGTCCATCTACACTAGGGGCTCATTTACGCTTAGGAGAGTAGTGGATTCATTCCATAGCCTCATTTTCTAAAAAAAACAAAAACAAGAGGATGAAAAAGACTAAGAGCTCCTCTCCCTCAGCGGGAGACACAGGGATAGATGGGTCAGCTGCCGTTTCAGTAAGGACCAAGCCAAGATCGGCCCGTGCGTCTCCGGTATTTCCCAGGGTAGGGAGACCCATACTAAGACCAAAAGTTTGCAGAGGGGAGCCTTAATTTCGTTGGTGCCCAATCAGCGGCCTTCCACGACATCACAACGCGCATTGAATGCTGGCGGAGCATCATCCCGGGTAGAGAATGTGGAGAAAGTGGTCTCAAAGGATTTTGCCACGGATGCGGTGTCCGAGATTGCGGTCCCATTCTTCTGGAGAACGGGAGAGGAGCTCTGCGAGAACTTGTCCAAATCCTTTTAACTCACTTCCACACCTCTGCTACAAGGTCTTTCACGTAAGAAGAGCGGGCGTCATGCTTAGAAATATACCGGAACCTAACCCTAGCTCGACGAAATTAACCGACAGTGAAATCGTTCCAGCGGCGCTTATAGCGCATGTAGGCATAACTTTTCTCTTTGAGGGTTGCCACACACTCGGTTGACCACCACGGAAGCAGTCGGCGTGCAAAACGGCCAAACGTTATATGAATACTAGTTAGGCCCACGGCGTTGCGGTTGCCGGAGAAGAAATCAACGGCCTCATCTACCAAACTAAGCTCCTCGCCTAAGACAGAGGAATCATTCATTTCCTGAAATGTGGACCACCGCCCCCACGCAAAGCATCACTGGGGTTAAATATCATGCGGCAGCACTTTCCCACAAGAAAAGTAATCATTAACATTGAGGTCATCGAATACGCCCAACCCAAACTTAGATTCTGCATCCGGAGAGCACATAGATAGATCGAGGCAGGTACATGAAGCGGTTCTCTGGCAGTAATGGGTAAACTCTTTCACATTCAGAACACCTATATCAAGCTTATCCATCAGGTCAGGAAAGAATTGACCTCTGGGATTAATCGAGTAGTCTCCCCAGATGGGGTGTCTAACGTTCAGATCTCTGAGTACGAGAAAAGGCTTCAGCAACCGTGCCACGACGCGGCGGAAGACCCCTGCGTCGAAGTCGGAACATACGCGGAAATAACAGTATATGTACCTCCTATACAGGTGCAGACGCACAGCCACTTCAGGAAAAAGAGGCATCTAAAGCAAAAATAAAAAGGGAAAAATCATTCCGGGTGTAAAAGGCGTATTCTCTTACCTGCAACCCATCCCGAGGTGGTGTGGTGGCAAAACCCTTATACCCCTGGAGGGTGGGCAGGGGGCACCCAACCATCATAATCTCATGCAAAAAAATAATTAACAGGGATCTAAAAGATACGAGCCTCCGCAACTCCTCCCAGTTGGCCCGTAGGTCGCGGAAATTGCATCAAAGGAATATGCCATCCAGTCTTGGCTCGGAGGAGATTGGAGGGCCAGCTTCGAAGTAAAGACCCTCACGGAAATGGCCGTACGCATCCCGGGGGAAGAAATCCCCGCACTGTTGTCAGACAATGCGCTGAAGGTGCTATCGTCTTCGGGGACTTATCAGGAGAGGTTGACCCACACTGGGGTCTCCTTTATTTTCAAAAATATTAATTTACAAAAGTTTACCCTTGATCGTTTTCTATACAAAGCTAAAGGGTGAAATTTTTTTTGGACAAGTCAAAAACAATTTTCGAAGTAAGAGCATACATAGTAAAACGGAAAAGGGAGATTAATTTTAGTTTACAAAATCAAATTCACCTAGGCAAGGCGGAGCGGACTGATACGGTTCTTCCGCTCCCCGTCCTTATATACCAAAGGTATAACGGTCGGGGAGAGGGCAAGAAAAAAGTTAGTTTAACGTTCGGGAGAACCAGTCCGCCGGATTTGATTTTGTGTTGATATAAACAAAATTCAATGCTGAATTAATGAATATTTTTGAAAGGGTGCATATACTAGCAGTAGACATTTGGGATAATATTTCTATGGGGATTTTTCCCCTTCTAATAGTGTATAATACTGCCATGTTGTCCGTATGGATGCGACCCTTGGGGAAAAGGAAGAGTGCAATCAAAGCAACCAGATATTCAAGAAGATAGATGTTGGTAAGAGAAGGGAATTTTTTAGTGGACCAGACAATGGCCGATTTTCCAAATTTAATGGCCAAACCCGTTAGGGAGGCGTCACAATAAATTCTAAGGGGATTGCTTTTCTTCCTTTTCCAAAAAACTTTAGACGTATGAATGAAAGGTAAAATGGCCCGAATTTTTTCGGATTTCTGTAAACATAGTTGGACCCATACAAAGGGTAAGTTAATAAATCCAATAACAAAGTTAATAAGGCCCCCTAGTCTGAGCCAAAATTTAGGATGCAAGTCATCACGGGTGACAAAGCTAATAGCCTTGTGAATTTTATTTTTTAAATGCATGGTAAGTTGGTTGGTCTTTTGACCTAAATTAATAATTATTCCTAAATAACAAAGCTGTTTACACGGAAGGAGAATGGATTTTTTGAAGTTAACCGAAAGCGAGGAATCAAATATCATACCCAACCAGTTTAGAATATTGTCTACTTTTCCTGTGATAAGAATATCATCTAAATAGGTAAAGCAGTTGACATCACACGATTTTGCCCACTCGTTACAAATGGACGACATAATGTACTGCATGAGAAACGGCGCCCCAGAGAATCCCATAGGGAGCCTACAGAAACGCCAAATACCAAAGGAGGTGATTATGCCGAAGTTATTACGTGCGTCGGGATGTAGATTAATATGGTAGAAACCTGCGTTTAAATCAATTTTAATCCCGAAGTCATTGTTACAAGTTTTTCTAAATACTTTTTCTGCATTGGGCAGTTGAAATTTGGGAGGCTTAAATTTGTCAGTCATGGCCGACATATCATAGATTGCGCGCGCAAGACCGCCCGGTTTGGGAACACAAAATAACCTATGAGACATTTTTACCGAACTACATCTCTCAATAATACCTGCTTTCTGCATTTGGATAATTACACTTAACATTTTATCACTGGTGATAGCCCGACTGTAATATCCTTTAGGAGGATAGATTTTTACACCTTTATTTTGTGCTGCTTTAATCACGTTATTTACACTGGGCACATTACTGAGATCACCTATTTTCAACACTCCTAAATTATAAGTTTCACATTTATACTTCTCAGGTTCCATAGGGTCGAAGCTCGGAGAGAATTCCTCTTCGCGGCGGCGTTCGTTGTCGTCCTCGCTATGGTCGTCCTGTTGGTCTTCCTGCTGGTTTTCTTGGTCATCGCGGTCTTCCTCGTTGTCTTGCTGGTCGTTATTGTCCAATGCGGGGTCGTCGTTCTCGAAAGGGGGCGGAGAATCATTGCGAACGGGATCGCGCAGAACGTCACCTTCCCAGAAGTTGTCTGGTTCCGGGGGAGCCGGAGGGCCACTTATGGGAAGTTCCGGGGGTGGATTTACCCCGGGCGCGTTGATGTTAAGGACATTAGGGACCGCGAGACCAGGTAGGGGTATGACTCCGATCATATCCGTACCGGGCCAAACTCGGCGCTGAAGATTGGGATCAACAATGTTATAAGCCCCGAGTTCAGCTGCAGCGTTTTCGAAGAATTGTTGGAGTGGTTGAATATCGAGATTTTGACCGTCTTGTCTTACTGCCGGATGGAGTGGATTGACGATCTGACGGGGAGGAGAGGCAATTCGCAGGTTGCCTAATTGGTTTACTACCTCCTGCGTTTCCTGAGGCAGGGATCTACTGGCTTTTAGCTCTTGAAGAATTTTTCGCGCCACGTGTAGTCCCCCGCCTGCGGCCTCCTCTGCCTCTTGGAGCCATTTCGGTTTGTCTGGCGTCCGAGGCAAAACCCGTCTTTGCTTTGAGGGCATTCTCTGAAATTGTGAGATTAACCCCTTGTGTGGCTCGCTCTCTGCTATCCGATATAGCCGGGCCCCAACCGTGGTGTAAGACTATGTAGTATAGCCTAAGTCTTTGGAAGAGATGCTCGAATTCCAATTCTTCCAGGTGACGTCTAAACTTATATAATGTTATAAGCGTCGCAACGTCCTCACGGTCTCTCCTTTTAAAGCGATAGGAATCCAAATTTTCCCGCAATTGAGCCACAAGTTTGTCGTACTTGGTAGGAGAGTTGGGCTGATTGGGTTGTAAAAGCTTCAGCTTGGCTGAACCCAAATTTTGAGGTAGCGAGGGAGAAGCAAGAATTTCGGATTCGTTATCCGAGGCTTCCTCTTCTTCTCCTGACTCACCTTCCTCTGATGCCGGCGTATCGGGGAAAGATATGGTACGCGAGGTACCAGGACGGGGGTCCTCCGGACCCCCAACTGCTGAGTAGGCGTACGCCGAGGAGGGCGCGGTCTTATTTGGAGTGACCTCCTGGGCGCCTGCACGTGTGAGTCGCCGTACCAATCCGCTGACTGCGGCCTCTTCTTCGCTGTTCTCCTGGACCGTTGATTTCTTCGGAGTTTCAAGTTGGCCCTTAGGCATCTGGACACCGCACTGTGGTTACCCTCACGGGTTCCACGAAGTAAGTTAATTAGAGGAGTATGCGTGGTGAAAAGAGCGTTGGGGCGAACGAGAGTGCGCGGGGGGGCGTGTAACGGTCACATGGGCAAGAGCGCGAGGCACAACACTTCACCTAGGCAAGGTGGAGCGGACTGATACGGTCTCCTTTATTTTCAAAAATATTAATTTACAAAAGTTTACCCTTGATCGTTTTCTATACAAAGCTAAAGGGTGAAAATTTTTTGGACAAGTCAAAAACAATTTTCAAAGTAAGAGCATACATAGTAAAACGGAAAAGGGAGATTAATTTAAGTTTACAAAATCAAATTCACCTAGGCAAGGCGGAGCGGACTGATACGGTTCTTCCGCTCCCCGTCCTTATATCCTAAAGGTATAACGGTCGGGGAGAGGGCAAGAAAAAAGTTAGTTTAACGTTCGGGAGAACCAGTCCGCCGGATTTGATTTTGTGTTGATATAAACAAAATTCAATGCTGAATTAATGAATATTTTTGAAAGGGTGCATATACTAGCAGTAGACATTTGGGATAATATTTCTATGGGGATTTTTCCCCTTCTAATAGTGTATAATACTGCCATGTTGTCCGTATGGATGCGACCCTTGGGGAAAAGGAAGAGTGCAATCAAAGCAACCAGATATTCAAGAAGATAGATGTTGGTAAGAGAAGGGAATTTTTTAGTGGACCAGACAATGGCCGATTTTCCAAATTTAATGGCCAAACCCGTTAGGGAGGCGTCACAATAAATTCTAAGGGGATTGCTTTTCTTCCTTTTCCAAAAAACTTTAGACGTATGAATGAAAGGTAAAATGGCCCGAATTTTTTCGGATTTCTGTAAACATAGTTGGACCCATACAAAGGGTAAGTTAATAAATCCAATAACAAAGTTAATAAGGCCCCCTAGTCTGAGCCAAAATTTAGGATGCAAGTCATCACGGGTGACAAAGCTAATAGCCTTGTGAATTTTATTTTTTAAATGCATGGTAAGTTGGTTGGTCTTTTGACCTAAATTAATAATTATTCCTAAATAACAAAGCTGTTTACACGGAAGGAGAATGGATTTTTTGAAGTTAACCGAAAGCGAGGAATCAAATATCATACCCAACCAGTTTAGAATATTGTCTACTTTTCCTGTGATAAGAATATCATCTAAATAGGTAAAGCAGTTGACATCACACGATTTTGCCCACTCGTTACAAATGGACGACATAATGTACTGCATGAGAAACGGCGCCCCAGAGAATCCCATAGGGAGCCTACAGAAACGCCAAATACCAAAGGAGGTGATTATGCCGAAGTTATTACGTGCGTCGGGATGTAGATTAATATGGTAGAAACCTGCGTTTAAATAAATTTTAATCCCGAAGTCATTGTTACAAGTTTTTCTAAATACTTTTTCTGCATTGGGCAGTTGAAATTTGGGAGGCTTAAATTTGTCAGTCATGGCCGACATATCATAGATTGCGCGCGCAAGACCGCCCGGTTTGGGAACACAAAATAACCTATGAGACATTTTTACCGAACTACATCTCTCAATAATACCTGCTTTCTGCATTTGGATAATTACACTTAACATTTTATCACTGGTGATAGCCCGACTGTAATATCCTTTAGGAGGATAGATTTTTACACCTTTATTTTGTGCTGCTTTAATCACGTTATTTACACTGGGCACATTACTGAGATCACCTATTTTCAACACTCCTAAATTATAAGTTTCACATTTATACTTCTCAGGTTCCATAGGGTCGAAGCTCGGAGAGAATTCCTCTTCGCGGCGGCGTTCGTTGTCGTCCTCGCTATGGTCGTCCTGTTGGTCTTCCTGCTGGTTTTCTTGGTCATCGCGGTCTTCCTCGTTGTCTTGCTGGTCGTTATTGTCCAATGCGGGGTCGTCGTTCTCGAAAGGGGGCGGAGAATCATTGCGAACGGGATCGCGCAGAACGTCACCTTCCCAGAAGTTGTCTGGTTCCGGGGGAGCCGGAGGGCCACTTATGGGAAGTTCCGGGGGTGGATTTACCCCGGGCGCGTTGATGTTAAGGACATTAGGGACCGCGAGACCAGGTAGGGGTATGACTCCGATCATATCCGTACCAGGCCAAACTCGGCGCTGAAGATTGGGATCAACAATGTTATAAGCCCCGAGTTCAGCTGCAGCGTTTTCGAAGAATTGTTGGAGTGGTTGAATATCGAGATTTTGACCGTCTTGTCTTACTGCCGGATGGAGTGGATTGACGATCTGACGGGGAGGAGAGGCAATTCGCAGGTTGCCTAATTGGTTTACTACCTCCTGCGTTTCCTGAGGCAGGGATCTACTGGCTTTTAGCTCTTGAAGAATTTTTCGCGCCACGTGTAGTCCCCCGCCTGCGGCCTCCTCTGCCTCTTGGAGCCATTTCGGTTTGTCTGGCGTCCGAGGCAAAACCCGTCTTTGCTTTGAGGGCATTCTCTGAAATTGTGAGATTAACCCCTTGTGTGGCTCGCTCTCTGCTATCCGATATAGCCGGGCCCCAACCGTGGTGTAAGACTATGTAGTATAGCCTAAGTCTTTGGAAGAGATGCTCGAATTCCAATTCTTCCAGGTGACGTCTAAACTTATATAATGTTATAAGCGTCGCAACGTCCTCACAGTCTCTCCTTTTAAAGCGATAGGAATCCAAATTTTCCCGCAATTGAGCCACAAGTTTGTCGTACTTGGTAGGAGAGTTGGGCTGATTGGGTTGTAAAAGCTTCAGCTTGGCTGAACCCAAATTTTGAGGTAGCGAGGGAGAAGCAAGAATTTCGGATTCGTTATCCGAGGCTTCCTCTTCTTCTCCTGACTCACCTTCCTTTGATGCCGGCGTATCGGGGAAAGATATGGTACGCGAGGTACCAGGACGGGGGTCCTCCGGACCCCCAACCGCTGAGTAGGCGTACGCCGAGGAGGGCGCGGTCTTATTTGGAGTGACCTCCTGGGTGCCTGCACGTGTGAGTCGCCGTACCAATCCGCTGACTGCGGCCTCTTCTTCGCTGTTCTCCTGGACCGTTGATTTTTTCGGAGTTTCAAGTTGGCCCTTAGGCATCTGGACACCGCACTGTGGTTACCCTCACGGGTTCCACGAAGTAAGTTAATTAGAGGAGTATGCGTGGTGAAAAGAGCGTTGGGGCGAACGAGAGTGCGCGGGGGGGTGTGTAACGGTCACATGGGCAAGGCGGGGGTCCCTCTTTTAGGAGATACACTTTCTCTAAGACACCAAGCCTAGAACTAGGTTTGGGCGTAGGAGCCGAAGCTTCTTTACTGTTATCCTCTTTTCTAGGGGCAACATTACGAACCACGGTAGATGGCCTCAGACCAACTTCAGGGGTATTGCCTCCTGTAAGTCTAACGACTAGGTGGAGGCGCGCTGCCAATTCACCTTACAAGAAACGCTCACGCTGGCGAAAAGGCGTTGAGCCCTGGGTTTAGCCGGGGCTGGGTGTAAATTCTTTGTGCCACCAGCTTTATCAGGGGAGCGCCCGGCGTGGGTAAAATTCGCAAAAGGGTTCCGAATGGGCGCAAAAACGACCGTGCTCGTTGTTGCAGGAGCTGAGGGTGTCTTTCTTAACATTGTAGCATAGGACGTCCCAAGAAGCGCCTGCACGCCATGACCAGTCCTCAGCTTCGCAAAATGAGAGATAATCCTGGGCCTGAACGGCCAGGATTTCCTCTTCAAGGAGATGAGCACCACATTGCTTCCAAGAAGCGGGATGCGGCTCTCAGCAATTGACACACTTGCCACACATGATTTGAACTTATCGTGTGGGCCTTGGAGCAACTTACACAGACTTCGGTAACTCTGACTTTACGCGCCTACAGGAGTGATTTGTATGAACGAAGCGATGGTAGTAATACCACCTTCGTAGTTCTGATACGAAGAGTGTAGGGGTGGGTCTCCAGACCCCTCCTTCTTTACCTATCATGCGTTAGCCCTTGACCGCTCCATGGTCGGCCAGCTCTAAGTGATGCAATCTATGGAGTAATGTACGAATTCCCTCGCATAAACCACTCCTTTCACAAAGTTTATGGTAGAGCGCGGCGTCACACACACCGGCGTGTCATTAAGTGTCCTAAGAGCACTAATCATGGCCGCCTCGGAGGGATTTAACGCATTCGCCAGAAGGTCTCCGTACGGGAAACAGCTCACCTTTGACTCTCTACCAATCATGCTAGCTAAAGCTCTCCTCTGCTGGATCATATTACCTTTAGCCGACATACTGCTATCAGTGTAACGAATAACAAGGAAGCATTTGAAGCCAGCGGGCTTGAGAACGCCAGTTAACCTCTAAATGAGGGGCCCCGACGTAATTGAGGCTCCGCTTTACGCACTTTTAGTACTTGTCAGGGACTTTCAATCTGTGTGAGCACCTGGGCTGAACGTGCAGTTCCTGGGTTAATCGCATACCGCACCAACAGCGCCTCTGTCCGTCCCCGCGGTGGGAAAGGAGCCCTTAGTCATGTTCGTCTTTTTCCTGTTCTTTTTTTCTTAGGAGGAGCCCATAGGCTCCTCTGAGGAGAAGCCTTCATAGGGGCAGACTCGGTTTCTGTGCTTTGAACCGAGCCCGTGTTCGACCTCATAAAGATTATACCGTCTTGGGCTTGGTCACATCAGGGACAATATCTATCTCAGGGGGAGCCTTCATGTGCTCCCCCCAAGACATTACGGGTCCGCTTCGAGGCACCTGTCGTCCTATCCTGAGCCTGCAAATCGGCATTCGTCGGTAAAGAGAGAGGGGCACGTAGAGTGACCACCTGTATATTCGATATGCGCGCCCGTAGGACTTTGGATGGCACAGGCCAACAGGCCCTATCATCCATCGGACCCCTAAGGGTTTGGCCCTATCTACTATGGGAGCAGTTAATGTTGGGCCACCTGCCTGCCTTCATGGCAGTCTCCTTGGAGAGCAAAGAAGGACTGCCGCTGGAAAAAGTGAGTCGCCCAAGGGCGACTCCACAGAAGGGGGTGAGGGAAAGTCCCTTGCACCCGCATGTAAATAGAGGTGTCAACTTCTTCTCCGGTCAAAGAGGTATGGAAAGCACAGGAAGGAGGGGGGATGGACCTCCATTTATTTGGTGGAGCTGCCCGAAGGCGACTCCGAGGATGTTACAGGGGAAGTAAAGTTTTTTTTAATTTATTACTATCTGGCTTTGTGACCCTATAGTTTTCACGGGACGCAGACGCTAATCACCCCACACAGTAGCCCGACTGCAAGGAGTGAAGACGGGGCTGGCAAAGCCAGCTGTCGTCATTTCAGCCCTCTCCTCCCGCCTTGTGACCTGTCAGCCAATCGGCATGGTGGCTCCACTTTCGGCACGACGTAAAATCGATAGACTGTGAAAATGAGATAGAGAAAGGGTATGTGACGAAGGTGAGGGTTGGGATGAAGTAAGTTGTTAAAACACCATCACCCCAAACCGGAGCTCAGGGATGAGCGAACGTTGCCCCCCCCCTCCCCCCTTAGCCCTGAGCCGGGATAGTTGGGTGAGAGGAAGCTGGTCGGCGTCTACTCTGTGAAATTAGAGGCTAACCAGGGAAAGTTGTGGGAGAAGTTGTATGGTAAATGAGGAAATAGAGTAAGAAGACAGGGTGTCAGAAAGAAGGAGAAGAGGCTAGCCTGGTGCTGGACAGGGTGCTGAGTCCCTTCAGCACGGCGGCCAGGAAGGCAAATCGCCATGCCCCTTACGGGGGCGGGGTGTAGAGAAGAGGGGGGCGGGGGCTGAAAGAATTGCGGAAGTCGATTAACACTTTTTTTACACTCCCCCTTCTAGTCTTTTATGTTACCATCTCTCGAGAAGATAATTTCTTTTTATATGCTAAATAGGTCAAACTTCTGTTACAGAATCAATGTTATTTTTTATTAATATTTATTCATTAAATCCTCCGCAATTCCGGCTAATTCGCATAAAAATTGGCTCCTAAGAACTTCAATGATAAACAAATTGTTATAAATGTGAGTACAAACTAGAGCAAGGTCTATCGGATAATTTATATCCATTAATTACTGATATAATTCCCTTTTCTCATTTGAAGGGGGGGTGGGCAATATTAATTAGACAATCACGTGCCAAAGAGAGACCTGAGACGGAAAATTAAATTTGCATAGAGATCAGAATGACAATCACTGTCCAATTTCTTGGGGAGGGGGGGGGGGGTGTTAAGCCCTAGGTCAGCATGTTCTGTTTTTCATTGGCAAGGGTGCGGGAGGTACCTGGTCATAGTGTGTTTTGACACCAACTAACGGACAGATATGCTTTCGTGACCCAAATGGAGGGGGGGGGGGGCTTCCCCTTCAGGGGTGTGGGGATATACATAGATAGCATATCGGCAGGTTTGAGGGGGGGAGGGGGAGAATTGTTGTGTTGGAGAGTGGTATGTATTTGTGTTTTATATATTTAGCCACAAAGGTGTATTCTGTTCGTAGTTTGAGCTCTTCTTTTTATTCGCCATTCTACTTTTGAGTTTGTGTTCGTAGTGTCGAGTTCTAACTTAAATTTAGGAAAATAAATAAAGACGTGTAATTGTTTACTTTATTGAGTTCCTACATGGGGCTCCGCAACAGTCCTCGGTAGTGGATGTGTTCTTCCACAACAGTTCACTTATTTCCAGCCTTTGTATGCAGTTGTAAAATGCCCCAAAATACCTTAATAATAATTAATTTACGTTTAAAACAAATAAAAGAAACATGTACGGCTTGATTATTAAGATGAGGAGACGCAGTTTCTCTTTAATTCGGGGCCGGAGTTTCGGAAGCCCCCTCTTTTCATCTTGAGTCCGAATTGAATACGAGGAATTGTGTCTCATCGCCAAAGGAAAATTTAGTAAGAGAAAATTGTAAACAAAATTTTCGGTTTTTAGTTTTTACTCAGTGATTTTATATTACAATCATATGGAGGAGGGGACTTTTCTATTATCGACAGCCAATTATTGTGTATTAAAGGATTTTTATCAATATTTTTTTTACCAAAGGTTAGGTTAGGTTACGAAACAAAAATTATCGAACAAATTATTTATTTCACAAAACACTAATATATAATTCAATCATACCTTCCCAAATACTTTAACAAAATATAATCTAACAAATCAATTAGTAAAAGAATAGAGGTTGATAATAGAAAATAAAAAAAATTAATGTGGATAAATAGGAAAGTAACACTTTTTTTTATTGCCTTTTATTTTCAACCACTTCTTCTATTTTTTTCAATTTCGATTCGCAGAATTTTTCGCTGTGTTCCTTTTCCCGCGGAGGCTTACGAGGAGCTCGCCATTGGAGGCATAAAATTTGATTGTCTCTTTTCGTTTATTTTAGCTCTATCTTACATCGCATCACCATCATATCCTAACAGACCACGAAAGGTGCCATGATATCCCCAAGGAAACAAAGAGAGGGGGATCCGGCCAAATGGGCAAAAATATAGAAGTTATTATTATTATTCTTATTATTATTATTATTTCAGTTTACAAATCTGTATTCTCAGGCAACCGGGTACAAGCCATGGACCTAAGGATGCTTGGTTATTCCATGATTATTTCATGGACAAGGCCCTTCTGAGGAGATGTGCAGTGGAGAGGAGGGTGGTTTTCTGAAGTTCATAGATTTTAATGCTACCAGGAGGTGTTTAGTCTAGGTAATTTTCTTGCCCTTTTTAATAGTTCCCATGGCTCCTACAATGACAACTGTTGAGGATTTGAGCCCCCACATCCACTCAACTTCAATTTCTACGTCTTTATAATTGTTGAGCGTTTCGGTAGTCTTGACTGAGATGTTGATGTCAAGCGGTATGGACACTTGGATGGAACGAAAAACATTTTTTTTTTAATTTTTTTTTCCACCACGATTTTTTTATGGGTCTCGCTGTCAAATTAAATCTCCTAAAAGGATTTTTTGATATAATAATTATTAAAGGTTTCTCAACGCCATTGAAAATTGAAAATAATGCGATTTTTAATTAAATTTTGACTTTCGTCGATTATATCTGAAAATTAAATTCGAATTTTGAATTGATACCTCCAAACAGATAATTATTGTTTTTTAAAGAACAAGTAAACGAAATTTAAAGGAACCTATTGATATTTAGAGGTTCCTCAATGATATATTATAGCGGTGTACGTGACAATTATATTTCAGTTGCGCGGAGGATCTCGTTGAGAATGGATCTGTGTGTGTGTGGCTCTGTCTAGTGTCTATTGTTTTGATCACATTCTTCTATTTGTATTTAAGAAAAGTTATTTATAGTGTATAGTAAATATTTATACACGTTTTATTATATTTCAGAGCTAAATAATATTTAAGAAAAAATAAAACAATATTTAATTATAGCATTTAAACCTAGAACTTGTCATAAAATTGAAAGCCCTTTGTTTGGCGCCCCCTGCGCCATTAGTGAACGAGTGTTATAAAATATGTTTTGTTTGAGCGAGAAAAGGAAAAGAACCGCAATAGAAAAGACCCGCAAATTAAACAAATTATCACATTAGTAGCGGAGAAGTTAATTTCTATTTGGAAACCGGCGTCAATAGAGGCAGTTAGAAAAAGAATTTTAAATTATTATTTAAAATATCAGGCTTTATGAGAAATATTAGCATGAAAAATGTGACATCATTCAAACCGAAATGTGACGATTTTACAAAGAATGCACAACAATTGTTTGATATTTCGTGTTGTAAATACGATAGCTTTGACAACTGTTCTTGTAGCAAAAAAATGAAGGTGCCAAAATTGGAGCAAACGTTTCTGGAAGACTAACGAACAACTAAGAAAATGGTAATAGGTAATATGGATCAAATTCAATCAAAGAAGAATATTTAGCGTGCAGTTAGGAAGAATCGTGAGTATTGTCTTTTAAATCAACCATCTATTTCGACAGATAATATCGAAGTGATCTTCCTTCATCCAGCACAGAAACAGAATCTGCTGACGAAGGTAGCGACCCTGAGCTTCCTTCATCCGTGAAACGCAAAGAAATAAACAAAAAATGCATCTAAGACTCCATCGAAACGAACAATATTGTCAGAATATGCGTTGGCATGTGACGCACTAGTGTGTCTGATCGAGCTGCAGCTCTAATAACAAGTTCAATCTTTCAGGACTTATCGTCAATTCAAGGCCGAAAATCTTCTGTAGTAATTGACAGGTCAAAAATTAAAAGAGAGCGTGTCAAAGAACGTACTACATTACAGCAAAAAATTAGATCGGATAAGTCATTATATTCTATTTTGATGGTATAAAAGATAGCACATTTGTGGTTAAGACGATAGAGGGAACTCATCGCAAGAAGAAGATAATGGGAGAGCACATCTCTATTATAGAAGAACCTGGTTCAGAATACCTTGGACACCTGACAATGAAGATAGGTTCTGCAAAGCTATATGCGACACAATATTCTCGTATCTAGAATAAAATAACATCGCAACTGATCAACTCGTTGCTGTGGGATGCGATGGAACGGCAGTGAAAACAGGAACAAAAGGAGGTGTGATCAGAATGTTAGAAGAAAACTTAATAGGCTACTGCATTGATTTATTTACCAGCTCCATGTAAAGTAAATGAGTTCCCATTTTGCCATTTCATCAACATTTCAGATGAGAAAACAACGGGTCCTCGTGGATTTGTCGGACCTATAGGTAAACAACGGGATAAATGTGAGACTCTAAGTGTTGTTAAAATTCGAGCCAATTCGGACTAACTTGCCGTCTGCTGACAGAGGAAATCTGAGCACCGATCAAAAGTATCTTTTTGATATCTTTCTATCTATCTCACCAGGTAAATGTTCTACTGAAATGGCTCATAAGAGTCCTGGAAAAATATCGCATGCACGATGGCTTACAACGGCAAATCGGATACTTCGATTATATGTTTCGACTTCCGACCCTTCTGACACCCTGAAATCCATTGTCTTGTTCATCATGAAGGTGTATGCGCCATGCTGGTTTGAAATAAAAGCTAACTCTTCTTCGCAAGATGGAGCACTCAACCTCTTCAGTACAGTGCAATCACTGCAAGGGATGAACAAACAGATTAAAGATATGGTTGTCCCAGTGATTCAAAGGAATGCTTATTTTGCACATGCGGAAAACATTCTTCTCTGTTTGCTGCAAAATGAAAGAAATCATATCCGGGAACTCACATCGAGAAGAATTCTGAAAGCATGAAAAGATTATGCAGGGGAATCAATGCTCATTTTCAAGATCCCAGACAAAAACTTTGAAGATGAGGACTACATCCACCTAATTAATTGGCAGCGGACCGTTGTGACCGAACCTACGCTGACGAGGACGCTCTCTGATGATCAACTCTAAGTATTTATTCGTCAAGAACCTAAATTGGATATTCCGAAGTTTCTATGTCACATACAAGAGGTTGAGAGATGCATCAAACTGGTTACAGAAGCGTCACTAGTAGTTTGTGGAGAAGACAAACGGGACGTCTATATAAGGAGTAGAATTGATTCCAGGAGGAAAATACCCTCATTTAATACCAAGAAGGACTTCATTTTCAAAAGTAATAACACTACAAAAATCTAACTGCATCGAATAAATGGATATTTAGTGATAGTGAAAATTTAAATATTTGACTGTTAATTGTTAAATTTCTTCTATTTCAAAGTGATGATAATAAAAATCTATAGGTTGCATGGAAACAAACGGAAGAAAAGGAAAGAAAACTTATCGAATAGTTAATAGATTATTTTTATTCAATAAAATGAAAGTAGAATTATAGATTGTAAAGTTTTATGGAAATAATATACCCCGTATAGGACATAAACGTTGATGTAACAACTTAAGGTTTAAAAGCAAAATAGATAGAATTTTCCGACATTTTTGCTCTTTTTTTTTAAAAATTTTTAATTGCGTTGAGGAACCTGAAAATATTCATTTAGAAGTCTGAAATTTCAACACAATAGTTTTTGATGTTGGGTCAGTAAAAAACAAGGGTGGATTTTTTTTTTGTTTTTTTTAAGGGGCTATCTGGCGACTGCCAACTTAGGCATAAGTCGCCGTAAACAAACAGCCTAGTTCTAGGGTACTTTAAAAAATTGAACAGGAAACAAAAATAAAAATAAATAACAATAACAATAACAAAGCAATAACAAAAACAACAACAACAATTAAACCTGGTTAAATGAAAGAGAGAAGGCCGGCCTCCCCAAAAAAGTCAACAAGTCCACCAGTGAAAGTGCACGCACTCGTCCCGAGTACAAGGGACAGGCAATAGCGACCCTGCCCATCTCGGTACCGGGACAGGTATCGTGCGCGAAGATCACCCAGACTGAAACATTCGACAAAAATGAGCCGAAGAGTCTAGGGAACGACGCAGTCGTTGCAATAAGGCGCAGGCGAGCGCTCCATCAAATAGCGATGCGTCACACAAGTGTTCCCGATTCGGAGACGACAGAAAGCAACCTGAAGCCGCCGCGGCATTGGGGGATAGGTCCATGTGAACAGTCGCGGCGCAATGACACGAAACTTTAAGTTCCCTTCGACCGACTCCCATCTTCTTTGCCAAGCAGTCCAAAGAGCTGCCCGTATTCCTGCCATGTAGTCAGTGTGAGGACGAGCGAAGCGCGGGTCCGGTCCCAGCGTCCTCGTGGACTCTTTGGCAGCCTCATCGGTGCGCTCATTCCTCACAATTCCTACATGTCCAGGAACCCAGCAGAAGATAATCTCGACATCTGCCCGGCTCGCCAAAACCGTTGCGTCACGGATTTCGCGAACCAGGGGATGCGGAGATTCCAATGCCCCGAGAGCACTCAGAGCGCTTTGTGAGTCGCTATAGATCACAATCCGGTCTCCGAACCGGGCACGTTGCGTAATCTCCCGTACCGAGTGGTGTATTGCCACCAGCTCGGCCGTGAAGACAGACGCAGAACCTGGTAGAGCCCCACTGACTTCAAACAGAGGGGATACGGCGTGAAAGCCGACCCCCTCTTGGGACTTGAAGCCATCCGTATACACTAGCACGGTACCAGCGTGACACGATGTGTGCTCCAAACAGGTCAAACGCAATACTCCCAGCACAGTACAAGATTTGGGAGCAGAGCCGTGGCGACAAATACCCAAATGTGGTACCCTCCAGGGTGGCGTCCTGGGCAGAACCAGGGGCGCCACCGGCCCGAGAGCTATATCTACCTCTCAAAGGAGTTTCCTGGCCCTAAACCCAAAGGGCTTAGGGTATGACTGGCGTCTCTCGCAAGCATAGGCACCATCGAGATCAGCTGCGGATGCAGTGAGAGCTGTTGGCGACTGAGGGAGGCGCCGGGCTCGCGCATACAGGCGAGTGATGCACTGCATGCGGCGCAGAGCGAGTGGCATCTCCCCAGCATCGACCAACAGGCTCTCAATGGGGGAAGTGCGGAAGGCACCGGTCGCAAGGCGAAGGCCGGTGTGGTGGATCGAATCCACCTTCCGCAATAAACGCTTGGCTGCGGATGCATTAAACTCGCATCCGTAGTCGAGCTTAGAGCGAACAAAGGATCGATAAAAAAGTAAGGCAGTAGCCCTATCAGCGCCCTAAGCGCTGAACGTCACGAAACGGAGAATGTCCAGGGCGCTGGTACAAGAGACCCTAAGGCTGCGAATATGAGCCTCCCAGGTGAGGCGTTGGTCGAATACAAGACCGAGGAAACGGTGCGACTCAACCACATCCAGGCGCACCCCATTAAGAAACAAATCTGGGTCGGAGTGAAGCCGTGGATGGTGGCAGAAGTGCACCACCTTAGTCTTAGCAAAAGAAAACCGAAACCTGTTTGCTTCGGCATAGCGAGAGACGCGGTTCAATGCCTGTTGGATTCGACGCTTCAGAGTTGGCATCTGGGCCGTGCCAAAAGAGATCGAAAGGTCGTCCACGTAAAGCGTAGCGAGAGCATCTTTCGGTAGCACCGAGGTGATGCCGTTGATGCTCAGGGCAAAGAGTGTGACACCGAGGACACTTGCCTGTGGGACACCCTCTTCTCGCTCCTTTGGGCCGGAGAGGGCTCCCCCCACCCGTACGCGGAATCGACGATCTCGCTAAAATTTAGATATAAACATTTGGAGGCGTCCCCTCGCCCCCATCTTGTGGAGAGTCTCCATGATACCGTATGCCTTGCAGTATCATAGGCCTTCTTCAAATCAAAAAACACCGTGGCGTAGTGCTGTCTACGAAGGAAAGCCTCGCAGACGGCATTTTCTAGTCGGAGCAGAGCATCAGACGTGGAGTACAACTTACGGAAGCCGCACTGTGCAGAAGACAGATGGCCTCCACTGTTCAGGAAATAGGCTAATCTAACATTTACCAATTTCTCCATCAACTTGCACACGCAAGAGGTTTGAGAGATTAGGCGGAAACCGGTCGGAGTAGAGTGATCTTTCCCTGGCTTGCGAAAGGCGAGCACAGTAGCGATTCGCCAGGAGTCTGGGAGAAGACCTTTCACCCAGATCCTGTTGAACAAATTTAACAGAAAGGCCATGTCTCGCTCACCCAGGTGTTGAAGCATGGCGTACGGGACATCGTCCGGACCATGGGCGGTGTCCGCGCGCGAAGCGAGAGCGGAACGCAACTCACTCACAGTAAACTTGTCGTTGAAGGGTTCTCCGCCTCTGGAGGTAAAGTCCAGCCGGCGGCCTTCCGCGACATCACGACGTGCATTGAATGCTGGCGGAGCAGCATCACAGCTAGAGAATGCGGAAAAAGCGTTCGCTAAGGATTCCGCCACGGACGCGGGATCCGAGATTGCGGTCCCATTCTTTTAGAGAACGGGACGGGGGTCCTGCGAGAACTTGCCCCGAATCCTTTTGACTCGCTTCCACACCTCAGCTGAAGGGGTCTTCCCGTTAAGTGAAGACACGTATGCCCGCCAAGGAAGAGCGGCGGGCGTGTTCAAAATATACCGGAACCTAGCCCTAGCCCGACGAAATTCAGCGACAGTGAAATCGTTCAGGCGGCGCTTATAGAGCATGTAGGCATAATGCTTCTGTTTGAGGGCCGTCTCACACTCGGCCAACCACCATAGGAGTGGTCGGCGTGCAAAACGGTCAGACGTCCTAAGAATAGTAGTCAGGCCCACGGCGATGAGGATGCCGGAGAAAAACTCAACGGCCTCATCTACCGACCTAAACTCCTCGACTGAGATAGAGAATTCAGTCATTTCCTGAAATGCAGGCCACCGCGCCCGCGCCAAGCACCACCGAGGTGGTCTCTCAGGCGGCAGTTTCCCTGAAAATGATATTTGAATGGGAAAGTGATCACTACCATGGAGGTCATCGACCACCCCTCAATCAGAATTAGGCTGTGCATCCGAAGAGCACAAAGATAGATCGAGGCAAGAAAATGAAGCGGTTCTCGGACAGTGATGCGTAAACTCATCCACGTTTAGGACACCTATCTCAAGCTCTTCGATCAGATCGGCAAGGACTTGTCCCCTGGGATTTATGGAGTAATCTCTCCAGAGAGGATGCCTACCGTTGAAATCTCCAAGCAAGAGATAGGGCCTCGGCAACCGTGCCACGACACGGCGGAAGTCCCCCGCGTCGAAGTCAGCTGACGGTGGAATGTACGCAGAAATCAGAGTATACCTCCTATCTAGGTGCAGCTGCACAGCCACTGCCTGAAAGGAGGTATCTAAAGAGAAAGGAAAACGGAGACATCATGCCGTTTGTAAACCGCGCATCCCCCAGCCCGGCCATCCCGCGGTGGTGGGGTCGTAAGACCCTTATACCCCGGAAGGGCGGGCAGGGGGCACGCGCCTAGAATGGTCTCCTGCGAAACGATAGCTAACGGGGAACGGGATGAGACGAGCCTCCGCAGCTCCTCCCAGTTGGCCCGGAGTCCACGGCAATTCCATTGAAGGAATATGCCCTCGAGGCCTAGCTCGGAGGAGACGCGGGGGCCCTCCTCGAACTGAAGACCCTCACGGGAATGGCCGTACGCTTTCCTGGGGCAGAACCCTGGGTGCTTTTGGCCGGACAAAGCGCTGAAGGTGCCTGTCGCCTTCGAGGACATATTGGGGGAGGTTGGGCTCGCCATGCGAGTCTTTTCCTCTCTCCGCCTCGAAACCTTAGGCGGGCGTTGCAGCTTCGGAGGCGGGGGGGTTTTCTTTTCGAGGAACCACTGTCTCCAAGCCACTCGCTCCACCTCGGGGCGTGGGTGAAGGTGCCGAAGCTCCTTTGTTGCTGTCCTCCTTTCGGGGAACAGCTTTAGGAACCCTGGAAGATGGCCTATCGACCATCTTCAGGGGTGTTGCCTCCTGTGAGTCTAACGACTCGGTGGAGGCGCGTGGCCGTTTCGCCTTACGGGAAACGTTCACGCTGAGGGAAGAGGGGGGAGCCCTGGTTTTAGCCGGGGCAGGGTATGAACCTTTTTTGCCGCAAGCTTTACCAGGGGAGCGCCCGGGTTGGGTAGAGCCGGCAGAAGGGCTCCGAGTTGGCGCGAAAACAACCGTGTCTGTTGGCCTGGATGGGCCAGGAGCAGAGGGTGGCTTTCTAACTATTGAGGCATATGACGCCCCAGGCAGAGCCGGGCGCGCCAGGACCAAGTCCTTAGCCTCGCGGAATGAGAGTTGATCCTGGGCCTGAATGGCCATGATTTCTTTCTCCAGGATGTATGCAATAAATTGCTTCGAAGAAGCAAGGTGCGGCTCTCCGCAATTGACACACTTGGCCACACACGATTTGGACTTATCGTGTGCGACCTTGGAGCAATTTACACAGACTTCGAGTGACCCCAACTTTGCACGTCTACCTGAGCGATTCGTATGGCCGAAGCGGTGACAGTAATAGCACCGCCGCGGCAGTGGCACGAATGCCTTCACGCGGTAGCGGTACCAACCGGCACGCACTGACTCAGGGAGCTTGTCACAGTCGAACGTGACGAGGAGTGTATGGGTGGGTCTTGATTCCCCTCCCTGTTTTCTCATCACACGTTCCACCTTGACCGCCCCATGGTCGGCCACCTCTAGGGTTATGTCCTCAATGGAGTAGTCAACGAGTTCCCTCGCATAAACCGGTGTGCCATGAAGTGTCCGAAGAGCACTCATCTTGGCCGCCTCGGCGGGATTCGCCGCATTCGCCAGAAGGCTACAGTCCGAGAAACGGGTTACCTTCGGCTCTCTACCAATTGCACTAGCTAATCCTCTCCTCTGATGGATCATGTTGCCCTTGGACAACATGGTACCATCAGTGGAGCGAATAACGAGGAAGCGTTTGAAGCCAGTGGGCTCGAAAACGCCAAGTAACCTCTGAATGAGGGGCCCCGATGTCATCGAGGCTTCGCCCTGTGCACTTTCGGTCTTTGTCATGGTCAAGAACTCCGTACCCAGGGGGGCAGAGGGACGGATGTGCCGATCTTGGCTTAGTCGCTCGCCAAAGTGGCAGCAGACCCATCCGTCCACGTAGCCCCCGTGGAGGGAGAGCCCGAGTCTTCTTCGTCTTTTTGGTCTCTTTCATCCTTTTCTTTTTTGGAGAGGAGGGCGGGGAATGAACCCGCTTCTCACCCCCGCCGGTAGAAGCCCCCAGGCCAGATGGACCGGCCTCAGCCAGGTCGTTCTCCAAAATGAAGAAGGTCCTGGTGGTCGCAGGGGCATTATCCGGAGGAGATCCCTCCCCTCCTTGTACTGCCTGAGAATCCCCAGCCGTTTGAGGAGGATCTTGCATAGGGGCGGATTCCGGTTCGGTGTTTGGCGCCGAGCCCGGATTCCCCCGCCATGGAAGGCCCTACCGTCTGAGGCTGGTTTTCCTCAAGGACCATGTCTATCAAAGGAGGTGCCTCCAGTTGGCCATCCCCTCCCAGGACATCGCAGGCCCCCTTGGCAGCGTCATAAGTCTTTAGTGGGGAGGCACAGGCCTTGACCCCGGCAAAATTTAATATTCTTGCCAGCAGGTCTTTTGAGGGGAGCGAATGAATGGGCCTGGCTTCCCTCTTCCCCCTAAGGGGGTTTGCCCTACCGAGCCGCTTGCACGAGGGGCGGTCGGCAATGGGCTGCCTGCTGGCTTTCTTGGCAGTCCCCTTAGAAAGCAAAGGAGGGACTGCCGCTGAAGATAGGGAGGTGCCCGAAAGCACCTCCAGAGAAGGGGGTGAAGGGGAGTCCCCTACACCCGTAGGCGTAGGAGAGGAGTAAGCCTCCTCTCCGGTTAAAGAGGTATGGAGGGTCCCCTGCGCAAGCACAGGGGGGGGGGGACCTCAATCTTTTCTGTGGAGCGGCACGAGGGCGGCTCCGTTGTTTTAGGGGGTTTAAGGGGAGATGTTTTTTTTTGCATCATTGGGCATGGTGACCCTCTTTGTTTTACGGGACGCAATCGCTCACCACCTCTTGCAGTAGCCCACACAGCAAGAGGTGCTTACAGGCCCGGCAGAGCCAGGCGCCGCCATTTGGGACCACCCCTTCCGCCTGGTGGCCTAGCAGTCCTTCGGCATGGCAGCTCCACCTTGAACACGGCGTAAAAAAATTAGATTTTGAAGACGAGAGGAAAAGGGATGTGAGGAAGGTATGGGTGGGGATGAAGCAGGTTGTAAAAGCCAACCACCCCAGACCGGAGCTCAGGGGTTACGGAACATTGTCCCCTTTCGCCTCAGCCCCAATTCGGGACGACTGGCTGAGAAGAAGGTCAGCTTCTACCCTGTGAAATTAGAGGCTGACCAGAGAAAGTTGTGGGAGAGGTTGTATGAAAAGCGACGAGGTAGGAGAGAAATACAGGCTATCTGAATGAAGGAAAAGAGGCTAAGCTGGGGCCGGACGGAGCTCTGGATCTCGTCAGCACGGCGGCCAGGATGGCAAATCACCGCGCCCTTTACGGAGAACCAGGGTGGGAAAATGAATTTCAAAAATATTGCACCCCCCCCCCCCCCTCCTTTTTCGATTCACCCTAAATTGGACAATTTTGTGCGTTTGGGTTGTCCGTTTAGACGTTTTACTGTCTGCCAGAAAGTGTGAGAGTCCTTTTCTATGTCAAGCCTGTCTATTTGTCTGTCCCATATATATATATATATATATATATATATATATATATATATATAAGTGATGGAGTCATTCCTTGGGAACCTTATTCGTACAGGAATATGAAGACATATGCGATGGTTTTAAACATTTAATTTTTCCTACGTTTCGGGAATTAACGATGACCATCATCAGCGAATTAAAAATACAAAGAATTATTTTTATCAGAATAAATAAACACAGCAATAAAAACATGACAGGAGTCAAAAATGATAACCTAAAGCAAGAAGTTAAAATGAAATATATAATCCTAAACCGTTGAAAGCAAATTGGTGAAAATCTATTAAGAAATTGATGTAATATCGTAAAAAATAACTAAATTAAATAATAATCCCATGAGTTCAAAATATGCATAATAAACATGAATTAAATTCCTATCGAAATACAAAAATTTGTAAACTATAGCAATAAAGTCGAAAGCAAGGCATGAAGAAATCGATTAATAAGACTGAGAAAAAAAATTAAATAATCCAATGAGCAGCAGATATGAATAATAAACATGAATCAAGCATCAAGCGGAATACAAAAAATTCACTATAAATCACAGCAAGAGAGAATTATAAGGGCAGGGCGAACAATCCAAAATAAGTTAGATCAGGGGGTATGTAATCGAAGCGGATATTAATAAATGGAGCGAAGCAAGTAATTCAATTAAGTTAACAAATTACAAATTACAAATTAGGTTAAAGTGGTGAAATTGTGTGGTAGGTATATAAAGGTGTGAATATGTTTTCTAGTCTGCCCTGGTGTTAGGGCATCACTAGCATTCTTCATGTTGTGTATTTAAAAAATTTTTATTCTTCCGTCAAAAAGTAGCTGGCTGTCATTGACAGCCAGTTTCCTCCGTCATAATATTTATATTTCATTTTAGGTATTTCCACCTTCGAAGCATTCAAGCCTTTCAAGGTTGACTTTCTTGCTGAATGATTCTCAGTGTTGATTGCTTTGTAGTCACTTAATATGGGCATTTAGCCTCTTTTCTTAGTTTGAATTTTGTTGACTTTTAGTTTACTTATTATCGGTTGGGTATTGGGAGTTGGGCACTTCGCCTCTTTTTATTCTTGACTTTTGATTATTATTATGTTTGGGCACTTCGCCTCTTTTATATTTAAATTTAGTTTTAATTTTATTAATTTTTTACTATATTTATTTATATTTGGGGGGGGGGAGGGGACTTTTAACGTGGGCACTACGCCTCTTTTTTCAATATGTTTCTTAAAATTTGTCAACTTGGTTGTCTAATCATCAAACTTTTTAGTCTTGGTATCTTAGGGTCACATAATTTTAGAGAAGTGGACTAATACTACGTAAATATAGGTAGTACCACTTCTCTCGTGCAGGTTCTACTGCTTGGGAACAAAGCAGTTCTACCTATAGCGCGTCTCCGGTTTGCACGAATGTTTAAGTTTAGGTTCAAAATCGGGAGTATTGTTTGATCTATCTTGTCCCATGTCTTTCTCCCTAGCCTTTGGATCTCCGTATTGATCGGCTTTAGACCGATTCTCTGGTGAAGAGTCGATTGCCGAATACGGTCGATCCTTCGCGTGCCTGTAATCAGCAGCGTGGCTTTATTCTGCACTCTCTGCATCATTCTGAGAGAGGTACAGCTTGCACCACGTCTACGTACCGCCTCTCAGCTTTACTGCAAGCGAGTTTCTCCGCAAGAAGGGCGAGGGCTGTTTCCGTTCCTCGACCCTTGCGGAACCCGTGCTGCTGAGGGTTGTGGGCGCCCAGCTCGGCAAGTTGTTGTTGAAGCCTGTCAGCTAGGAGTCTCTCGAGACTTTTGCAATGAACTCCAGCAGGGCGATTGGCCTGTAGTTTACCAGTTGATCAGGGGGTTTACCTCCCTTGGGTATGAAGATCATCTTCGCAATCTTGAGACCTTCCGGGAAGTAGCCCGTGCTCAGGGAAGCGTTGAAGATATTAACGATTCCCTGAATGATCTGCTGTGGGGCGTTAACCAAGTTGTTTCTGGTAATACCCGTCCAGTCTGGTGCCTTTTGTCGAAAGGCTTTTACAGTGGCCTTGACGTCCTCTGATGTTATGGGACGTCCGTGACCCGCCATCTCCCTGCCTTCGTTGACATGCTGTAGTGGGTGTGTGCGATGCGTTTCCTGATTAAGTTGTTCAATCAGTTGGCCTTCGAATTCCTGGTCGAACTCAACGTTTTCCTCGGGTGTAATCCTGAAAACGTTTTTCCAGAAGTTCCTGAACATATCCTCGAGAACCACCGGGTTCTCAATGTAGTTTCCGTTCTCCTTTATCCGAGTCTTGGGTCTTGGTGTAAGTCCCTTTAAGTTCCTGACTTGGCGCCAGAACTTGGCCGGGCCCAAACAGATTGCGGTTGTAACGAATCAGTTCAAGTTTGAAGCCGTGATTGCGCGTTCTGTTCTCACTCAGTGTGAAAATATCCCGGTAGTCAACATTGTCGAACCCTCGAAGTATTTTGAAAACTTCGATGAGCTGACCACGCAGTCTACGAGTTTCCAGCGAGAACAGATCTAATTCCCTTAGTCTATCCTCATAACTTTTACGTCGGATAGAGGGAATCAGCTTGGTTGCCCTGGCTTGTACGCGTTCCAATCTCGCGATGTCCTTACGAAATGAAGGACTCCAAAATTGTACGGCATACTCCAGACAGCAAGAGGATTAGAATTAATTAGGAGAAACTTGCATTGAGGAAAGTATTTATCAAGAGTCGAGAGTAAAGCTTCGTTGAATTTTGTATCAAGTGGAAGATAAGTCAGTTTTAAGAATAGTTTTTGTTTGGGGACAGTTATTAGAGGGGTTTTGCGAGAGAACATTTTAAATAAGAAATTGGAGGTAAGTCTGTCAAAAAGGTGGTCTGACTCCTGTCATGTTTTTATTGCTGTGTTTAGTTATTCTTATAAAAATAATTCTTTTTATTTAGAATTCGCTGATGATGGTCATCCATCGTTAATGACCGAAACGTCCGGAAAATTAAATGTTCAAATCCATCGCATATGTCTTCATATTCCTGCTATATATATATATATATATATATATATATATATATATATATATATATATATATATATATATATATATATATATATATATATATATATATACAAGGGGCGGTCCATATGTTTTGCGAATCGGTAGGGCAAAACAGAGAAAGGTGGATGGCTGTTTATGGGGGTGATAGGTCAAGTTATGACAAGTCAGGCCCTGCAGCCGCACGCTCCTGCCTCGTCTATTTAAGAAGCAATAGCTGATCGCAGATCGTCAGTCACAAATTTTTCAACAATGGAGAAGGTTGAGCACTGCGCAGGGATCAAATCTTTGACCAAGTAAGGCAAGAATGCAAAAGAGATCCATGAATGCATGGTTGCAGTGTACACCAACACCGCTCCTTCCTATGCAACCATTGCTCGCTGGAATAGGAAGTTCCGCCATGGTCGTGAGTCTCTTGAAGATGACTCCCGTCCAGGACGCCCGTCAGACGTGACCAACGAGGACAATGTGGCCCGTGAGGAGAGGATCATCCTCGAAAATCGAGGGGTGAAAGTCGAAGAAATCGAGCGAGAACTTGGAATATCATATGGAAGTGTTATCAACATCATCCACGACAATTTGGCCATGACCAAGGTCTCTGCCAGTTGGATCCCTAGAAACCTCACCACCCATGATCGACTTCAACGTCGTCAAAGTCCACAAGGCCAGAGTTTCACAAGCTGCCCTGCGCGAGTGCGGATTCGAGGAGCTCAACCATCCCCCCTACACTCCAGATCTGGACCCTAGCGACTACTTTTTATTACGCTAGCTCAAGGCTGCACTGCGTGGGCGCCGGTTTGGGAACGATGAAGATGTCCAGCTCGCCGTCCAGGAGTGGATTGTACAGTAGTCGTGAGATTTCTGGTTGTCGGAAATTCGAAGCCTCAGGGACAAGTGGCGCAAGTGCATTGAAGTCGAGGGTAGCTATATTGAAAAATAATAAAACACTTTTCATCATATCTCATTTCCTTATATCCAAATTGCAAAACTTATTGACCAACCCTCGTATATATATATATATATATATATATATATATATATATATATATATATATATATATATATATATATATATATATATAAAGGATAAAACCAAAGTAATAGTACTAATTTTATATGCGAAACCAGGTTTCGACGGAATCATCCGTCATCGTCAGTCGCTGGTGAACAAGTGAAATACAGAAGTTGCTTAACGTACAAACACACAAATCAGTGGCGCTAAGGTGGAAGATGCGAGAATGTAGCGGCATCTTATCCTGTGTGAATAATATCTGCTTGTTATATATGTGTAGAGAAGGTGGGCGTGAACAGTGTAGTCTTAGGGGAGGAGCTTTTGTTTGAAGTAAATGTTCGTTGATGTGTGTTCGGGAGAGAGAGAGAGAGAGAGAGAGAGAGAGAGAGAGAGAAAGCGAGCAGATATTATTTTTCAACGAAATTTTATAGATATACGGTGAAAAAAAGTTAAGTTTGGGGAATGAATTTCAATGTTCCAGACTGGCGTTAATAAACAAATGGAATGCAAATGGCCAAATGACAGTTCTCTGGGAGTTTGTTGACCTAAAGGCAGATAAAGGAAAAAAGGCGTGATCAAATAGTCACTTATATGGATTAATATATATATATATATATATATATATATATATATATATATATTATGGTGTCTCAGACTTGTATTAGTAGTACAACAAATTAATGATATCGAGGCCAGCACATGCTGTTCTGGTTCCTTGTCAAATGAAAATGATTCAACCAGGTTTTCGTGAGAGTTGGGCAATATTTAATGGTCACGCATAAAGAACGTTTTGATAGCTCCTCTAAGATTCGATCCGAATTTCAAACAATATATCAACAATCCCGTCACAAGACAATGAATTTCTGATTTCCCGCGAAAAACAGAGCTTCTTCTCTTCTTCATATTCCAACACCTTCTTCTTGAGTTCTGGCTTCGTTTTTTTCTGGACAACTTTCCTGTGGAGACGGTCAAGCTTCAAAAGAAACTGGGTTTGCCGTTCGTTCTTCGTCCGTTTGCCGAAGAAGCGTTAAATGAGGGCTATTTCTCGCTCTGCGAGGTCGTTTATGACCTTCTGGACACCAGCCCGCTTCTTCGCGCACTTGAAACACGAATCTGTGTGCCATGTTTCATGACTTAGCTCAAGGAAGGTCTGTTGCTGGCCTCTTAGGAGACTTTTGAAGAGCTGCATCAACCGCAATGAACAAAAGTTGGAAAACAGCCTGTTGGTATTGATTTGTGTCTTGGATTCTTGGTCGTCGAGGGACTCTTCATCCCCTCTACCTTTTCCGCCTTCTTCTCCGGGCTGATGTGTTCATCGAAGATGGCCAGTTCAATTAGGTCCTCGGAAAGATACTAGATATGGTGCCGCATCACACGTTCGGCGACCAAAGCAACCCCATCGTATCAGATCATCTTTGCGTCAGTGATGGAGTCCAGGTCGTTCTTGGCTGTGTAGGACGAAATGATTACCCCATTCCAGTATTTCGCTTAGACCATTGTCACAAAGTACGCAACTCGACAGATTCCCGCCAACTCCTGCCTGCTCATCTTTAGCTGGTCATGGATGAGCATGATCTTCACAGCATAGATGGCCTTAGCCATCCAGCTGGCCATGTGGCAAGCACCAGGAGCACGGGAAGATCTAAGGACTCCTTCTTAGAAGTAGGACATGCTAAGCAGGATGATTTTTTTTGTAGTCTTTGCGTAGATGATCCCCACAGCTAAGCAGACGTTTCAAGTAACAGACCATCTAACGGCGGTGAGCTTTTTCGTCGGATGACAGAGTGGTTAGTGTCAAGGGCTGTAGTCGGCTCTTGCTTACGAAAGGCCAACGATTCTGGAGCCTCTTGAAAATGGAGATGTCAGGGCCAGATGATGGACCCATGCAGACGTCAAAGACATCCTTCAGAACAATATTTAAAATGCGGTGGCGGCATACCAACCACACCAAGGACTTCTTCAGGGCACGTTAAATCCTGACACATGCTCCTTGAACCATCCTCGTGTTGGCAACTGTCGTGTCGAATGCTATTCCAATGATGTTGCCCTCCAAGCTGCTTTCCCGCACCAGCTTCAAGACGGTCTCCGCAACAGCTTGTCCTGTCCCTCTGCAGACACAGTAACACTCAGAAGTTCCTCCGGATCCTCCCGGGATACCAAAATGGTTACCCTCTCCTCCTTTGACCTTCCGTCTGCTAGATTGGGTAACAACTTGCCGTCCCAATGCAGGATCAAAGGGGCTTCAGGTTTGAAGGAGAGAGAGATGGCAATCGTTTCGCGTTTTTTAACTCTGCTCCGGTGGATCGACGAACTGGATACAGTGATATGTTCGATATTGTGGCCAAGGCTCATTGCAGCAACGGCGTAAGGGGATGTCACAGTACGGATGGACAGATTGTTGCGCTCCAAATCAAGGGTCAGCTCCTTGGTTACCTTGTCCTATTAAGGAGGTCGAAGACGTGGAGGTTTAGCTGGTGACCCAGCTTTGAAGTCGTCATCGGTATCTTCTTTGGACGATGAGGATGTACTAGAAGACTCCAAGCTGCGTCACGATTAAGAGTGGATGCTGAAACAGCTGTGTTCTTCTTCTTCATCTCCCCCATCCTTTGTCCCTTACGTCGCTTCTCCTCAGTCGCTCGCTTCAGCTTCTCGTCCACGCCAGCCATCGAGAAGCTTTGCCGGTCCTCCCTCTGAGTATCCAAGAACGCCTTGTCTTTCTTGGGGATCTTCGGTTACATTGCCTTGGAATGCGTGATGTCGAACATGTCTTCGAGACTGTATCTAAAGAAGCATCTCTTCATTTCTTCCGCCTCTGTCTTCCATGACTTGGATTTCACCAAAGCGCCGTAGTCCTCGTACAGTTTGAGGATCTTCTTCTTCACCTACAACACATCTGACGTCGGAATGTTCGCAAGTCACCACACCTCTAAGACCTCAGCAGGAGAAGCTGATGCAGCGAGAAGAACTTCCTTCTGGATCTTGTGGTGGAACAAAAACACCCGGAGAACCAACACTCCTGACGGAAGACGATTACCCGGGAATGACGATGTTGGGGACTTCTCTAGTAGCCATACAACAGCTTTAGATTGTGGTCTACACGGTATCTCGTTAGACCTGGAAACACAAAAGAGACCAGAATAGTTTTTTGAAAGTTTGTTATGATTTTTTTAATTAATGCAATCCCCCTTGTACAACCTCACTCTCTGACGACGAGTAGAAAAGTAAATGAAATGATCGACCAGTAAATGACGAGAGAGGAAGCTGAAATTTTTCCTGTTTGAAGTTGTCACGAGAGAAATTAAGGGCAACGTGTGCTGGAGTGTATCCGATTCACTTCGGTTTCTTGGGACACCCTAATATACAGGGTGTTTCAAAATTATATGTTCAAAATTGGACTGTAGGTAAAACTGGTCAAAATAAGCAATCTTTCTTCGATGGACATGTGTCCACAAATGCATCGTTAAGGAGATATTTAAAGTTTAAATCTAGCAAAAGTGGGCCAAATAAAAAAAATATATAAAATAAGTTTATTTATTGATAACTATTTATAATTTTTACTTCAATTATTCATAAGCTATTCAAAGTGAGAACCTCCAACGTTAATACAACGCTGTAACCTCTTCCTTGAATTTTCATGAACCCTTTCAAAATACTTCTGGCGTTTCTGAAATTTGACCAGCAGCTGCAACTACTCTTCCAATTAAATCTTCTTCTGAATCCGCAGGAGGCTCATGAACGATGTTTTTCATGTGTCCCCAAAGAAAGAAGTCAAAGAGGGTTAATATCAGGAATTCTTGCAGGCAAATGAACCGGACCATTTCTTCCTATCCACCGATTGAAAATTTGATTATTTAAATAGGCTATTACATTTTGATGGTAATGAGCTGGTGCTCCATCATGCTGAAACCACATTTCTCTTCTTGCTACCAGTGGCTCATCTTGCAGAAGTTCAGGTAGAACTTCTGATTAAAAAATACCATAGACATTTCCTGTGAGTAGAGACGGTAACATGTATGGACCAATTCATTTGTCACCTAGAATTCCAGCCCAAATATTAACTCCAAATCTTTGTTGATATCCATGCTCCCGCACAATACGTAGGTTAAGATGACACTCATGATTATTATGCTGATTAAAAACACCCTCACGGCTAAAAAATGCCTCGTCTGAAAATTAGCCTTTCTTGCTAAAATCTTGATCTTTGCCTAAGAACCAATTAGAAAAATTAATATCTCCTTAACGATGCATTTGCGGACACATGTTCATAGAAGAAAGATTTCTTATTTTGACCAGTTCTATCCATACACCAATTTTAAACATATAATTTTGAAACACCCTATATTTATATATATTTTTATGTGTATTAAGGCTAAATTTGACCATTATTATGTTGATGTATCGATGAAGAGCCAAAGGCGTTGGATACCATAGAGTAAAGTTTTAGTCGGAAGCCATCTGAATAATATTGGAAAAGAGTTACCTGTATCATGATGATTCGGTTCGAGTATCAAAATGCCGACATCATGACTCGTGCTGATTTCTCTTTTCACAATGTAAGAAGTGAGATGGGCACGTGTCTTGCTTCAGAGACTACGAAGCCGTGACCAGCAGAAAGGGACACAACATAGGTTCTGATTGCGTCTGCACGCCGGAATTCATCCAACAACTGAAGGGGGTGGTGATGGAAGACCCGAACAATGGAATCCAGGCTTTAGCGAGAGAGATGGGTGTTAGAACCCATCACTATTACTCATAGAAGAGGCGCAAGGGACAAATTCTAACAGCAAAGTTCAAAGAGAACCGCTTGACGAAGGCAAATAAGCTCTTGAACAAGCTGGAGCATCCTGTTGAGATGGGAACGATCTGATTCTTTAACGATGAAAAGAATTTCTGTCAGGATCATTTGTGAAGTTCCGCGTATCACGAAGACCCATTTACCCCAAACTTGATGGTCTGTAGATATGTCTCTATTAAGGGTGACGTCATGCCACCACACGTTTGACAGTGTCCTAGGCTAAATTAAGCTGGCTATGTAGAGCTGCTGGAGGTTGTGGTCAAACTCTAGCTGAAAAGAGTTCCTGCTGGAACGCCATACCTCTGGAAAGAGTCAGAAGTGGATGTCAGAGAATTTCTACGACTTTCCCAGCCCCACTTCGCAGCCTCCTATTTCAGCGGATTTAATCCCATTGATTATTATGTGTGGGGTTCGGTTGAGAACCCCACACCGTTCAGCTTGCAACCCCACTGCTAAGCTGGTGGCCAAGATCAATGAAGTATTCGAAGATCTTGCAGGGACAAGATGAGGAACACATGCTTGAGGTTCCGGAGTTGTCTTGAGGTCGCGGTGGAAGATGACGGCGGCTACTTTGATTAAACTGTTATCTTACAGCAATAATCTAGTTGATATTTTGTTTAAATATTTTATTTTAGCTGAGATATTGTGGGTTTTTTCTCATATGCAAACCGTCAAATTTAGACCGAACAGTCTGTATATCTTCTCTCTAAAGAGCTACTGCAATACTTTCTGCACCTAGAATGATTGCAATTTAGGCAAGATACCGCACTAGTATTCAAATCAATTATAAGTAATTTAATGATTTCTCTATCTACATTGATCGTATTCATCATCTATTTCCCTAACTTAGAACTATCGCAAATTAAACTGGTCGTATTCTCTTCTGCAAATACTGAAGAAAAATAATTATTAGGTACCTCTATTCTTTCCTCATCAGATTCTTTCACAGCCCCTTCATATTTAATAGGCCCTCTTTATATCTGCAAGATTTGTTATTGATTTTATAATCACTAAAGAACTTTCTTATATTTTTTATTATTATTTAGAGCTAAACTCATTTCCGCCACCCTTTTGTTCTTGACTATCTAATATAATTCATTCCTGGTTAGCCTACAATGATTCTGATTTTCAAACAGTACTGTAATCTTTGGTATGCTCTTTTCTTCTCAGAAACTTTCCATGCTATCTTAGGATTTCACCATAATGGCCTACTACATTTCTTCCTAATGACCTTCATTGTAATACACTATTCCTGCACTACGTTTAATATAGTCTTAAAAGTATTCCATCTCGCAAGTATTCTTGCCATTAAATTCTACATGCCAGTTAACCTGATTCAGCAAGTTTCTAACTTTTACATAATTCCCCCCTATGAAAATTTGAGTTCTAGTAATGTTTGTTGATGTTCTACCTTTTCCTCTCATCAAGGTAAAACGAATTATGTGATGATCGGAGGCCTACTTAAAACAAATTGTTTAGGCCTGATTTAAAGGTATTGCTTTGCTCACCTAGAAAACACTGACTGGCATATGTGAATGACATTAAATGGTATTCTGATTGTTCCTGGTTGGCTTACTTGAAAGAGAATGAGTGGCCTGTTAAAGGTTGAACGATATTAACTGGCCTATCTGAAAGACATTGACTTTTCTTCCTGATTCGCTTTGGCCTACTTGAATGATATTGGTTCGCCTTCCAATGAAACTGACTGGCCTACCAAACAACTTTGGTTGATCTACCTAACGCCATTGGCTGGCCTACTATAACACACTAACTAGCCTAGCTAAAGGTGGTTAGCTGGCCTACCCGAATGGCATTGGCTGACCTAACTGAACTACCTGAACGATGTTGCCTTACCTACCTGAACGATATTGCCTGGCCTACCTGAACGACATTGCCTTATCTACATGAACAACATTCGCTTGCCTACCCGAACGACATTGTCTGGCCTACCTCGAATGGCAGTGGGTGGATTATAGTCATCGAATGTTGAATCTCTTTATTTAGAGGGTGGATGTTGACTCGGATGACCTCTGGTAGGACGTTGTGGCTTTTGTCATCCATTGAATTATGTTGTTATGACTACATGGACGACCTTTTTTGCGGTTATAGTCATGTAGCTTATCGGCCCAAGACCGACCATTTTGAAGTGAGTTTGTTTGCCGAGGGTTGGTGCAAATGATGTGTCTGAGAGGTATGATAGTCTGGTGTCTGGATATGAAAGGGATGCAGTTGTGATTAGGCATGTGGGAGTAAATGATGTAGAGAAGGTGGGTTCATGTTAAATACGAGAGAGGTACAAAATGTTAGTTGAAAGGATGAGTGAAAGTAGAGTGAAAGGCGTTGTTTCAGGTGTGCTGCCTAGATTGGATGTCGGGATGGAATGGTTCTCTCGTGCAATTGGACTGAATGAGTTGTGAAAAGGCCTGTGTGAGGAGTCGTGATTAGTGTTTGTAGATGTTTGGAATGGGTTTAATGGGAATAAGGTAGTGTATGCATTTGATGGACTCCATCTAAGCCGGGCTGAGGTTGACGTGTTGTGGCAGGAGTTAGATAGTATCGTTGGGTCTTTGCAGGTGGGAAACTAGTTACTGATAGTGGTCAGGAAAATATAAGAGTACAAGGTGGAACAGAGAAAGGAAGGAGATGCAGAGGAGATAGAGTGGAAGGTATACATTCTAAAAGAGGTGCTTCAGGGATAGAAGGGCTGAGTGGTCTTCATACCAATGGTCGTAGTCTTAGAAATAAGAAATATGAGTTATTTAGTTATATTATTGATAAAGATATAGATACAATATGTGCAATAGAATCATGGGTTAATGAAAATAAATTTAATAACAACGTGAGTGAATTTGAACTACAGAGTTATGATATGTACATTAGTCAAAGGAGAGATAGGACTAGTGGTGGGTTGATTATTTATATCAGAAATAGCATTTCTTCGAACCTAAATAATTCTATAAAGCAAGAAGAAGTTGAGTCACTGTGAATAGATATTAGGGTCAGTAAAAATAGGATAATACACTTGAGAGCCTTTTACAGACCAGCCGGACAGACTGACTGTATTGATGAGATAATGATCAGGGAAATGATGGAAATGATGTGAAGTAGATACAGTTATTCTTGGTGACTGTAATTTAAATTCTGCAGACTGGGAAATATGGTAGGAAGGAAGGAGCAAGTGTAAGTTTAAAGAATGCTTTGAGGATATTTTTTTTTTACTTAATTTGGTAATAAGCCAACAAGGGGTGCCAATATCTTAGATATGGTTCTTTCAAATGATGATCACTTGGTCCAGGAATTGACTGCCGGGGAAGCACTGGGAAATAAATTACGAAACTTGCTAAATCAGATTAGGTGGGATATCGAATTCAGGAGAAAGAATACTTATGAGATGTGAGTCACTTTTAAGACTATACTAAACATAGTCAAGGAGCAGTGTATTCCAATGAAGGCTATTAGTAAGAAATGTAGGATCAGTTGTGGTGGAATCACGAGAGAGCTAGGAAAATTTCTGAGAAGAAAAGGGGATACCAGAGATTACAGAGAGAAAGTACTTTTGAGAATTTAAATCATTATAGGTCGACCATAAATGAGTTAAATAAGTTTATTAAGAAAAGCAAAAGGGCGGCAGAAATTAATTTAGCTCAAAATAATAATAAAGATCCAACAAAATTCTTTAGTTATTATATAATTAATAACAAATCTAACAGAGATAAAATAGATATGAATTTGTTTTGAAACAATCTGATGAGGAAATAGTAGAGGTTCTTAATGATAATTTTTCTTCAGTATTTACACAAGAGAATTAAGGTAGATTAATTGATGATAATTTTAGGTCAAGGGAAGTAGAGTTGAATACCGTTAATGTGAACAGGGAAATAATTAAAGGGCTTATATTGGAGTTAAATACTAGTAAGTCATCTGACTCAGACATCATTCATTCTAGGTTACTCAAAGAAGGTGTAAATAATATTTCAGTAGCTCTTGAGAAGATATATATTAGATGACTAGAGTTTGGAGAAATACCAAATGATTGGAAATTAGCGAACGTAGTGCCAATTTTTAAAAGGGAAGTAAAGAGGACCCGAATAACTTTAGGCCGGTAAGCTTAACTTCTATCTTTTGTAAAATCCTTGAGAAGAAAGTTAAGAAGGGGATTTATGATCATCTAGAGTATAGTGGGTTAATAAATGATGATCAGCATGGGTTTAGAAGAGGTAGATTGTGTTTAACAAATTTTCTGGATTTTCTGGATTATGTTACTAAACAATTAGATAAGGGAGAGAATGTTGATGTAATTTACTTAGATTTTAGCAAAGCTTTTGATAAGGTTTCACATAGCAGACTAGTTCACAATTTAAAAATGCATTGAATATGTGGTAAAGTTTTGAATTGGATACCTGAATGGATGAAAGACAGGAAGCAGAGAGTTGTGCTGAATCAGGTAAGGTCACAGTGGAGGGTCGTTATCAGTTGCGTACCTCAGGGATCCGTTCTAGGCCCTTTATTATTCACAGTTTATATAAATGATATTTGGGAGGCTGTAAATAGCAAAGTGTCAATTTTTGCTGATTACACCAAATTGGCAGCTGTAGTCAAAGAAGTTGAGGGTAGCTTTAAAGTGCAGAGCGACTAAATAAGTTCTTAGCTTGGGCTCAGAAGTGGCAAATGACTTTGAACCTTAAAAAATGCAAAGTTCTTAACATGGGAAGAGGTAATAGGGAATTTAGCTATGAAATGGATGGGCATTGGCTGGATTCAGTTGATGATGAGAAGGACGTAGCAGTAGTAATAGATAGCTCACTGAAGTTTTCAAAGCAGTGTATTGAGGCAAAAAATAGAGCAAATAGGGTCCTAGGATACATTAAGAGGAATGTTAGCTACAAGAGTAAAGAGGTTATCCTTAAACTCTACAACTCGTATGTTAAACCACATTTAGAGTACTATATACAGGCATGGTCACAACATTTTATACATGACATCAACTTGCTAGAGTCAGTTCAACGGAGGGCAAAAAAAATAATACCTTCACCTGAAGCACCATGAATATGAAGATAGACTGAGGGTACTAAATATGTTCTTATTTGAGAGAAGATGTGTGATGGGAGATATGATTGAGCTTTTTAAAATCTATTCTTGGATGGATGAATTATATTTTAGCAAGTTATTTGAGTTGGAAGGTAGTAATATGACTAGACGGCACCACTTAAAAATTTAAAAAGAGACGTGCAGGTATGTTAGAAAATATTTTTTCACCAATAGAGTGGTAGATTACTGGAATAGTTTGCCATCTGAGACGGTAGACAGTCCAAACTTGAATGTATCCAAACGCAGATTAGATGATTATATGGGAAAGGAGGGTTAACTTTTTTTATTATTGTATATTACGATTAATTTGGATTTTGACGAGTCTTGATGATGATGCCTTTCGTTTTTGAGACATTCCTGTGTATGGTTCGAATTGTATATTATCGATGCATGATTTTACACAATCCTATCGATGCAATTTGTGGGGCGTTTTGTCCGATGCGTATGACCTTTGATAGGCCCTTGTGGGTTTTGTCATCCGTGAAATTATGTTATGTTATGTTATTTCCTCAGACTCACAGACGAGGCAAGCTGACTCACCCCCATTCGGCCGGCGAGGGGGAAAGGGCGATGGTTGGGTAGGCTTTTTAGGATGTTTCATAATACAACATAACATAATTCAAAGGTTGTCAGAAGCTGCAAAGGCCTATCATAACGTCATCCGAACGCAATGCAGCCACTCGGTATCAGGAGAGGAGATGAAGAAGAAGAATATAAGGCAGGAGAATAAGACGAGAGAAAAAAAACAGGAAGGAAGGATAATTAGGAAAAAAAGAAAGAAACCATCGGAGGCATCGGCAGCAAAAGGTTTGCGAAGAGAGGTTCCTAAAATAAGTGTTGAAGTTAATGGAAGTGAAAATGTGTCCTTACGGAGTAAAAGGATGCCTAACCCCCAAGAAAGATAGGCGGCCACTACGCAAGCCACCTCCAAGGATTGGAGCTCGTATTTTGGGAGGAATAAACTTAGATTTGGTGAATCCAGAGAAAGAGTTGGTCGCCTCTCCTCTCTGGATGTCCAAGGCGGTCGTCTTTTGCCATCTCTCCAACGCTTCAAAATTTTCCGTCTTCTCGGGAATTTCCATTCAAATGTTAAAGTTTACAAGGAAATTTTGCAATCAACACACACACAAACACACACACACACACACACACACACATATATATATATATATATATATATATATATATATATATATATATATATATCCCAGGAAATGGCTTCGCCACTCCCCCATACGGGGGAAGCTTGCGCTTCGCTACTAAGATTAAAATATAAAATAATAATCTTCCCTATTATTTTTTCTCTCTTTCATAGTCCTGATCGACCTTGCGAAGCGTATCTTAAAAGCATATTTATTCGGAAGATTTTTGTATTTCGCGTAGCCGAGTGGTCTAAGGGACAGTTTAATTGAGATCAAAACGGTTGGTCGCGCCTCAGTGTGCACGGTTCGAATCCTACTCCTGTACGCAATTTTTGAAAATTAGACAATAACATTTCCGAAGAAAACATATCCTGTTTTGCTGTTTCTTGCGGTTTATTGGATATATATATATATATATATATATATATATATATATATATATATATATATATATATATATGTGTTCGTTTTCCCGTCCATTCTGATCTTCTCTTTACATCCTCACACGGATCTCAGGGGCTTTTTTGTTCGGAGTTCCGAAATTAATCCCCGGGAATTTGTCTATTTTCCCCGATTCCTTTTTATAATGGGAAATCGTCATTATGGAACGATGATTTGTCTTTAAGTTTCGCGCGGTTGGAGGAAATTGCGAGCGAAACATTATGCCACGAGATCTCCGATTGAGTTTCAGTCTCGCTACAGTCCTTCAGTTTCCTTTGTGGAGTGAACGCAGTCTGAAAGCAGTTGGGATGATGTCCGAGAAGGTGGGTTTGGCGGACGGGAGGTATTTATTTATTAAAAAGAAGTGAAAAATAATTAGGGCACCTTATGTCAGAAAGTTACAAAAACAGTGAAAGTGGAGAAGTAAGGGGAGGGACTTACACAGTCCGACTAACCAAATAAGCCAACGGCTTGGGGTGCTAAAGACACTGAAGGTACGCACCTCTCCTGTTGAGACTTATCACCCTTTACTTGCCCTAAACTATCGACGAACTAAGCCACATTCGGTATGTTTAGTCATTGAATGGTAGTCTTGTCAACTTGCAGTGTCAATATCACACATTAAACTGATATAGGCATTAGACAGTGCGAATGTGTGACACAATTCGCACCAAACATCGTCACAGAAGCGTTCACTCGCCTCCCTGACGTTCTAAATGTGATTGGAATGGAGGTCCGATCAGCTGAACCCTTGGTACATGGGGTTTCGTGTCTGTGTATATCTTTCTTTTTCCTGCCGGTGTTTAGCCTTGAAAAAAGTGTGTCGGCTCTCGTTTTATCTTCTGCTCGTACTATTCTCGAATTGCGGTTCAGAAGTGAAGACCGAGGTGTGGTTGGTTTCATCATTTTGATTGAAAGGGGTGGCAGCTCTTACCGTCAAGAATATCTTATTCATTTTCCTTCAGAGGGAAAAAATAAATAAAAGGAAATGGGTTGAGATTAGAATTTGGAAATTTTTCTGGGGACACGAAATTGTTCTTTTATAGTGGTTTCCCAAGCCAGACATGCCCAAAACGTCTAAAATCTCTTCTTTAGGTTGAGTAAAGGTGGCGCTAGTAGAGAGCCAGCTACTAATATAATTACCCAAAAGCTGAACTCATATTTACCTTGCTTCGCTCTCTTCAAAGGGATGACCGTAACTTAGGGCGTCTCATAATAGTTAGAGATGGCATCACAACAAACAAAAATTATCATTTTTATAAACGTTCTGCGAAATTAAAATGCAAACAAATTATAATCTTAAATAAAACTAACAAGCCAAAATTAACCAAACCTAAACTCCATAACGCGTCAAATTGCTCAAGTATGCAAATAATAACAACAAACCCGAACTCTAAACAATCGGAACTTCGCCATGTTGAAGAATTCTTTCGTTGTTAAATCGGTTGAAATATTGACTTTTCGTAACGTTACAAAGAGTGATGCGCCCTCTCCGCCATCAAGATAATATTCATAGGACATTATTAAGTGCCTATAGACTGTTTGGCTTGAAAATACCCTATAAAATAGCGTGCGCGTTTCTTGTTGAAGGGAGCTACTTCTTTTGAGGAGAGAGCTGAATTTGTGTAGCTTTTGTGATAGTAATTCCCTTTTCATTTTTCTCTTCTTTTTTCCTAAGTTCTTTACAGCTTGTCAGATATATAATAAATCGATCTTCTCTTTTTTTTACACACAGATCTAGAGAAATAAATCATTGTAACAACCATTTAATAACAAATAATACATATGACTATTTTTTAAATAATTTAACAGTATACACATAACGATTCCGCCAGTTTATAAATGTTGAATTTCAATGAAAGCACAATGTTGATTGAAGCCCGAATAAATTTTGTGCTTAGGGCCTTAATGGAAAATCTGATGGAAATCGGTCGATAATTTATAGTGACTATACGCGTGTGTAGCTGGAAAATGTAATGCTATACAGGTAGAAGGGAAGGACAATCCAGGAGTATTATCTAAAGAGCTAAGCTTGGTTTTTACATCTCCAAACCAAGAGGCGGAGTTAGAATTACTCTAACGAATTGATGGGCGAGGTTTAGTGATGTCACGAAACAAGAAGATTTTTGTGTGAACGCTTCCGATGTCTTTTGTTGAGTCTAAAAAGTGGAATTAACCCAATGCCTGTTGCTTTCCCTTTTGGGGGACATCTTAAAGGAAATTGTTATTGTTTTACATTAGGCACGCTTTGCAGCAGGAAACTGTCCCAAATATTTTCTCCGGGAGTGAAGAAGATACAGTGATTGTCTCACCAGAGTGGTGCTGGGAAGTTAAGTCCCAAAGGATGCCACTCGTCATATTTGATTAAGGAAACTATATATATATATATATATATATATATATATATATATATATATATATATATATATATAACTATTAGTTAAACTATTCATTGCCATAATAATGAATAGCCACCTACACACTGCATGGTGCAATCCTGGGGGACTCTCCTCGTCCACGCCAAGCAGGTGGCTGTATCCAATAGACCAATTTGTCAAGCCTATAAAGAGTAAGGCTTTTAGACAGAGACTGAGGGAATGGGGGGGGTTAACCCCCCCTTCAGCTTTTGTCGAGTTCAGGCGAAACGGGTAAAGAAATAAACCTTATCAGCGACGGGGCAAAGAGGGCACGTTTGAAGCCACTGGGAACCACCCTGTACTGAGTGTAATTAAAATTAAACACTAGTGAATACTGGTTCTCAAAAGTACAAGTACTTAAAAGTATAAATCTCTAGGGAATAATGTGTGATTTCACCCGCCCTTCCATTGGCCTTGCGTTTCCTTTTGCAGCAACCATAATATTTCAGTACAATTTCACCTTCGTGTGGCAACCAAACAGATAACACACAGATGTTTCTTATTGATAATCACTTGTCTTAATACAAATTACAAGTACGAAAGATCTACTGTGCATTTTGATCCTGTTTTACCAATCCCAGCCTCACTTATTAGACTTCACCCCATCTTAGAAAATTTAATTCTTCTTTACATTGAGACAATTCACTTTCAGGATTGTAACTGCAGTGTGCACAACAAAGTAGTATTTAGTTATATTTTGTACTCGTGTTTTATTATTTGTTTGCTTGGTAAGTGTGTCAACTTCTTTTCAACATTTTTTTTATTGTCAGCTCATACTTTACCCTTTTCTCCCATTTAATAATATCAGTATTATGTAAGCACCATTCAATGTTCGTTTTTTAGTTTTTTTTTATAAATTCCTTTGTAATCAACAGAAGAATTCTGTTGTTTGTAAAAGTTTGTGTGCGTGTGTGTACCACAATCCAGTCGCTCATCTGAGTCGCGTCATGCAATGTTCAATTCCCCAACTGCATCAGTTGTCAACACGATCTTAACAATAAATTTCTCCCTTATACAATAGTCCAAACAATTTGCTATATACCTAAAAAAAACAAAACAATAACAAACAGAATACAGTAATTTTGCGTGTGAACTTTGAAACCAGCTGACTGACTACCTGCATCATCTAATGACTACCTGTATCATTTAATGACTACCTGTATCATTTAATGACTACCTGTATCATGTACTCAAAAATTGGTCATAGAGCGAGTCTTGAAGCCACGTTTTTATCTTTGGTGTCTTTTGATTATACCAACACCGTTTCCGTGCTTTGGGAGCGTTGTTGATCTCAGATAACATTTACTCATGTTTTTAATTACGGGTCAAATGCGACTTTGCTTCTTAAATGATGTGGAATAGAGGTATTATTTTTTTATTTCTTTTCAAACTTAAATGCTTTATTTTGATCCGATTTTAAAATCATTTTATAAAAAGTTACATTGCCTCAAATCACAAAAATTGATTGGAACAGATTTAATGAATTTAGAATTGAGTGGATCAGATTTATTGGATTTATCCGTGAATAAGTATTTTCCTAATATTTTATTTTGGCAAATCTTTGTTAATGAAAACAAATGCAATTTGGTTTCAGTTCTTTTTCTCAATTCCAATTTCTTTCAAAGACGGAATTTTGTTGTCATTGGTCATTTATTATTAGCAAAACAATTGGTAGAAATTTGATATCTTGTTATTTCTGCTTATTAAACTTATTTTCAAAATAGACTATAATTTTTCTCTTCTCTATCTTCCTTCCACACATTTTCGTTGCTCCTAACTTCAGCACTTTCTTTAAGATTGCTTTTCAGCAACTGTCTGCCAATACTATCATTATTTTTCACCTCCAAATAGATTTGTATCCTATTTTTCACTTAGTAAATCTTGTTCCAGTGACAAAGCAAGTTTTTGTACTACAGCGAATTTTTTGTAGACGACCTAAATGTCAAATGCATAACTAGTTTCTGTCTGTGGAAAGTAGGTCATAATCTTACACCTTCGCTTGAGATTAATTTCTTCAATTGACCTTGCCTGGTCGAGCGAAACGGGACAGATGAAGAAGTGTAGCGCATTCTATGAGAGAGATTCAGAAGCTGTGGAACTCAAAACTGAAAGTTAAGAACAAATGTTCTAGTTTCTGTTCTGTACAACGAAGAACTTGAGATTTGTTAACGAAATTACATATTTAGAATACTCGTATTTTGTATTCTATACACGAGTTGACAACGTATTGAGTTTTATTTACACAAAACATTAAAAAGAATTAAATACGGCCAAAATTAACGAGGGCTTTATTAGCCGAAAGATTTTAAAAGGGGAAAGGAGGAGAGATTAAGTGAGGGGCCATAGCCAGCTTATTTCAAAGTACGGACTAGGAGGGAGAGCAACTATCCTTAGCATGTCCAGTCTCCACAGTTGAGTCAGACCTTGCGTGAGTGTTGGGGTAGGGAAATAGGCCTACGGAGCTATAAACCCCGTCAATATGGTCAACGTAAATAACATTTTATTGTCGTTTTTCATCACTAAACTCAAACTTGGTTATAACTAAACATTTTTGCATCATGAGCCTGTCACCGATTTCCTTATAAAACGATTTAGGAGCCATTAGCTCAATTTTACTGACCCTAATAGGGCTATAATTGTAACCTCCCATATAGTATTACCAGGCAATGGCTTCGCCACTCCTCCCTACGGGGGGAGCTTGCGCTTCGCTACTAAGATTAAAATTTCAACCTAAAAAAAAGCAGCCATGGTTAAATTTTTATAAATTTTCTGATTTTTGACAATTATAAATATTTTAAAAAGGAACTCTAAACTAAATCACTCCCCCCCTTTCAAAATATCACGTTGCTAAAATATAGTTATAAAGAATCGAATAGAAGATATATAAAAATAAATTTTCTGAACTTCATTATGTGTAATTCTTTGGGTTTTAAAAAATTCACAAAATTTCGATACTTATATTTATTTATGAACTTTGATAAAAAAACATAAGTCATAACGAAACTAAGATAAAATTATTATTCAAATATTAAAAAAAAATCCCTTTCTTAAATTAGAGAGTTAGTGATGAAATTGTTATTGAAACCGTCCTATATTAGTTTAGGAGACGTTCTCTAATTAAGAGTAAAAGTAAAGAGAAAAATGCATTGTAAAATACGGAGAAGGCTGGTTTTCTACGAACTCACTGAGCATTGCAAATGAACATGAAAATTGGCTTCAAGTATAATAATAGGTGCCTGTACCCTTCTTTTTCCTTTCTCTCCAACAGGAAAGCTGTTTAAAAGCCAGTTTTCCTTTCCACTCCTGTTCATATATTTTTAAACATGATTGTGAGCATAAACTAAGTACATAAACATAATGATTCGAACGCCTAAGTGTTCGAATCATTATGGCCGCTACTGTATGTCGTTGCCTCTATTTACAATTCCTCCAATATTTGTTCCTTAATTCCTAGGCCACTTTGTATGTAAAGGCCTTTGCTCTTAACGGAAGGGAATATAGGAAATTTATCATTCTTTAGTCGGGATCTTTATAGAAAATTGCTCTTGACCTCAATATAGAAACGAACTTAACGGTTGCATAATTTCAGGGAAGCCTTTAATGGTAACCTTTTATGCTATAAAAAGGAACAGAGATCCTTTTTTTAAATTAAGCAAATTGTTTCAGGTTTCTCAGTTTAGACTACAGAGGTTTCCCGAAGATGTTTTACTTGAGGGGGAAAAAAACCCCATCCAATCGGAAAACGACGTAGGGATTAATTAGCAAGCAGCACTCTTCCTAAACACGTCAGTCAGTTGGAATTTAATACTAGTTTAATTCCGTAAATTATTTTTCATCATCACTAACTCTATAATTTAAGAAAGGGATTTTTTTTGAGTATTTGAATAATAATTTCATCTTAGTTTGTTTATGACTTATGTTTTTTTATCAAAGTTATTTCTAATAATTCGTTTATAATATCAAAAAACAAAATGGTGAAGTTCAGAAATAAATATTACAGCCGTATGCTAAAACAAATGTGAAATGCACATTTGAGCAAAAAAACCTTCTTCTTATCTATTTTACATTTTAGCCTTTTGCTTATAATAAATTTATAAATAATTGTGAAGCTACGCTAAATCTGATAAAAGTGCATTTCGCATTTTTCTTAGCATACGGCCGTAAGTATCGAAGTTTTGTGAATTTTTTAAAACCCAAAGAATTACAAATGGTAAAGTTCAGAAAATTTATTTTTATATATCTTCTGAAAGAGGAAAAATTTAGTTTAGAGTTCCCTTTTAAAATTATAATAATTGGCGAATTTCAGAAAATTTATAAAAATTTAACCATGGCTGCTTTTTTTAGATTTAAAATTTTAATCCTTGTAGCGAAGCTCTACGGGGGAGTGGCGAAGCCATTGCTTAGTATATCAGATATTTGATTCCATGTAATTTATATATCTACATATAATATTTACTTAGACTCAGATTTATTTGTCAGTTACCCCCCCCCCGACCTAAAAATATTTTTAATTTCCTCGGAAGTTGAGGACGGAAGGGAACGCAATCTTACAGTTGTCAGCTGAAGCATGGTTGCTCATGGTACACTTGACGCCCATTTGTGAGGGCATTACAAGGAAATTATTTGAGCTTATAACATCTGAGTAGGGCATTCCCGCAAAAGGGACTTCCTTTCGCTGCAACCCCGCATATGCAAGAGAGTTGAGTACCCTCCTGGTCCTGATGCCCCAAGTCGTCTCCTCTTTACCCTTTATGCACTTCCTGCGCATTCTCACTTTCCCGACTTCACCCCTTTCTTGGGCTTCATTTCCAAAAGTGCCTTCCGGGGATGCCCCCAGTTTTCGCTCTTTCCTTCTTTAATCGATCCTTTTTCGAATTAAATTAGTCTCGAATTGTTTACCTCTGGCCAAGTGACGACTCTACCTATCAATAATGACAAATAGCCCCCCCTCCCTCCCCCGCCTTCTCGCTTTTTCACGCCAGCGCGATGTCAACTGTGAGAAAGAACAAATTTGCGAAATAATTAGCCTCGGAACATTACACACACACATACACACAAACCTCTGAATACTAATAGAGACGGCGAAACAACACATTTAATGCAATATTTTGAAAGATATTTTGACTGACGCATATTCTTCTACCATCACTTACCATACACACAATCATAACTTACCACACACAATGAAATAACATTTTTCATGCAATAATTTGAAGGCTTTTTATTACTTACACATATTTTCGACCATCGCTTACCACACATACACACGCGCGCATCGCTCATAACAGACATACACAAACGGTCAGCGCTTGTCACACAGTGAAAGAACATAAAGTTTGAAGAAGTTTAAATCCACGTCCTGAGTTTGTTTAGTAATTTTTGTCGGCTAGTTATTACTTACACATTCAATGCATAGCTGTTGCATGTAAAAATGCATTGTAAAGGACCAAGAAATAATTTATTCTGAGCAACATAAAAAAATGAACACATAACCGGTTTGCAATCACATAATAATAATGATTATGATGATGATATTATTATTTTTATCGCATAGTTTTTTACTAATTTGCAACTGTCTTCTTTGTAATATTAGTTCATTCGTCCTTGCAGCGCATCCAGAAACCCCCTTATTCGTGGTGTTTCCTTGGTGGACGCACTTTTTGATTCCATTCACATATTTTCTAAGGGGTTTGTGATGGTTAGTTACTACATAACAGTAATTTTGAAAATCTTCAAAACATTTATAGGCTGTATGTTTTGGACCGTTGTCCTATAGAAACTGAAACTGGCTTACCCAACTTTAGTTTTATTGTTAATCGTTGGTTGTTTATCACAATTTCCAAATAATTACCTTCCCTCCTTGTCCCATCGACTCTAACAATTGTTCATGGCCCATTATCAGCAAAGGAACCATTGTTTCTTCAACTGCGCTTTGCGAGTGATATGCTGGTTTTCAGGAGCATTACATACTTCTCGCTTCTCACCAAACATGTCTCATGCAATTAAAGCCAAATTGATCTATTTCCTTTTTGCCTCTCCATAATACTTTGTGATCCTGGTGGTAATGTGTAAGTTTTCCAAAGATAGCGATTCTTTCTTGTCCCATAACCATGGTGGTTATTTAGGTATAGGAATCTCTTCGCAGTCTTTTATGAGACACTAACTCCCGGTTGAGCCAAACCTTGACCTACATATTTGGTTATTAGTGGTGAGAGGCTCAACGTTAACCTCCTTCGCAATAGTATGAATATCAATCCGTGATAATTTGGGAACAGTTTTCGCTGTCGCCCTTTTTCCCTATACTTGCGTATGGTCTTCATACGTGTTCTTCCCGACGTCTCGAACTGCAAATTCAGGCCTCTCAATATCTTCATTATGTTCATATGTTCTCCTACTTAGGGCTCATTTTAACCTGGGATCCGAACTCTCGGTTGGTCCAGCCGTAAATAAGGTTCAATTCGGGTTTCCATCTGGCAACTAACCATTGTCAAAGGGCTTAACTTCGCTCAATGTCAGAAATAGTATTTATATTCGGCTCGGTTGTAATTTTAGACTTTAAATTTGTTATTGCAGTTTGTATCATTAACCTTTTCACTCCTAATGTTCTTTCTATTCATTTACATTTTCACTCATTCCGTCATATTTTCTTCAATGATTTAAGTCTCTTGTTGGTCACTAAAATTTCCTTTCTTTTCTCAATTTAGTTTTGGGGGAGATTTGATAAATTCGAAGAGGTTGTTTATCCCTGATGAGGATGATCATGATGATAACGAAGATAATTTCGATCATCCGTATTTAGATTGTCTATAATGCCTCATCCTAGTAATTTTCTACCGTTTAGAGCCCCCTCCCCCGTCAAACCAAGATGAAACACAAAAACGCCCCCGAAATCATTGAACTCGTAGAAAACCTGGCACATTTCACGACACTGGACCAAATTGTTTATGAGGGCTGCCTCGAGTCCCTTTTCCCTTTGTCCCAGGGTTCGGAATAGACACGAATTGAAGTCATCTCATATTCGTGCCCCGGGGAATTACCCCTACTAAATCGGCCCTCAACGAGAGTAAGACCAGACCAATGCCTGGCATTTAGGTCACTGAAGATCGGACTTGAGTTTCTGACACAACCATCCAATGTGGTTGCTGTGGCAACGTTTTGCTCTCTTATCAAGTTCATCGGCTTGGGGCTGGTTGTAGGGAAGATTCTGGTTGGGGGTGGGGGTAATTGATCGTTGACCGAGGCAAGTGCCTGTGGAGCGTTACCCAGGCATGGCGAAGGCACTGTGAAAGTTGGCTAAGCCTTGTTACAGGAACCAAAGCTGTGCACACTGTGGCTGGTTTGGCCTGCACGGAGGTTTAGTGCTTCGAAGGCGTTACTAAGCACCCTAGGGAGGGGATTCCCCCTTCAAATGCAACAAGGCGTTGGACTTCCAGCACCGAGGCACGAGTTCGACCCCAGCGAGCGCGGACACAAAACTTTGAGCGGCGTCACGAAATGGCCGCCCATTGTGTGGATACGTTGATACTCAGCCCCGGCGGCGATTAACTAGCTCCACACGCGCCAACAAGCGCAACCAAGCACAACACCGATCTCGTTTACACCTCTTTTCTTCCTCACACACAAGATACATCACTCTTCCTCCTACAGAATCCACCCAAGGGGGTTCAAATCCACACTCCCTCGAGTTGGTACGCGAGGGTGACCTCAAATGGGCCCCAGGAGAGATCCAAACGTTCGCTCTTTGTTGGAAAAATACAGTAATAGCCGTTTTTCACCCCCCCCTTTTCTTTTCCTCAACGAGGAGCGGCCCTTGGTGCTCACGGGCTTGTCAGTGATTGTCATACTGATCTTTATGCGGATTTCTTTATCCGTGCCAGGGAGCTCGCACAAATGAAAGGTATTGGAGGTTAGGTTAAAAAAAGAACAACGTGAGCATCTCTACCAGAAAGTTCGTCGTAAAAAATGGTAGAACTAGGACCAGTGAAACAATGAGGGAAATGGCGCTCGCATAGCCTAAGAGGAGACAAGTTGGCCAGGGGGTAGAACGCGCAACTCTCCCTCATTTACCCTCTACCCACCCCGCCGAAAGCAGGTCCTGGATGTGCTGGGTGAGTAGGAGAGATTCACCCAGTACGGATGAACTCATTAGTTGAAGACGCCAAGCAGGAAATGAGGACCCCAAGGGGGAGAGGGGGGGGGGGGAGTGGCAATTAGGCCTTATTCCGCTGCGCCATTGGCTGGCGTCACTCAGGCTCTGGTGACCATTATCATTATTAAGTTTATTTGCCACCCGTGGTGAAAATGAATGGAAATGCGTTGTACAATATTCTTGAGGGGTGTAACGCCCTCTGTCACACTCGGTTGGGTCCATCCAGGTGTTGTAGAGAATAGAAAATGAAGTATAATCCAATGACAAGGAAAATAGGGAGGAAGAAAGAAATAGAAAAAAACTTGTTATCAATTACTTCAACACAAACGGCTTAGAGGTAGATATGGGGCGGGGGGTGCTAATGGTACCGGTGGGTGTTACCAGTTTATGTAGTGGTATAGGGTACTGGTTGTGGGTGCGTGGTCAGGAATTATAAGGTCGTGTATTGAAGAGTCATCGTTGCTATTGCGCTCGACGGGTGGCGAGGACTTTAGGCAGGGGGCCTACTTTACGCCTCTGTCGAATTGGTTCTGACTCCTTATAATTTCTCACGAGGTTTATGCGTTAGGCTGGGCTTACCGAAGGTGTCTCGGTAATCGGGGTAAGTAAAGGACTTTGAAAGGACGCGGCAAAGAAAATATAACTTTAATCTTGAATTGGCTTCCTAAAGGGGCAAGCGGAAACGTCTCGAGTTCTTTGCAGTCAATGTGTAGGTTTTTTGTTTTACGCGAAGTATCGAGTCTAAAGGCGGCAAGACTTAGGCGAGGAAACGGGATTTTGTGACGCTACTAAGAAAATGAATTGAGTTAATGAATCGGGAATAATAAATCTTCTGAATAATGAGAGTCTAATATATATATATATATATATATATATATATATATATATATATATATATATATATATATATATATATATATATATATATATATATATTCGCCTCCAAGGGGCGTGACCTTGACTTGTCCGTGGGGCGGACCCAGTCATCTTGTTTGTTCGTTATTTCCACCCTTGGGCGGAGTTTCCGACAGCTCTGTGTACCTGTTGTGCCTACATATTTGCCATAGATTTAGCTTTATTAAAGGGAATCGCTTGTTGCAGGTCTCTGTGAAATTTCTCTGGTGAGAGCCTATATTTGTTCAGCTGTTGATGAATGTTCCCAACACGCGTATGTTTGTTTATATGCGATCCTCGTATTTGTCCAGGTGGTCAATTTTGATATCTTTGTATATTCTGCGCGACTCTAACGACTGCTTGCCTCACATCTATTTGTACAGTTTAACATATAAGTATATAGTTTCATTTCCTAATTCTCTTTAGTTCTTTCTTTATTAGACTTGGCATATTATTTTCTTAATTTCCACACATAGAAATTTTTAGGATTTGATAAATCCACCGAGTGTCCATTTATGCAATTCCTTGCTAGGCCTGTTAAATCCTGTAATTTGGTTTCAGAGACCTATCGATTTTATACAACGATCACTACAGAGACTTCCACCATTGACTTTTAGAGAAAAACGTAACGAATAAGATTTATTTATCTTCTGGCGACATTTTTGTCAGGTTCGCCAGGACACTTTTGATCTCTTATTCTACTAAATTAGAAATATGACTTTTTCACTCTTTAGGCTCATCGGGACATTTTTAACCCACTTCTTTATAGGCCTATTTTGCATGTTGGGATAAAATCTAACCCATTTATAAACATGTAATGTACAAACCGATTACCAGCACAAAATTGGTTGCATTTGGTATTTAGCTTTCTTATTGGCTGATTTAAATTCGGGTGTGGTTTAACTCCCAGGAGTCAGTTTCGAAATACTTAATACATTTCATTTTCGTTTCGCAGGTCATGAATTTGTGTAGTTTTCTGACTGCTTCGAATATATGTTGATAAGAAAGTAATATTTCATTGTGCTTAAAGTAAATGTTACTTGTTTTACCTTTTATAAATTATAAACTATGTAAAACTACTTTATTATTTAAAAAAATATTATTACCGATGTAAATATACTGATTCAAATAGCTGTGAAAAATTTGTCCCATCGTGTTATTCCTACATTTTCTTCGAAGCGCCTTCGTTAGGCCTATTTTTTTAACAGTTTGAAAATATCTCATTCTATGTGTAATTATTCCTTTCAGTCATTTATCTCTCTCTCTCTCTCTCTCTCTCTCTCTCTCTATATATATATATATATATATATATATATATATATATATATATATATATATACAGAGAGAGAGAGAGAGAGAAAGAGAGAGAGAGAGAGAGAGAGAGAGAGAGAGAGAGAGAGAGAGAAAGAGAGAGAGAGAGAGAGAGAGAGAGAGAGAGAGAGAGATTTGGTTAACAGAGTCATAGGCAAAATATTAAATGACTCCTTCCATCCAAAGGTTGCAAAGATAGATGTCCCTAAGGACTTGCGATATTTTCTCCTACCTGATCTCGGTCCTCTGAATCAACAGGCTTCAAGACGGTACCGAAAAGTTCTTCAGAGTTTTTTTCCGCAAATACATTTCCGAATAACCTTCATTAACAATTTAAAAATAGGTAATTTCTTCCGCACCAAAGATTTAACTCCGGCTTATTTGCGCAATAGTATTGTATACAAATTTTCTTGCCCTGGATTTTTCCAGGGAACATATATTGGTAGTACTATTCGTTCGTTACACTCGAGGGTTTGCGCACACCTTGACATTAGTTGCCGAACAGGAAAGTCTCTCCAATCAGAGATCACATTATAAAGTGTAAGGTTGATGCAATCATCAATAATTTTGAGATTCTGGGCTCTAATCCTAACATCACCCAGCTCAGAATTCTGGAATCTCTCTTCATAAAAACACATTCGCCCACGTTAAATTCAGACTTGACCTGCCACCCATTATCGGTAATGGCCACAACCAAGCAGCTTCAGACTTGTTAATATTCTACCGACAACAAACTACCCATAATCGTGTCTAGTTTTGATAAATTCCTTAGTCATTCCCCTGACTCGCTGACAATGAATTTGTTCCTCTCCTTTGCTTTGAGCTTACCTGTATATGTACTTGTAATTATTAATACTTTTAATTTTATAGGTTTACAACTTAATTATTTGCTTCTGATTTGTATTTAGTTTAAGTTAACATTTGTTCGCCTCACAAATTGTGTTTATCCCTTTAGCCTGATGATGGATTAGGTAATCCGAAACTTTGCTTGGAATAAATTGGAATAAATAAGAATGTCACTGATTGTCGTATCCTTCCTACTACAATTAAAATTACGCTTCTTAGAAGCAACCTTGTTGAATATATATATATATATATATATATATATATATATATATATATATATATATATATATATATATATATATATAAAGGGTGTTCCATTAAGACGGATCGAAGTTAGCAGTAAATAAAACAGTGTTATTGGTAAAAATTTATTGATTTCACTATTGGATCATGTTATTTGAGTCATGGCAATTATGTGTGAAAAATAATATCACCTAAATGTCCGCCAAGGCTTCGGCGGCACACCTCCACTCGATGGTCAAAATTTTGATGACGTCTCTGCATAGTTGCTCTTCGATCTCACCAATATGCCTTATTATCTCATCCTTCAGCTGTTGAATTGTTGTTGGCTGTTGTCATAAACCTTACTTTTGAGATGACTCCAAAGGAAGAAATCTAAAGGCGTCAAGTCACACGATCGTGGTAGCCAATTGACCTCGCTGTTTCGAGAGATGATGCGACCTGGGAACTTCTGATTCAATAAAGCCATTGTTGCATTGGCTGTGTGGCATGTGGCGCCGTCTTGTTGAAACCACAAATCTTCCACATCCAGGCCATAATTCAGGCCATAAAAAGATGGTTATCATGGCACGGTATCGCTCACCTGTCCCCGTAACAGAATTCCTGGCCTCATTTGCGAAGAAATACTGCCCAATGATTCCGCTAGCAAAAAATGCGCACCTTTTTGTGGATGCAGTGGCTTTTTAACAATCTTCCTGGGATTTTCATCAGCCCAAATGCGACAATTCTGCTTATTAACGAATCCATGAAGATGAAAATGGGTTTCATCACTAAAGATGATTATTTTGCGAAAAATCATCATCGGCTTGTCTTTGCTCGTGCACCCAATTGACGAATGTATGGTGCTTCAAATGGTCAGCAGTCTTCAGTTCTTGTGTCAATTGAATTTTGTAAGCGTGTAGAGACAAATCTTTTGTCAAAATTCGATGTAACGTTGTTGAGAAGTTTCAATTCCTGCGCACGATGACGAATAGAGGTGTCTGGATCTTCGGCTACATTCTCGCGCACTGCAGTAATGTTTTCAGCTGAACGGTGTAAACGAGCACGCAATGGCGTTTTCATATCTGCCACCGACCCCGTTTTTTTTAATTTACGAACAATTTTCCCAATTGCACTCTCGGTTGGTCAAATATGTTGACCAAAAAAATCGCGAAGTGCCCGAAATGCGTTTCTGTATGAACGTCCATTTTCGTAATAGGCTTCAATAACTTTAACACGTTGATCGATTGTTACTCTTTCCATGGTTGAAATTGCCAAATACTGAAGTTGTTAAATCTGAAAGAAAGAGAAAAAAATCATTAGACGCTTAAACTTAACTCATATATATATATATATATATATATATATATATATATATATATATATATATATATATATATATATATATATATATATATATATATATATATATATATAATTTTCATTTTTCAGAACTCAATAATAATGACGAATGGATCCCGCCCTCAGAGAGCCCCACGAGACTTAGGAGGCGAAAAATTAGCAGCTTGATCGACACGGATACATCAAGTACAGATTCCTATGACAGCGATTCCGATTTAGAATTCGAGCAATCCTCAGAAAAATTAGTTTTCTATTCATCTTCAACTTCATCCGATTCAGAAGCATCAGCAGATGTGTCACAAACTTCCACAACATGTAAATTACTTTGGACAATTTCGAATTCAACCGAACGTCTGGTACAACGGATTTGGTGAAAAATCTCAAGATAAGAGCCATTTCAGTTACTTAACCACTTGTTTTAAAATGAAATTTTGGAGCACATTACCTTTCAAACAAACCTGTACTGCCAGCATTCTTGTAGAAAGTATTCTCCATTAACTACGTCTGAGCTCAAGACACTTTTTGGTATCATTATAACAATGAGTAAAAAGCAATATCCTTACTACCGCGACCACTGGAGTACAAATCCATTGCTTCATCACCCATACATAAATAAACTAATACCAGTGAACAGATTCGGATGGATTCTCTTACACCTTCATCTAAATGACAATTCTTTAATGCCTTCCCGTAATTTTCTTGCTCATGATAAGCTTTACAGAATCCGTCCATTTATGGATATGGTACAAGAAAACCTTAAGTCATGCTTCTTCCCCAGTGAGGTTGTGGCTTTAGATGAATCGATGATCAAGTTTAAAGGACGAAGCAGTCTAAAACAATACTTACCTAAAAAGTCTATCAAGAGAGGGTTCAAAATTTGGATGCTGGCAGACAAAACTGGTCATGTAGTAAAGTTTGAGATTTACACTGGTAAAACTAAAGATAAAATTGAAAGGAATCTGGGTAATAATGTAGTTAAAAAAATAACAACTAATCTACAAGGAGGTAACCACAAAGTATACTTTGATAACTACTTCAAAAGCTATGACCTATTGAAGGACTTGAAGTAAGTGAAAATTTGAGCATGTGGTAGTACTGTCAACACCAGTGACAGAAACCTACCCAAATTCAAAGAGGAAAAGCTAATGAAACGAGCAATGACGGAATTGCTGCTCTCAAATGAAAAGGTAAAAGGGCTGTACACATACTCTCAAACTTTCGCCATCGAAATAGCACAATAAACGTGACTCGAAGAGAAAAAGGTGGAAAAGAAATTGTGGTAGCTTGCCCTGAGGCTGTATGTGATTATAGTTTCAACATGAACTGCGTTGATAAATTTGATCAAATGAAACAGCTATGCAAATGATCTAGAAAGTCATAAATGGTGGCATTGATTATTTTTTCACCTCCTTGATATGTGCATTATTAATGCATACATCCTTCATAACCTGACATCAGGAAATAGCATGAGCTCAAAACATTTACGTATAGGGATTGCTGAAGGGCTAACTGCTGGCAGAAATGTACCACTAGGATGGGTTGTTATGCTTCAGATTAAAATAAAACAGAGGAAGAGGTCAGTTCCGGATAGAATACGGAAGATAAGATCGGAAACGAAGATGTTCAAAGTGCAACAACAAACGCAAAGAAGAAAGAACCAACTGGAAGTGCTCTGTGTATAATGTACATCTGTGCCTAGGCAAAAACAAAACATGCTTTCAGCAGTATCACGCCACTTAGTGAAGTGGGATCAATTTTAACCCGGCATGAATTCCAATGCAATTGTACCAAATTGCACAATGGGACATATTTTGAACACTATGTTTTTGTTTTTATAATCAATTTTTTAAAGCATTCTTACATTTTTTAACTGATTTTAATTTTTTGTCAAAAAGGAAGTGAATCTTGCGTTAATTTGAAAATAAAACTTGTGCAATTAGCGCATTTTTTTACCCTCATTTTCTGTACCTGAAAGAGTTAAGGCTGTAGATAGTGAACTTTTGACCTAATTTCAGTTTGGGGGGTTCAAAGAAAATGGTATAGAAACTGTTTTCAAAGTCATAGCGAGTTCTGTGATTTTTTTTTTTAAAGGAAAGAGCAAACATCAAATTCCTTTGAAAAATCGATTCCCGAAAACCACCGATTCAATAATATAAAATTTACCAGAAAGCTTAGAAGGAAACATTGCATTTTCCTGTTGTTCGCCCTTTAGTTATGGTCATAATTGCACCCAGGTAAATGTGCAAGTAGGCAGTTTTAGAATGAATGAATTCATGTAGGCTTAATATGATAAATATTACTGATGATGAATGAAACTGCAAAGAGGACTTAGAGATTTTATGTCATTTTATATGTTTATTAGGAGAGGGTTGCACCCGTGTACCTGAGAGAGTGAATAATGCGGAGAAGCGATTCACTCGGTGTTCATATGATTGACGCGTCCTGGTCTGGATTTTCTGTGAGTTGCCATCTTTTGAATGAGTGAGTCAGTCCCATTGACTCTGAATTGACTGTGAGATTAACTATATAAAATATTGCCTAGTTGCGCAATCTTCCGGAAATGTTAAGTATATCGTGTATGCGTGAATACTAATAGAACTAGTTTCAATATTTTTTTTTTAAATATGGGTACAACTTTTAAATTTTGCGAATGAATATCACTTGACTTCCAAAAGGACCGAATTCTTCACGTTTGTTTCTTATGTAGACTGCGAAGTCAAACATTGGTCTTTTTCAGACTCAAGTTCGGGTTGCTATGCCAACCTTTATATCGTGAAACGGCCTAATAAAAGTCTGTAGGAAGAAATAATGGTAGTTTAGTTTTAATTTCGACTGATATTTTTGCCTGTACATTACACCATTAGAGCAGCAAATCTTTGACTATATATATTGCCTTTTCCACATACTCAGCAAAAATATTTTTTTTGTTCATACAGTCCTCATTTTCCCCCTCCTCCATATCATTTTATCCAAATTCAAACCCTAAAACTATACAATCTGCTCTTCTTTGCACACCATCCTACTCTCTCCTCCTCTATCAGCTTCTCTTTCTCTACATTCCACTTTCTTATGATCCATTGTATGTTTCTGTCTGAATGGCACGACTTTTTTCAATTATTCCTTCTTAACAAACCGTCTTTCATTTCTTCAGCTTCGGCTTTTTCTTTGCTCCTTGCTCACCATATATGTATATATTGCTCCTAATTCAGATTTTCTATCATTTTGTCTCATCACTTTATGCCACCTGGATGTATGAAAACTGATGTTAATAGATTTGTCTGGACTCATACAACCGCTCACTTTCACCTGTAACGCCACTCTCACTTCTCTGAATTGGGCTTAATTAACACGGTGGCTGCCGTGTGCCCCGCCGGCATCTCTCATGGCATCTGTCTCTGAAATGTCGGTGGGTGACAATGCATATTTGACTTAGCGATCTATTCCTCCTTGGCAACATGAGATATAATGCTTTAAAACCCATTTGGCACTTCGGGAATATCCGTTTGTTACAGGGTAAAATATTCATTGACGTATCTGCAGACCCAGGAAGATTTATAAAGACGAACATTTATTTTATTAAAGCAAAATTTTTTTAGAAAAAAATATACTAGCAAATCACTATTTATTCACATACTGTTATCCATTGAATAATATAACTAAATTATACTCGAAAAGTAACAATTTGGAACGAAAAAAGTTATAAAATTCATAAATATATCAATATTTATTACAAAATTGTTTGCCATGTGAATGAATAGAATAGTTTTTAGATGTGTTTGTTCCATCTGCCAAGAATCAAACATTTGACACCAAGGAAATATCATCTAGGTTAGCAGAATCGACTCTTTGGCTGGGAAGAAGCATTTGACTTTCTTCTTCTGACGTTTGTAGATTCAGATTCTGTTGGGTTATACTCATCTGAACTAGAACCACCACTAAACATTGGATCATCATCAAATTTAGAACTTTGAGAAATTCCCGTAGATGAGGATCCCTAAAAAGATTTAGTTGATAACATTTTTAGGATTTTTCATTTATAGATTATTGTATTACATAGATTCATAGAATATATAGTTTATAATTTTATGGGTTTTTTTTTGTTTATAGCTCATTGATATATTATCTGAAAATAAAAGAAATATAAATTACTGGGAATTCTAATATATATTGAATTAATATAATTATAATATATAAAATTCGAAAATATAATTAGAATATATAAAATGTGGGCGGATTTCGCTGCACATGGGTAAAATTATTTAAGTGCAGGTGATCCGCCGGTATCCTCAGTACCTCTCTTACCCAAACACAAGAATATTATCCTAATTCCATCAAGCATGTAAAAAAAAAACCCTTTCACCTAAAAAACTTGACTATAGGTTCATTGCCACTCGAGTACATGAGAGCGAAAAACCCTCCGGCAGCCAACGTGTTAACGCTTCGTCATTTCTGGAACCAATGATAACTAGAGATCCAAAATAGATATTCTACCGTAATCGAAAAGGGGCACACACGAGGGTTGAGTGGTGGCAAACTTGCTAAGGCACAACCCAGAAGGGACCTCCATTCAAAAAATGTTTTGATGTTCAGTGGCATTTGGTTTGTAAGATCCGTTTTGAGTTGCTACCAGTTAACCAAACGATTACAACAGACATCGATTGCCAGATGTTAGACCGTTTAGTCACTGCTTTGAAGAAGAATTAAAGAACTTCTCTGATCAGTGGCAAACTCACCCTGCTCATCTTGATCATGCATGACACGATCCAGCAAAGATAACATCTGTGGTGGTGTAAGACCTCGGCTGGCAAAACCTCTCACACCTTTCCTCTTCCCCAGACCTTGTTCCATCTAATTACCACATAATCCAAAGTTTGCAGAGCCAGGGTAATGGATTAAATTTTACAACACACAAAGAGGTGGAAACTACCTTCTCTCCATTCATTTCCTCTTCACCTAAAGAGTCCTGTACAAAAGATATTGAGAAGCTTTTAAATCGTTGGAAGATGTCATTGATAATGATGGAGATTACATTAATGAATAAGTACTAATAAAACTCAAAATTCAACTTTTATTTTCTCATCTGAAATTTGGACATTACCTATGGAATGACCTGATAATATCCCCTGGATGCACATAACATTAGCATATCTTCCCTTCCTTCTCCTTCAGCTTCAGTTTATAACTCACTTTCATCTTTACCACTCTCTTCATACCTACTCCAACCCATATCGTCTATTAAAGCTTCCACTGCTACATAAGAATTAGCTCCTAGATTAATTCTTGCCAGCTTGTTTTTGATCTTCCACATTCTTTCTAATTCTACCTTTGTCCTTCTATAGAGTTCATAACAAAGAGGTATTTTGAGATCCCTATCCCCCTTCTACAGTTCTCATATTATGCTAAATATATTTGGCTGTTTAGTTACCAGGCTTCGTAGCCTGTGTAGTATCATTCTTAGCATTCACAACTCATTCTGCCGCTTAGCTTCTCGAATATATCTTTTTGGTTGCAAAATCTCCTTCCGAGATACCCATCTATGCTTATTTACAGGTCAGTAATTTTGTAAGAACCCAGGATCTATCTATCACCTACGCCCTCCACAAATGCCATTACACTTTCCTATACTGAACCTCATGCCATTACCCATACACTATATTAAGGAATCTCTGAAGAGCTTTCGCCGCCTCACTGAGTAAAAATATATACTTTGCAAACCAAACTATGTTCAGTGGTTTTCCACCACCTATAGTTTGCTCGGTTCCCTCTTGCCAATTATGTTCTAAAAGGACCACGCACCTCCCTGCCTGGCACCTCGCTATATCACTCTCCACCACCCGGCCTATATTTCTTGTGTGGAGACTGAGTTTCCGTCTCTTATTCTCATTCACTTAGATAATTATAAAACATTGTCAGAAAGGGTAGTGAATTTTGTTAGTGTAGAGGGCCAACATATTTTAGGTCGGTAAGGGGGGTCCATTCTTGGAAATTAAGAGCCTCGGGTACCACCGATACATTATAAAGACCCCGGGGGTGATCATAGAACCCGTGTGGCTACGCCTCAAGCCAAAGTGTATGGGAGTAGCACTACCACAACGCATCGGTGTATGTAGATATGATTGACTGCATAGGCAATACTAGTACTCCATTCGCAAGGTTAACCAACAGGAGAGAGAGTGGGCATTTTATGCTGTAAAGACGAAAATGGACTGGTAGCGATATTATGATTGCTCTTCAAGTGTGGGGCAACTTAGCCCGTGAGGATATGTTTCAGCATATCCCTTAATGGGCGACCAGATAGTGAAACCATTGAATGTTTTGTGTTCGTGCTCGCTAGGATCGAACACGTGCCTCGACGCTGGAAGTCCACATCTTGTTAACGCGCAGCTACTAATTCTCTTGAGGAGCCACCTTTCTTAAACCGACCTGAAATCACTAAAATAACAACTCTTTGAAAAATGATATTTTTTCCTCCGTTGCGATGGAATCTAAGCATAACCTCGAGACAGCCATAGCCCGGAAGAAAGACCCTTGAGAAGCAATTATATAGGTGTCATATGGCAATGCTCCCTTGAAGAAATCCGAACTTCGAACCTAAACAAAGCATTTCTTACCCTTAGTACATCATTTTGAACACTTAATCATTGTACAGCTAAACCAACTTCTTTAATGTCCGTTCTCACAATTTTATTTTACCATCGCATAATCACCCACCCTTCCCATAAATCTGGTTCTCAAGGTTCTTTGTGATGAAACGCCTCGACAAGTGTGAATGAAAATAGGTTCAAATTATCTTTCTGTTCAGAACTATATATCTATCATGTCCTAGTCACCCTCAAAGATCGAAGTTCTAAAGCTTTTACCGCTAGAAAATTAGAACTTTCATTAACTTAGAATCTTGTGGAATCCTGAAAGTACCAGGTCTTGTTTTCGTTCTAAGGTGAGAAAACCTCAAATTTAGCTCCATTCGATTTATAATTATATAACCTCTAGAAATACTCATCAAGACACATTTCAACCTATTAACGAGCTTCAGTTAATAACTTTCGCGGGAAGACTATTAATATTTAACATCCTAGCAGGAACTCTGAGAGAAATTTTGCAAGGTGAAACAAGACTGTTTTCGGTCCCCGGAAAACAGCCTAGGGGCTGATCCAGGATAAAAATTGAGGGAGGGGGGCCTAACCTGATTTCCTCACTCTGAGGAGTCTGAGAAAAGGCATTGAGAATTAATAATGGTCATCTTTCACAACATTGATCATAAATAACAGCTTCTCATAAAGGAGTGATCACTAACTCTATCAAATCAGAATTTTTGTTCAAACATCCAGAAATTATGAATTGTAGTTTTTGGATGTCAGTTAAGGTATAATACTGAAATTAATACTTATTTTTGAGATTTACCTGTATTTTAAGCATGTATCCTATGAGGTACATTCGATCGCGACGGGTTAAAAACCTGTTATATATATATATATATATATATATATATATATATATATATATATATATATATATATATATATATATATATATATATTACTACACAACTCTTTATGAATAGCAGAATACAAGTATGACTTAAAAAATAAATATAGACATAAACTGGTCCGAAATTTGAGGGGGGATCTTCAGCCCCCTGGATCCGCGCCTGTAACCGCTCCTTTTTTAAATACAGGTGTTAAGGTCTAAAGAGACCTTACCCCCTAAATTGAGACTTTTCAATAAATATAATGTGATTTAAAAGTTGTATTCTTCCATCTTTATGGAAAATATAGTTTAGATAAATATGATAAAACTCCAATGCTTTTGGTGTATGAGCGTGAAAGCATAATTGCAAATGATGGATGATCTCAGGTTATCTTGATAAAAACCATTTAAAACCACTGGTGAGTTGTAAGCTTTCATAAATGATTTATTTTCTGTGTTGCAAAATGACTAGATAACAATATACTTTATATAAATTGCAACCACACATAATAAGTTAATGTAGCAAGGTGTTACAAAACTTGCAAAGAATTCTTTCTAAACCACACTGGGGGATACTAAAACCACTCGACTTGGGTAATATTGGTATGTAAAATAGGTTGGTAGGATGAGAACGAAAAGGTAGGGCAGTATAAAGGCAACATTCTCGTTTGAGAAGTTTAATATTTATTTCAATTATTTTTTTTGTTCTTTTGTCTGCATAATTTCTAATACTATATCAAAATTTATTTCTAATACTATTATAAAATAAATTTCAATTACCACTATAAAAAATCAATTTCTAATACCAATATCAAGATTAATTTTTAATACCACTATCAAAGTCAATTTCTCTGATATGTTTGTGTTTGCTAACACAAACATTTAAAAATATCAGGATTCTAATGGATTGAGTTCTAGTTTTACAAAATTTGCCTAGGTACTGATAGGCAATATTGCATTTCTTTGCAAAATCTTCATTATTAAGGTCAGTAGGATGTTAGTATGTTAACCCATTCACATTTTCCTCCTTGCCTGTTTCCAGACATTGTGCGATTTTCCACAAGAAATCAAATCTTCAGGCAACAAAACATAAAGTTTTATGAAGTAGGCCTCTTTCGTAATCATCTGTGTAGGTTATTTCCACCAGTGTGCCATCAGGTGTTTGGTTATCGTGCATCCTTGTTCTCTTTCGACCATCACAGGCGCATTCACGCCCATGGAGGAGTTTGATTTCCATCTTAAAGTTTGACGCCACCTCCTTGACTGCATTCCAAACACTTTTCTATTTGCTTCGTAACTTCAGCAAATCTTCAAGGGGAGTTTCACTGTTAGGTAGCTCCACATGCACCGCCGTTTCTCAATTTGGACTCACCTTGTTGCAAATATCAATTGCGGAGAATAGTTTAAACCAAACAGCCGACATTAGCACACAAGCAAAATTTTGTAGGTATGCTATAATAGTCTGTTCATTTTATTCCACTTGTCTTTAAGTTAAGCTCTAAAAGATCTTGCAATGCTAACCAAAAGCTAGCGAGGAGAGATGCAAAAGTTTTGATGCTTTCAAGTGAGTCAGACCACCTGGTGTCTGCCACGCCATACCTATATACAACAACCGGTGTATCTTTAAATAATTCAATATCATTTAGAGATGGAATTAAACAAGTTATAAATCGTTTGAAGTAGTCCAAATAATGGTCTGCCCTCAGTTGCATCGTTTCCACATAACTTGAGAGGATGGCAGCCATTTACGGAAAAGATTGCCAGTGAACACTGCTCAAGTATTTTCGCATGGGCACCATTGTACTTTCCTGCCATGTAGAGAACGTTGCCAAATGCTTGCGCCTTACAGTCACGCAGAAAAATGTCGTGTTCTTGCAAGGTGTCCACGATTAACGGAACAATCTCTTCCCGGTGTTTAATGCTACAATCCGCGAGCATAAGAACTCTGCCTTGTACCTCATAACTATTTACCATCCTTTAAATTGACAGATGAATCGACAGAAATGTCATGTGTTTAACGTGGAGGAAATCTCGAATTGCATCCAGTACAATATGTTGCTTCACAAGATTAGAAAATCTAAGATAAACCTATTTGCTGAAGGGAGATATGTAATGAATGAACTGTAAAGCGTTCACACTTTTCCTGGTATTCTCCTATCCTTTGCACATACTCTTAGAGAATAGGATCACATCTTGACAGCAGTTTATAAAACCTAAGAAGTTTCCAATGGTGGATCCCTGATTCAATGTGATAATCCACTAACTGTTAAACCACGTTCGCACAGAAAAAGAAAGACGTCAATGATACGCTCCAAGCCTTGCACCATTTCATTGCTTCGGTTCGGATTGTTACATAAAAAAAAGAGTCAACTCCTTGTTCAAGCTCTCTCCATTTGATATAGCATTCCTTGTGTCTGTTGCTACTTTCTTGTTCTAAAAGCCTTACAATTTTCATTACTTTATGCTAGTCGTCCAACGTTCAAGTGGTGATAGTGTAGACTTTGAAGATAGAGGGCTAGTAATGAACCAGAAAAGCTGATATGACAAACAGTATAAAGTTTATTTTTACTCCTAAAGAGCCAGTCTTTTGTGCAATTCGCCATTCGTAACTCAAAATTTCGAGGTACTTTCCGGAAAAGTTCGATTGTTTATGCCCCTTGGAAATTGTTTAGCCTGTAGGAGGTCAGAACAATCAGAATGTAGCTCTTCTTCACCCTTGCTTCATACATGAATCCATTTTTATTTTCTCCTGACACTTCTCTGTTAGGTTCACCTTCAATTACATTAGCTCATGCTTTTTTTTAGAGGATTACAAACTGTACAATCAACAGTTTCTTCTAATTCTTACAAGTCGAAGAGCCCAGAGAGTCTCTGCAAGAGTCGTCTTAGGTGCTCGTTGTCCCATTTGGAAGTGTCTAATATCCTTTTTTTCTGCTTCGTCTCTCTTTTATCTTATCCTGGCGTTTTTGCAACACTGACATGAGAGGATACATTCAAAATGTGTGTTTAAAAAAAGAACTTTTGAAATTTGGACCTGATAAACATAGTAAATATATACTATGTATGCTATATATAACGAAATGGTTACTTGCAAATGTGAATTTTGAACTATGATGACCAACCAGAATTTTAAAGTCTAAATGAATTTTCATCAGCATTTTTAAATAAATGATAAACAGTTAAATTTACCGCAAGGGTTCTTAGAAAATTAACGAGCCCCGTCTTGGGTCTCCGGGCCCAGGATAGAGGTACCGGCTGAACCCACCTCTTATAGACTCTGCTTCCTGGGAATTTTCATGAGATCAGAAATCATATGGAATTAGGATTCGTGACAAAACCTTGGTATTACTGATAGGTGTTACAACAATTTTTTTTCAGCGACCTGCATCCGACATGCGGATCGCTGTAAAAATATTGTTGTTTATCTTCACCTCGGTGGATGCCCAGTTCCCTTTCTGGCGTGGTTAAAAAACTGGGCGCCACCTTTAAGAGTTAATTATCTTTCAATTCCCAAGTCGCTGCGAATCCTCTCTATGCTGTTTCCGTAATCTTAGCCGCATCCGCTCTCTGCAACTTTAGCTGTATCCGCTCCCACTTTGACCATAATAGTTTTGAGATCTTCAGCCACTCTTTCTATACTTCTGGCATTGGCCACGCTACTCTGTAACTCCACTCCTACTGGACCATTCACACGCTTCCACTTTTTGACCCCTTCAACTTATTCAAGACGTTGTATCCTTTGTTTTTCCCTTGTGTAACCCCACTGGTTCGTAAACTGCACTATCTCCCCATTCGATACAAAATTACATTAAAGGTCTTTCGTCTTACCCATAAGAACTTAAACACCGCATCCACTCCATACTTGTCTTCCTGGTTGAGCACATCCCAGACCCTGACAAACTCACTACTCCCTTATTGTTTGTTCCGCTTAGTCGTCTGTGCTGCATGAGTGCTCATGCGGGAGGATCTATCTGCACCTCTATATCTTCCTTACACTTTCACTTTACAAATAACTCCTTACAAACTTCCTGTGGAAGATACCCTCGTTGGTATTGCTGTTTAAATTTTGACAAAATAATTGCTCCTAGAACATGGAATGATATATCTGATGATAGGTGGTTTGAACTCCTCTTCTCTAGAGGACCCATCTCTTTCCTTAAGCCTTTTCTCAGTTGGCAAAGAGTAGCTCTGCGACGAAGGCGCATGGCCTCGACGAAGGCCATGCAAATCTCCTCGATAGTATCATTTATTTCATAGGGTAATTAATTCAGGAGAAAGGTAAATCCATTGAGAATTTGAAAGAAAACTGAATGGCCGGTGTCGCATTATTTAAATTTATTATTATTTAAGAAAGTTTATCGCCCCTTTCTCCCTTTTTCGAGTCTATCCGGGCGTGGATAAGATAGTGGTAGACTTTAAAGAGATGCAAAAGAGAACTCGATAGAGAGAGAGCAGCGATTTCTCTTAACGTCTTCGTACTAATTTCAATATTGGCTCGCAGCTAAGATTTAGTTATAGATAATTTAATTAAATATTTAAATTCATTCATGTTATTTATAAGTCAAGAAAATATATTTGATTGTCTATCGGGAGTACAAAGAAAGACTAATTAATTTATTGTTCACAAAGGTAATAAAATTCTATTTCGTTTTCAACTTCAGTAGTGTCACGAAATATTTAAATAAAATGCACCGATAATTCTCCTTTAATGAACAAAATGTATTTTTAAAAGAAACTAATTATAAAATGATGATATATTAAAAAAGGTTTGTGTATATCACTATTTCCTGCTAGAAAATTTCCATAATCTTCCTAAAAAGGACTTTAGTTTGTAACGTGCAAATGTTCTAAAAAATGTTTTTTATTTGTATATAATTAAAAAGTACATGAGAAGGGAGATGCATTTTTAAGGAGTTTTTTTTAATAAAAAATATATATATATAATTGTTTACTTAGGAGAGAGAGGGCGGTTTGAAAGTGATTAGCTTCCATTTTCAGTCCAAGAATAAGAAAAACTCCGCAAAACTGCGTCTTCCTTCTCAGTTAAAAGTTCGATTCTGGGTTGAAATATTTACCTTTAGACAAGTACATTTCGACCATTGATTGGATTTTGGTTTTTAATGGACTGCTCCAGTTTATGGACGCATGTTAATTTGTGACTGGCTCCTGTAGAGTAACGCACCATTGGGTACTGTAAGTTAGTATGGATATGAATATAGCTGACTCACCCCACTGGAGGAGAAGTTTAATTTTAGCTCATTTTTGTTTCTCTTATGATTCTGCCATCCACTTAGTGGGTGGCGGTGGCTTCTAGTTGGTGTTATTTCCTCGTATTCCTAATATAATTCCACTTCCTTTTAACTTCAATTCTCGAAGCAAACATTTGATTAAAAGAAGAAACAACTGCCGCTTGCGAACCATTGAAGAATCCTTAGGCCTGAAAGTAACCTGTAGCCTAAAGAATCCAGAGGACGTTGCAGTGGGCACCAAACAACTTTTTTCATTTCTTTTCTCTTGTTTATTTTTACTTCTTTCTGTACTTCCTCTCTCTCATTTTTCATTAAGTAACTTGTTACTTGTACCGGCCCTCCCACGAGAGGTTTTCTCGATTGATGTACCACTGTTTGCACCTACCCCAACTTCAATACTAACATTCATTTCTAAAAAGTGTACGGAACCCCCTCATTGCTTACTGCCATTTCTAATAAATTAAAGAAAGTAATGACATTAATAAGCACGTCATTAGTGTCATTATTATGACATTAATAGGCCATGAATCAGTCATTAATGGGATTATTAAGCGAGTCATTAATTACTTTAGGATTACATTACAAACGCATTTTTTATTATTAAATATAATGATGAGGAGTTTATTCATGTTTTCTCGTTTACTTAAGCAAAATCGACTATGAGGTGAAATACCAATTATACAGGGTGTCACAAAAAAAAGGAAACCGACTTTTAAATCAATATATCTCTGAAAGTATTAAAGCTAGATAGTTTCTGATAACTTAATTTTGTTTGTCTATCTTTTTTGCATCTATATTGAAGAGTTTATAAACTTACATCCTTAATTGTAAATTATGCAATGAAGTAGATGAAAGAGATAAAAAGTGTGCTTGCGCAAGCAGGTAAAATACAGAATCTAGGGTGTCGCAAAAGGGTGAATTTCATATGAGTGGAAGTGTCAACAATCATAACATTCGCCAGTATGCGCCTCAAAGCAATCCTCAAAATTTTAAATTTAATGTAGGCATATCCAGGGAAAAGGTTTCTGTGTGGGTTGGAATGTGTGGAAACGGAAGTCTTGTAGGCCCTTTTTTCTACCACAATAACTTGACTGGAGATGAATACCTGAACCTAATTACAGAAAGGATAGTTCCTGAACTGCGTCAAATTTATGGAAACAGATTTAATAGGCTGTGGTGGATTCAAGATGGCGCTCAAGCACATAGAACTCGTGCTGTGCGGGAATTTCTGAGGGGCATTTTTAATACCCGCATTATTGCATTGAACCATCCAATTAAGTGGCCACCCCGATCTTCGGACTTTACACATTGCGATTTTTTTTTGTGGGTCCATCTCAAGAGTAAAGTGTACTTTTCTCCACCAGAAAACACAGACGATTTGAAGCAAAGAATTAGAAATGAACTTGATTTACTAAAAGAAAATCAGGATTTAGTTAAAAGAATTATGGCAGAAATGCGAAGAAGGATGCAAGTATCATACCGAAGGAAACAGATATTAGACTCTTACATTATAAATAAGAATTAACTATGTTTTTGTAATAAATATTAGAAATTAAATTGTATTATTTTCTGCTCCCTTCTACTAAATGGTTTTGAAATATGTCTATTTGAAGTTTGATTCTGCATTTTACCTGCTTGCGCAAGCACACTTTTTATCTCTTTCATCTACTTCATTGCAGAATTTACAATTATAGATGTAAGTTTATAAAATTTTCAATATAGATGCACAAGAGATAGACAAACAAAATTTAGTTTTAAAAACTATCTAGCTTTAATACTTTCAGAGATATATTGATTTAAAGGTGGGGTTCCTTTTTTTTGCGGCACCCTGTATAATAATAAAATGATGATGATGATAATAATTACATATTCCAGGTGTGCCGAAGAAAAAGCGAAACGAACTTTTAATGGCTAGAGTGCAAAATGCATTCGTTTTTTTTATAGTGGGAACGCAATTCAGTTTGGCAAAAACGTCTCTATAAATGGTGAAATTTCCATCAGGTTTTACCACATAGAAAGTATTATACGAAATAATTACATTTCACATGAATTACTAACTAGAATAGAAGTGAAATCTATTCTAGTGGTACAAGTACCCTCATACTATGTAGTTAACAAAACAGGTGCGACTATTCATGGTCACAAGATGGATGGAAACTAGAAGACGTACATTGATTTGATTGAGCTACGTTCGCCAAATAGCCCGTCGCCAATTAAATCCACCTTTTGAAACGATGTTCAGAGGTATAGAATGGAGAGTAGTACGAGTCTAAATTTTAATAAAGGTCGTTCAGATGTTCACAAGTAAATCAGAAGCAAAGAAATTGCAGATATTTGTCAACTTGGTCCTCAAGGAAGAAAATCAGCAACTCATAAACGAATGTTTTACGAGAGCTAAAATATCAGCTGTGCTTAGAGAGAACTGGGGCTTAAGAATATTTTTTTTTATTATTGAAGGTAATAAATTAAATTTTTGATTCAAAGATTATGACATTTGTACTATTTCACTTGCCTTGCGTAAAAGTAATTTTGGCTACCTTTACAAACATCTCTGTAACTTCGATATTATCAGAGCAAATGTGTTGAAAATTTTACCATTTATATAGTCATGGCCAAAAGTCTTGAACTTTTTAGGCTAATGTATATTTTTTTTGTATTCGATTTAAAATTTACGTGATAACAATAATCATTCTCCGGGATGTGGAGCGGGAAGAAAAATTTATGGCTCTGGCTCCATCTTTTTAAAATATTCCGCTCCGGCTCCCGCTCCGGCTCCGACCCTATTAAAGTTCCAAAATCAAAATGTAATCGAAGTGATAATAGATAATACTCAATAGCTAATCAATGAATGCAAGGGCAATTTTTATTTGCAGGGAAGGTTAAAAATACTCTTTTTAATCATACCTATTTAATATATGAATGAAATGAAAATAATATGTTATACAATTTTGAGTTTTGACAACAAAAAATTAGAACAAAATTTAAGACAAATTAAGATTTATTCCTTTTACAAATTTGTACCTTTAATGTTTCAAAAATTTGACAAAATTGAAAATTATAAATATCAATTTGTCCTTAAAAAGAAGATTCTTTTATTTAGATCTCAAATCTGATTTTAGAATTTTTAATCCTGAAAATAGACGCTCCACCCTAACTAATGCAATAATCACTTGTGCAGCATCTCTTATAAATTTAGGGTACCTCGGTACTACTTCATGTACTCATAACTTTGACTAACGGTTAAATTTCTCAACCTCACTAAAAAACTCCGATACTTCTAACTTGAAATTACTAAATGCAAAGTTAAGAGGAGAAAGATGTGGCCCATCTTGTTTACTTTCCAATCCAGGTCGTTTTGCTTGCACACCATGTTGTTTATCAATTATTTTTTCCAAATCAAACTTATTATCTGAAGTGCTACGAGGGGTGATCAATAAGTTTTGCAATTCGGATATAAGGAAACGAGATATGAGGAAAAGTGTTTTATTATTTTTCAATATAACTACCCTTGACTTCAATGTACTTGCGCCACTTGTCCCTGAGGCTTCGAATTCCCGACAACCAGAAATCTCCCGACTGCTGTTCAATCCACTCCTGGACGGCGAGCTGGATATCTTCATCGTCCCAAAACCGGCGTCCACGCAGTGCAGCCTTGAGCTGGCGGAATAAAAGGTAGTCGCTAGGGGCCAGATCTGGACTGTTGGATGGGATGGTTGAACTCCTCGAATCCGCACTCGCGCAGGGCAGCTTGTGCAACTCTGGCCATGTGGACTTTGATGACGTTGAAGTCAATCATGGGGCGTCAGGTTTCTAGGGACCCAACGGGCACAGACCTTGGTCATGGCCAAATTGTCATGGATGATGTTGATAACACTGTCATGTGATATTTTAAGTTCTCGCTCGATTTCTTCGACCTTCACCCGTCGATTTTCGAGGATGATCCTTTCCACACGGGCAAAATTGTCCTCGTTGGTCACGTCTGAGGGGCGTCCTGGACGGGGGTCATCTTCAAGGGACTTCACGACCAAGGCGGAACTCCCTATTCCAGCGAGCAATGGTTGCATAGGAAGGGGCGGTGTCGGTGTACACTGCAACCATGTGTTCATGGTTCTTTTTTGCATTCTTGCCTTCCTTGGGCAAAAATTTGATCACTGCGCGGTGCTCAACCTTCTCCATTGCTGAAAGATTTGTGGCTGACGATCTGCGATCAGCTACTGCTTCTTAAATAAACGAGGCAGGAGCGTGCGGCTGCAGGTCTTGACTTGACATAACTTGTCCTAACACCCCCACAAACAGCCATTCCCCTTCCTCTGTTTTGCCCTACCGATTCGCAAAACTTATTAACCGCCCCTCGTACTACTAGCACTAGATTCGTAGTTTCCGCTATGTTATATACAAACTCTTTGGCTTTGCTTTTTTGTTCATTAGTTAATAAGCATCTATACTTTGGGTCCAGCCAACAGAACATCATTTTGCACTAAATGATTTTCTCTTGTTTAGTCTTAGTTTGAGAGAGGGAGTAAATAAAAAACTTCCATTCCTTAAAAAACTGACCAGGAGTCGAATTTTCGGCTTGAATTTTCTTTGTAATAATATATGGTTGATGAAGCTCATTTTCAAGTTTTTTCACTGCATCCCACATTGCTACTGGTATTGTAATTTCTGTGTTCACCAGGTCAATATGAACAGATTTCAATTCCAGTATGCGCTTTATCATCATATATGTGCTACCCTACCGTGTAGCCTGATCTAAATTGCTACCTTTCCACTATGTCGTTTAATTTTTTGTTCAATTTTCTATTTTCTTGAAGCTACTACAACTTAATTTATCTTGATTAAAAGAGTGGTTGTATGTTTGGGTGCTAAGCGATCACGAATGGCGAGATTTAGAGTGTGTACAGCACAACGCAAAGAATGGATTCTGCAGTCCTATTTAAATGATCAGGTTCTACTCTCCCGTCAAGCTCCAGTTTAGGAGTCTTTTCGTCAGAATGAACTACTTCTATTTCAGATTCTTCTTCTCTCTCGGTCTTTATCTAACTTTTCAATTGTACTGATCATATTTGATCAGTATTATCAGTTACAATGCATAATGGATTATCTTTATCTATTTCATACTCTTGCAAAACATCATTTACAAGCTTATAAAGGTATTCACTTGTATGTTGGGCTTGAGTATCTCTTACTGCCGATGTACGTGTCACTATCTTATTACTTTCATCAATAAATCTAACATTTATTGCAAAATAGTGTATTCTTAAATGTGGGAAACCATCCAGTTTTAAAAATAAAAAAACGTCCTTTTAGTTGATTTTTAAGAGCACATTTTGGTTCCTTTGCTTTTTCAACTACCAAAGATCTACTGGTACTTGTATCGAAACCAATTTTTTATTTTTGTGCCCTATCGCCTATTAAACCTAACATAGCAGGATTACAAAAGACAGAAAGAGGTAGGGAATTCTTTACCACTAATTCTATTATGTTATTTTTTAAACTGATCTGGTATTATGGTCATATTCACATTTGGACTGGTAAAATATTTAGTAAGCTCTGATTGAGAATGTTAACCTTTAATTACTGATACACCAGAAGTAGTGGTTGATGACTTTAACATTTGCCTCTTTTCATTCGCTTCAAGAATCTTAGAAACTTCAGGATGAATACGATTCATGTGGCGCTTCCAATTATCTGCTCTTTTTGAAATATTTCCTTTTTTGCTTGAAGGTCTACTCATTTTTGCTCCACAGGTTGAATTCCATTCACCAGCATCTTCACAATTACATTTACAAACCTAATTATCATCTGCAGTAAAGGTAAAATAGTCAAATACGCTAGATTTTCTCTTAATCTGGTATTCATTATTCAGAGATTCAAAAATATTACTAATATAGTTATATATTAGGTTGAGGAATAAGTTCTTGCGTTTTTTTTTAATGTTGTGTTGATTTAAGTTTTGTTGACGTGATTTGTGCACATATTAAGAAACAATAATAAATAATGAGAGCAAAATTTGCAAAGGTTAGGCTACGTCTCTTAACAGCGTAGACTATTAGGCTTTTGCTTAGGCTACGCCTTGAAGTTGAGTAATAAGTCATTGCGGTTTATTTAAAAGTTGTGTTAATTTAATTTTTGTTCTGTACCCTCAAAATGGAATGTTGAGTTGAAAGAAAGGCGCATTTTCGACACTTGTTGTTATTCATTTTCAATCGAGGCGGGAACAATGCAAACGCAGCCAAAGCTCATCGCCATATTTGCGCTGTGTATGGAGAAAATGCTTTATCAGAAAGGACAGCTCAATGGTGGTTTTCACGTTTCAAAAAAGGTAATTTCAATCTTAATGACGAAGATCGTTCTGGCCGCCCCATTAAGTTGGATGAAGATCGATTGAACGACCTTCTTTATGAAAATCCTCGTCAATCGACTAGAGAATTGGCTGTACAATTGGCGTGTGATCAGAAAAGTGTAGTGAATCACCTTCATTCGATGGGGAAAGTTAAAAAACTCGGTGCATGGGTTCCGCACGCTTTGAGCGAAAGCAACAAACTTCAACGCTCCACGATTGCCACAGGTTTGCTTGCTCGTCACAAGGCTACTGGTGGATATAAGGACAGATTTCTTCACCGCATCATCACTGGCGACAAAATTTTTTTTGTTTATATCAACATGAACCATCGAAAACAATGGCTTAGCCCCAATAAAAAACACTTCCACGATTAAAGCAAGGACTTCATCCACGAAAGACAATGCTGTGTGTGTGGTGGGATAGTGAAGGCATCATTCTTTATGAGCTCTTTGCGAACAACGAGATTGTCAATGCAGAACTCTACGTTCAACAAATGTATCGATTCGCCGAAGCTATTCGTGAAAAGCGACCTCATCGACGTTATGGAGTCCTTCTGCAACACAACAATGCTCGTCCTCACATTGCCAATATGACAAAAGACGCCATCCAAACGCTTAATTTGGAAATCCTGCCGCATCCTCCATATTCGCGAGACTTGGCTCCATCGGATTTCCATCTGATCCGATCGCTCTCCAACAATTTGCGGGGCGTTTCGTTTAATATTGATCTGGAATTAAGAACCTGGTTAGACGAATTCTTCGAGTCAAAATCCAGAGATTTTCATTGAATAGGCATCGAAATACTAGTTGAACATTGGGAAGAAGTCATAAATAACAACGGAGAATACATTATTGATTAAATTGCATATTGTTATCAATTAAAAGGAAGTTTTTCTAAAATTGATAATGGTAATGAATAAATTTGATAAAACCGCAAAAATTTATTCCTCAACCCAATAGAATACTTATAGTTTAGTCTCAATTAATAAAATTGGATTTTGTAACTTCATTCTTATTGTAAATCTATATATTTCTGAAATGAAGTAAATATTCATTTTTATTGTGTTATTGGATAATTAAAAATACACTTTTGTTACAAACAAGTGAAACTACATAGTACATAAAAAATTTAGCCTAAGGTAGAAAAATTATCTTCTTGCAATAACTTTGCCCTAAGAGATGCGAAGCACCTAATTTAATTTCGCTAATCTGTAGTTAGTTCTAATCTAACTTTTGGCTATTATAAACCAAATTTCACTCAAATATCCTACACCTAAGTTAATATACAGTATATAGTGAAATACATAAATAGATTATTGTGTATTTCATGATATACTGTATATTGTTAAGTCAAATTTCGTAAAAGTATTTGAACTGATGATATTTTACGATTTTTTTTGTAAACAATCAGTTGCCATATTTGCGTTTTTCCGCTAAACGCATTCTAAAAAACCCCTCTCTAAATGGTATTGTTAATGTGACGTCACTACTGAGTTATTTATTATTTCTTAGCCAAACTCCAGGGTTTCAGAAGGTCTTCACTTTGGACGTGATGTCACATTAACAACACAATGTAGAGAGGGTTTTTTTTTTTAATAATAATTGCTTTTGTTGCACAGCATTTAAAAATTATGTTTCTGCAAATGTAGTTTAGTTCCTTTAATGCTATACTCGTGATTATTGTAAATTGTGATTGTCAAAATGTGGCTACACAGTTATGGTGGGGGCTAAGTAACAGAGTATTTCATGTATTGATATAATGTCAGCAGTTTTATTAGGCTGAGAGAGTTGTATATGTATGTAATTGCCTTATAAAAATGCAATTTATGCTTATGTCCAGATTTCTAGCTAGAGCCGGAGTCGGAGCAGGTGATATTTTAGTGGCTCCGGCTCCTCCCAAAACACCCAGCTCCATCGGCTCGTTAGGTTATTACAAATTCCGCATTTCAAAAATAATTAGAAAAAACTGCATTTTTTCACTGAATCCCCAATACGCTCTCTGGTCCTGTTCGTTTAGGCGTAAGCGATTGAGTTTCAGTTTCTGGAGCTTTGCTATTCTAGCAAAATTGTAAAATGATGAAAAATGTAAGTTAACTGAATGATGTTGTGTAATTATAATCTATTTAGTAATATTTCTTTGTAAAAATAAATGTTTGAATAGAATTCATCTGAACAACCAAGAGGTTCAAATGAACGCCAAGATGACCTCCTGGTAAGGTCCAAGCTCAAAAAACGGGTTGCTTTTAGTGCTAAGCTTACTCATGATTGGAAAGAAGCAGGTATGAACGTTTCGGCGAGCACTGTGAGGTAGCGACTTTTCGACAAAGGTCTCAAGTCGAGAAGGGCTGTAAAGCGTTATCTCACCAAGAAGAACCTTACGGATAGGCTCCACTTTTGTGCGAAATATAAAGAATTGATTTTGAAGCCTGGGGTAAAGTGATATTTTGTAATGAAGCTCCTTTTCGCTTGTTTAAAGCTGATAGAAGGTTCTTCGTTAGGAGGATAAAATGAGAGAGCTTTCACCAGTCCTGTGTCGTGCCCACGGTGAAGCATCCGAATACTCTCACCTTTTTCCGACACTTCAGGACCACTTTTAAAGATCGATGGCGCACTTTGTCACAAGGCAAAAGCAATAAGAAAGTTCTTGGCTGAAAAAAGCATTGAACATTTAAACCTTGACCAGAGTTTTCATCAGATTTGAACCGAATAGAGAATTTTTAAAGATAATCAAAGAGCAGTTGTGGATTCTTACTGAACAAAAATGGAAAAATATCAGCCAAGATATGATCAAAATTTGTTTTCCAGCATGACAAATTGAATTGAAGCAGCCCTGACACACCAAGGAAAATCATGTAAATATTGACTGCACTCAGTAATTAACTGTATTTATTAATAAAATGGGTTTGGGCTCTAACTTTCTTATATTTCACCTTCAAATTATGATACAAACATACTAAAAAAATTGCAACGTTTGATTATCCATAACCCTATATTTTAAGAACGAGAATTTTTGAAGGTTTGAATTTGATTTTTTGTTTTAGTTCGGTTGTTGCCTAAGTATATTTAAATTTCTTATCCAAGTTATTTCTAATAATTCCTTTATAATAGAAAAATTAAAATGGTGAAGTTAAGAAATAAATATAAGTATCAAATTTTTCTGAATTTTTTAAACCTAAAAGAAGTACAAATGGTGAAGTTCATAAAATTTATTAAAATTTTGGCATGGAAATTATTAAACCAAATTTAAATGGAGAAAAAAAAGACTCATCATAGGCCGTCGGACACAGACCAAAAGACTGCCAGTGAAGCGCAAGCTCCTTCTCTAAGGAGGAGTGGCGAAGCTGCTCAACTTCTTTATATAGAAAAAAATTTAAGATTCTTTAATAGCACCTTCAATTTATCTTTAAAATGATAATCTAAAAACTGGACTTGGTTAACAAACGAATATTTACCGGTTTCTTATGTCGTTCCGTATGTATTTCATAAACTTAGGTACACTTTCTTAGTTAAATAACTTCACATATAAGAATTTATGACTGCAAAAGTGACTATAGCTTAAATTCGGACAAAAAAGAAGAATTATTTTACAAAAAGAGCGGCTTCGCAGGCAAAGCTTCAGTCTGTTGCCTCGGACCTATCTGGTCTAAGAAATTTCAAAGGTTTTTGAGTGCATATCTTTTCTTTTCTTCTTTAACTCTATAATTTAACTTGGTGAATTTTTGAAATTTTTTTAAATGTTTTTTTTGGCTTAGTGGACAAGTAACCTTTCATATTTTTGAGTTTAGGATTATTTGAAACTTTTATTCGCAAGGCTGTTTTTTGTATGTTTCGAGCTTTTATCAAAGTTCTTTCTAAGAGTTCAGAAAAAATAAATATAATTATCGAATGATTTGGAATAAAAAACCATACAAATCATGAAGTTAAAAAATGTATTAAAATTAGGACTTTGGCACTTTTTTAATATCATTTCATATATGAAACAAATTTAGATGAAAAAAGAGATCTGACGAAGGTTTTTCTATATATCAAACCGGGTGAAGTAACTTAAAGGTTTCAGGGTGTCTATGTTGAAAAAAAGTGTTTGGAAAATTCTCAATTATATATAAATCTTAAAGGGATAAATACAATATAATAAAATGTGAAATAACTTGAAAAAGGTATTCAGAGTGTTAAAATAAAGAGTCTATAAAACATAAAGTAGTCTCAAAACATTTGGCCATGACGCTATATTGATGTTTTTTACAAACAAAATTGCGTTTACACAATGAAAAAACCCTGAAAATTTTTCAACTATGATCGTTTACATTTCTGTACGCTTTTCCGTGGCAGTCTGTATATTAGCGGAAATTATGGCAACACGGTTACACACGTATTAAAATCAGGGCTAAATTCTGACGACGACAGGAAAGTCTCCCCCCATATTTCTTTAAAAAGAAATAATAGTATAAATGGCTAAGGATGATCAATTATCCTCTGATAAAGGATACCGAACTTGTGAGTATTTCCCTCCCCACAAATGAATCACGTAAATTTGGCAAGGTCGCATAACCTTGATATTAATGCTGCTTCAACGTTGTGATGACTTTCACCATAACTCCGTCTTTTTTTTCTAGAACGCCACATGGGATTGGAGGAAATTCTGCTCAATCGGATATTAACATATGTAATTGGGGGTAATTATCAAATTTCGATAGGGACAGGATAACGAACTGAGGTTAAGAGATTACCTAAAGCAGGATGGAAGGGGTCGCAGCAGAAATGCCTGATAATCACAATGTCAAGGATGAAGGAGATTAATAAGGCAAATTTCAGGAAGTCGAAACAACAGGGATAGAGTTAAAAACGTAGCGGTTATTATTAAAGTACTATGGGAACAACTCGAAAGTCCAAATGCAACTTCAATATACTTTAAAAAACTAGAAAGTTCAAAGGTCATTATTAGAGTAGAATGGAAAGGACTGCAAAGTTAAAATTTGGAACTGTATTGAGACTTATTCTGGTACATGAGGAGATAGATAGCAGTACGAATATTTATGTTGCATGCGAGAAATTTGTCCCTTACTGTTTGGTCAGCGGATTTAAAGTAAGGAACATCCATAGTGCTTGTGCAGACAGGGGTGCTGTGAGCCAGAGTGGGACTGACTACCACAACCACAATGCCTGTGTAGGAAAGAGTGCAGTAAGTCAAGATGCGATTGCCTGCAGCAATTTCAAACCCTAGACAACATAAAATACCTAAATACAGACTTGTACACTGCAGAACAATCCTGAAGAGGGACAACCCATGAAACTCCTCAGTGGAATATAATTGATCTTTGCAAAAGCGGACAATACGGAAAAGCTTTCTACGAAACAATTGACCATCATCGATATATTCTACCAGAAATGAAAAGAAGACACAAGCAGCATGGAGTTGGATTCCTGATACATAGAGAGCTCTGAGAAATGGTAGTAGAGCTTCACGGCATATCGGATGGAGTAGCTTACGTCAACTTGAATTTCTCTGATTAGTACAACCTCAAAATACTTTCAGTGTACGTACCGACATCTGCTACTACGGGGGAAGAATTAAATTCTACGATGACATCAAGACAAGTCTAAACCAAGTCAAAGACCATTGCAAAATCGTCACGAGAGACTATAATGCAAAAGTTGGGCAAAGTAATGAATGAGTCAGGACCCCCCAAAATATGGGTAATTTTTTAAAAATATAATATCTCAGTAACCTCCTTTCTATTCATGACAATTTTCATATGCAAGATAAATTCAATCTTCCTTTTTCGAATGCAAAAAACGGAAAAAAATACCTTTTGTATTTTTCTTGCACTTCACAAAATTAACAACATGGCTAAAAAAACGAATATCGAGATAAAATATTATTTTATTATGCAAAATTATACAAGAATTTTCACGTTCTTACAAAAGCATACATGAATAACGTCATATTATGCATATCTTTATTTATAGTTCCCCAGTAACTGTGAAAAGGGATGGAAGACTGGAAGAGTATTGGGGAGATTTCCTGGAAAAATGTGGAAAAGACATGCTGTGGAAAGATTCGCGAAACGGGAAGCGCTAACAGAAAACCAAGAAACGGTAGACCTGAATCAGTTTCAGAACCGGGAAATATGAATTACATTAACGATAACAGCTGCTCTTAAAAAAATAAACGAGGAAGTCATTTATCTCAAAGAACAATTGCTAAAAACTTGAATATTTGGAAGGAGTTCTGTAAAAAAAATAATTAAGACACAGAAGCTAACAGCTTTCAAAAGAATAGTATCTTCTAAAAAAAGTGGTACTGTTAAGGATAATAAAAAAAATAATATGCAGAAATTACTTGATAACTTCTTTGTCACTGATGTTAAAAATATTGTCTTCACGGATGAAAAAGATTTCACTTTAGAAATTCCGCGAAACAGCCAAAATGATGTTGTCTACGGGCGTGGTAAAATGTGTGACATTCCGATAAACAGATTGTATCATGAAACTCCAAGATTTTCCCAAAAGGTTATGATATCTGCAAGGGTCTCTTGGAATGGCAAAACAGATGTTCATTTTATTGATAATGCAAAGACAAAAGTGAATTCTGCTAATTACATTGAACTCCTAAAAACAAAGTCGTTGATTGATTGCCGTCGCCTGTATCAACAAAATGACTTTATTTTGCAACAAGATAGATCACCTTCACATACAAGCCACGCTACACAGTCGTTTCTAATTAGCAATGCGCCAAGATTAAGAACGAAATATGAGTGATCACCGCAAAGTCCAGATTTTAACCCCATGGATTACTCAATTTGGGAGTTACTAAACGAAAATATTTACCGAAGTCGGAGAGAAAAATTCACTGAACCAGAATTGAAAAGCAAAATAGGTGAATCTTGGCAAGAAATTGGCATTAATGAACTAAAAAAATGTTTGTGTGCGTGGAAAACCCCCCTCAGATTAGTGATTCATCAAAGTCGTGGTCCAATTTCTGATTATATATATATCTTTACACTCGATATTCGTTTTTCAGTCGCGGGTGACTTACATCTCACTATGTCGGTCGGTCCCCGTTTTGCTTTTTTATTGTTTTGGTAAAAACATTGTAACTATCCGGCGGATTCTAATGAAATTTCAAACCATTATTTTGTTTTATATTTTCTTTCCAATTATATGATTGCCAAGGTCCTCCCAAAGGTTAGCCCGGTAACTATATTGTTTTGCCAATAACAGTGTAGCTATTTGGCCTATTCTATTCTAACGAAATTGGAAACCCTTATGTTGCTTTACATTCTCTTTCGAATGTTTTAATTGCCAAAGTCCTCCCAAGGTTATCCCGGGAATTATTTTGTTTTTGGCAATAACATCATAATTCTTAGGCCGATTCTGACGACATTTAAAACCCTCTGTTTTACATTCTCTTTCGAATTTTATAATTGAAAGATTCCTCCCAAGATCTACCGGAGTATTATTTGGCAATAACATCATAATTATTTGTCCGATTCTAACGGAATTGGGAACCATTATGCTGTTTTACATTCTCTTTCGAATGATATAACTGCCAAAGTCATATCATGGTAAGCCCGGAATTATTTTGTTATGGCAATAACATCATAACTATTCGGTCGATTCTAACGAAATTTGAAACCCTTATGTTGATTTACATTCTCTTTTGAATAATATAATTGAAAAAGTCCTCCCAAAGTTAGCCCGGGAATTATTTGGCAATAACCTCATAACTATTTTGCCGATTCTAATGAAATTTGAAGCCCTCATGTTGTTTTACATTCTCTTTCGAGTGATAAAATTGTCATGTTACATTTGAGGCCGATGTTACATTTGACACACTCTTCGCAGAATTGGCAAGTGGAAATGTGTGAAAGGAGTGAAGAAAACGAAAGCTGGTGAGGTATTTTACCGGCTTGGGTTTTATTCTCTTTTTTTCCTTCCTTACCCAAGAATTATAAGGAAGAGAATACGTGGAGCGTCATCAGTGCAAGGGCCCAGAAATGGTGAATAGAAAGGAAAAAAGGAACGCAGTGGTTTGGTTATTTAACGAAGGAAGTTATCCCAAACAACTAATGGATTTGTCCTCTTGGAATAATTTATGATAATAAATTTATGATAATAAAAACTACCTGAACAAGCATCGTCACCTTTATAGGATTGATCCGAAATGGCATGTATAGGGTGGAAACACGAATTTTAGACTGACATTTATTCAATTATTTTCAGAACACATGGTAATATCACCTAATTGTAATGTTCCACAATGCTTAGACTAAAACGAAAGAAAAAACTATGCTACGAGTTGATGCAAGTAATATTTCATATGACCGTCTTTAAGGTCCATGACAGGACAAAGTCTAGGTGCTTAAGTATTTTCCAGTTTGCACCTCAGAACGTTGACACAATGAGAAAATATAGTAGAGGATTTCTGCTCAAGCATCTACCACCCTGCAAAGTCTATGGGGTTAAAATATGGTGAACTGGGAGGCTAAAGTTCCTCTGAAAATCATTTGTTGTGAGGCTGGTCAGTCTTATTAAAGGGTTACACAGGCCTGATACACGTGTCTCACGTTCCTCTTTGGTTTTGCCTAATCTTGTTCATCGTGTTCTTGATGAGGTTTAGGGTACTGATGACCACTAGCTAGGTGGTCATCAGTCATGCAAAAAAACTTCCTGTATTTGTAAATCGTTCGATAGCTTTTAAACCTCCAGATCTACTTACAGTTGTTTCATTTTTAGTCGGAGTCAACTCTATATCTCACTATGTCAGTCGGTCCCTGTTTTGCTTTTGTTTTACTATATTGTAACTATTCGGCCGATTCTAAGGAAATTTGAAACCCTTATGTTGTTTTAAATTCTCTTTCAAATGATATAATTGGCAAGGTTCTTTCAAGGTTAGTCCGCGAATTATTGAAAATTTTGAAGGTCGTAAGGTTATAAATCAGAATAAGTGAGAGCACGCGACTTTGGTCAGCAGACCTTGTTTGAGGGCTACCCGATATATATATATATATATATATATATATATATATATATAAAGGATGACCAGAACAGAGCCGAAGATGCCTCGTCACATTTATTGCAAACGTTTCAGGATTATAACATATCCCATCATCAGTGCTAAATAAAAAATACAAAATATAAATTTAAATATATACATAAAAAGTTAACACATGCAATAAAATTGTAAAACATGAATATTAAATTTGAGACAAATTGATTACATTGCAAATACGGAGAGAAAAGAAAACCCAACGAGGGAATTCATATAAAATAGGAAGGAAAATAATGGACAGTGGATTTTATTCTTGCAAAAACATAATGTAAAATTTAAAAAATTTGCTGCTTTTTAATGATTGACTATATTTAATGGGACAGATAATGTAATATAAATTGACTCTAGCAGGTAAAGGTCTGAGATGTTTTTTACCCCATTAAGTATCGTAAAGTTTTCGAGTGTAGCCTTAGAGCCACATAGTGACAGATGGTTTCGAATTGGGGATGGATCAGGTTTGGCAAGGTCTAGTCATGTTCTTTCGGATCTACCCATATGCTGTATGGAGCGGGAGTAAAGCGTACGCCTTGTTGCCCCCACTTATGATACAGTTCACCTACAAGGAAAAACGTATATAATTCTAGTTTGTATACTGGTGGGTGGTTGATCTTTGAACTTAAATAATGATCCCAGTCTAAAGTCATTAATGGTAACCAAAGAAGGGTAAGGAAAAGAAGATCTTTAATTTATTAGCAGTTTGTAGTAGAGGCAGAGTCGAGTATTTTTTATTGAGAAGCAGACTAATTTGTTTCTGAAATTGCAATTTGGGGTAGCCATTGGAGGCAAAGAATTTTGTTAAGAATTCGAATTCTAAATGTAGGGCTGAAAAAGTTGAACACAAGTTATATGCTCTATGGAGGAGAGTATGGAATGTGGGTTTTCAGTAAACATTTGTGAATGAGACGGAAAATGAATAGCTTCTGATCCTCATCCTTCATCAGGCTCACATTGTGCGCCTCTGTCAGGGCCACTCCTCGTTCAGCTGCGTCATTCATCAATATCAGGCTTTTGACCTTGTCCTTAATGTCCTCATACAGCTTGCCTCCCTTCCAAGACAAAGGATCCATCGGCAGGAAGCCCTGTTTCGCTTCCTGGACTCTGCCTTTCTTCAGGGGGTCGAAAACACGATGCGACCTTTTAGTGAAGAAGGCATCAAGTCTTCAATGTTTGCCCAGCGCGGGTGATCTTTGGTCGGTTTTTCGGTCTCCAACCCGGTCATCCAATAGGGAAAGGTCGACCAAGTTTTCGCCAAATATCAGAGATGCCGTTGGAGGCCATTGCTCGCAGTTGCAGTGAAGTTCATCGGGTTCGTTTACTTCTGGAGTTCAGTCAGCATCATGATGTCATTATATGGGCGTGGGATGACAGAGGAGCTTCGTACCAAAAGCGGACATACACCAGGGCAATGAACAGCGCCATGCCAGTCACATTCTGTTGATCTCGTTTCGTTTTCTTGAACTCGTGTCTGAACAGGAACATATTGAGGCAGTAGATGCCATTTGACATCCACCTCGCGTGGTGGGTATCACCAGATGCACGAAACGATGGTTGAGTCGTTGTGCCCCCTCCAAGGAACAGGGTTGCGAGCTGCAGGAACTCGAAGTAGTCATCGTACGAACACTTTGTTGGATCAGCCAGAGCAGATGTCAGGTAATCCTTCATCTGGGAGTGGAGCTGCTCCAGATGTCCTCCGAAGAGGGTATCCTCAGCCAGCGTGTACTCTTGCTGGTTGAGGGTCGGCTACTCCTTCTGGAAACGCTTGAAAAGGGCCCCTTCTGGACCTTCAGTCTTCCCAAAGACGACTCAAAAGACGTCAGAGAGAACAATTTCTAAACATGATGGCGGCAAGCCAACATCGCCAACTCCCTTCCAAGACCTTCCTCGATCCGGACGCACGCGCCATTGTGGAGGCCAGTGTTGCTTTTGTTTTATAGAAGACCAATCCGACTACTTCGTCGCGAATCTTCCAAGAGTCGAGCAATTCCAGACACGCTGCCTCCTGAGCTTCTCCAGTTCTTCGGCCAGCACTTGGAATACCCAGCAATTTCTCGAATCCCTGACCCGTCGCCAGAATTGCAACCCTTTCCACTGTCTTCATCCCATTTCCTGCAGTATTTTCCCGTCCCAATGCAGGAGAAGGGGACCAGCTGCTTGAACGTTCTTCCGCGCTTCTTCGTTTTGAATTTGGCATCTGTGATGACTCGACCGTCGTATCGAACTTCGGGACAACGTCAGATCAGAAATATCGTGGCCAAGGGCCTATGCAGCAGCGCCCGTGAAGAACGCAACACTACAATCTGGGAGATTAACTCGATCCAAGGTGCCGATGACTTCAAGAGATTTGAAAATGTTCTTAGGCCTTTTCCCGGGAGGACCAAATGTCCAGGGTGAAGTTGAAGGTCGGTAGTCGACTTCAGCCTTGGTTCATCTGACGATGTGGAGCTGGAACTGAAGGTAGCAGCGGCCCTTTGAACTTTGGCCTCTCTTTCGTCGTATCTCCGCTTGAGAGCCGCTTCTTGGTCATTTCTCTTCCCACACCTGGCCTCGACTCCAGATTTCTTCGAGTCAACCCCTGCAATGCTGCACGAGAAGATGTCATCGCGCTGCATCTTGAGAAACTCCTTGTCTTCTTCGTTGGTCACGGTCTGGAGGGCATCGCTTGGGGCAACATCGAAGAGATCACGAAGGTCATCCAGGATCATCTTCTCCTTGAAACGGTCCGACTCTCGCCCACGCATCCGGTGTTTCTTGAGTGCTTGGTATTCGTCGTGGATTCCTCGAAGTTTCCTGAAACAAGCACCCACCCACTGTGTCGGGATCCTGGCCCTCTCCCATAAAGTGAAGACCTCGCCACATGGCAAGTTCGAGCCTTCCGAGACAGTCTTCTTTTCCACGACGTGATGTAACAGGTACAATGACAGCATATCCCGCTTACTTGGAACACGGGCACATGACGGGGAATCAACAGGCTTCCCAAGAAGCCATCACTCGGGGCACAAACTAGTACTGATTGCCATAACCTGAAAAAAAGAAGAAAAAAGAAAAGGTTAAAAGTGGGACAATCTCTAAATATCATTGTATTGTGATGAAATTTCACACACAAGGAGAGAAATGCAACACGATAAAAAGCAGTGGTGTGGAGAAAGGATCAGTGCACTTTGAAAATTTATTTTCCCCTTTTGGACCACCCTAACATATATATATATATATATATATATATATATATATATATATATATATATATGTATATATATATATATATATATATATATATATATATATATATATATATATATATATATATAATGAAAATGATTAAAGCAGGGTAGGTGACAAAAAATCATTGTCATTAATTTACAAGTCATCAATAAAATCAAAATCAGTGACCACAGGATGATCACATATAGTATAAAAATTAACATTCCGAAAGAAATAAGAAATCTATTCCAATAAGCCCATAAGATAAAGAAAACTCTCGTTCCAGAATTCATTAAATTCACTTTAACTAAGTGTGGAGGAATGAATATAACGAGGACAAGCAGACGTTAGTTTTTTATACAGCATTAATCGTTACGCTCCCCATGGGCCAAGACCTCCCTCCTTCCATGCTTCCCCAAGACCCTTCGAAGTCGCACACAAAGATGGATTTCGGTCAGCATACTTCGTACCTTACGAAACTGGTTAGGTAAACTTTCATCCCGGAGTCAAGTAACCAAGACTTGCCCCCTTCGTCCGTTAATATAAACATAGGAGGGTGTGAGATCCTTTATAATAAAAATCTTGCTGCCTAAGGCTTCGTCGGCATAAAATCTATGAACAGGCTCACTGTCCCCTCCGATTGTTTATCTCTATTTTTCGCCAAATAGACGAAATCTGACCTCCCCCGTGCGTAAACATGAAAGGGCGAGGTGTCACAGCTTTGAAAATTTATGCCCTAGGAGAGGGGCATAACTGTTAGCTATTGAGGCTTCGCCCCTCCTAAACTCCCTCGTCTCCCTTCCCCCCACTGGATAATCGACGTATATATTTCGATCTTGAGATATTTGGAAGAGAATTCGCGTAGCCATCAAGAGAAGAAGACGAGTCCCTGAGTCAAACAGGGAATATAGAAGATAGTTGGAACCAAGCGAGACTTACCCTCCCGAGGCTGTTCTTTTGGTCGCTTAGAAGAGCAGACCAGTGGTATCGAGACCAACTCTCATACAATTGTCGTCCAGAGAAAATCCAGTATCTCAGTTTTCTGAAAAAAAACAGATACCCCTCACCATTGAGGAATACCAAAGTGAATTCCCATTCGAGGAAAGATTCAAATCTTGGTTAAGTCTCATCATCAAGAAGCCAGAATTGGTAACACAGGGATCGTGATTAGTTCCATTCATAAAAGATCCCCTCACTTACATCGTAAGTCGAGAGAAGCAGCATCACACGCCTTCAACTAACACCTGGAGAAGCAGCAGCTATTTTCCCGATGCACCTCTCCACGCTCGCCTCACTTCAGCGAGCAAGTCTCCAGTCCAACCCACCCCAAATCACCTCAGCAAGGAGGCTCACTTTCAAGGTCACCCAACTGTCGACACACTCTGAGTTAAAGGTAAAACGAATACAAAATTTATTCATTTTTTGTTATTTCCCATTCCGTGCGAAAGTGTATTCGTAACAAAACTATTTCAATCTGGTAGTCTTAACCAGACTATTTCAATTTCAAATGACTTAATAACTACATTAATTGAGCTTAAATCTCGTGTATTAGAAGTGATGTTTGCGCCAACCATCTCATATTACTCATTTGTAGTGTTAACTTTTATTAGACCCTCTTAGTATATAATTAGTGTATTTAAAGATTTAATATTTCGTTCTTTTATTTGATTTAAAGTATATTTTGTCGGAGTTATTTAATTAGATCCTCGAACGCAGCATTGGCAATAAATATATCATAATACGAAGCCTCCATGTTTAAAGAATTAAATTAGAGCACTCTTAGAGAAAAGTGGAATGGATTAACTCATGTACGAATTATTGTCGAAGATGCCATCGAAATAGGAAAGGGGATTAAAATTTCTAAAAAGAGACCTCAGAAATGAAAATCTTAAATAGTAGTTATAAAACAGGAACATGGAACAATTCAAGATCGAGAAAGAATAGTTAAAAGAACTAAGGAATGCGATGAAAAATTGTACTCATGCAACACCGTCCAGAATCACAATCAACCAACAACACCCAATAATGCCCCGGCCATTCTCAAATCAGAAATTGAAATCACAATCAATCAAATGAAGAGCCACAAAGCACCAGGTCAGGACAATCTCACTTCAGACTTGATGAAAGATTCTGGATATGTCATTGTGGACAAACTAGCTTGCCTCTTAATTGAATGTTTAAAATAAGGCAAGATTCCAGAGGAATGACATAATGCAATAATAATACTTGTATACAAAATGGTGATCAAGCAGACCTTACAAACTACAGACCAATCAGCCTTCTCTCGTATGTCTATAAACTCTTCACAAGAGTCATTACCAACAGACCACAAAACTAACTAGATTGCCAACAATCAAGAGAACAAACTGGCCTTAGCAAAGGTTTATCAACGATTGCCCACCTACATACACTAAACTAGCTCATTAAGAAAACTTCAGAGTACAATATATCATCATTCATGGTATTTGTAGACTGCCAGCTCACGGATAAAGAGGCACGGCAGATTTTTTAGGCATTTTGCTTGGACGTCAGCTGGCAAGAGAATGTCATAATGTACACGAGGTTGAAATCAAGTTAGTTGCACCGCAGGGGTATCCTGCACCATGTTACATTTGGTACCAGGAGGAGCCGCACGTCCGCCTGGTCTGAGATCAAATTATGTAAGCCCCGCAACTGGGATGACATCAACTCTCTGACGAGGCCGTGGGAAGTTGTTGGGCTACCTCTTCGTTCCGTCTCAACATTCCCTTTTTATACGACTATACCCTCAACCCTTTATATGGGCCTAAAGAACTGACAAGCTACCTCATACCGTGTCAGAAGAGAGGCTTTGGAACCTCTATAAACATAGCCCTCAGATTTCAAGTGAGCAGGACATAAGGTGTCCTAGTCATTGGGGCACGATTAATGGGAAGATCTGTTCTGCCCCAATAACCCCTTCCCTGCGACTGACCCACTCCCAGCTGCCGTTTTCTCGTGCATAAGGCTGCACTGTTTATGGTGGTTGGGCTTTACTGCCTTGTCGGCTACCATGCCAAGTCAAAGTCTTGTGTTCCTTCCTCGGCTCTGCCGCAACAGATACTCAGATCTTGGCCGTCCTTCGAGAATTATTACGATTTATTAAGGAAATCCGCCTTGTTGTCCTCCTTCACTAGCCGCTCATTTGGAAGCTGCGACTTTTGAGCATAGAATGATCGACTGGGTAATTTCTGGTTGGCGTGCGTCGCTGCCAAGGTGCAAATACCATCATTAACGTGGTCAGGGTGGACCTTTGAAAAATCCTTAAACCGCGGAGTGGATAAGCGGGAGCGGCTGGACGCTTAATATAGCCCATCAATCACACATTTCTCTTTTCAGTAGTCACAGCCTTTGGAATTTACGTGTGCGTTTGTAAACTCTCAAAATTTCAGACTACATTACTCTCGGTGAAACCTCACCCAAACTTTGTGTTAGGTTGGCCAAGGAATTTTACAGCACCAATCTGAACGGTAGAGAGGATCCGCTCCTACCATTTTTGTGCGGCAAGGGGGCTTCCAGTTTGTCATCCTTTGAATTGCCCTCTTTCAACTTCACCTCTAAAGAAGATGTGCCTCCCCACCGTACTATTCAGGGGTCCCTTCGGCATTTTTCTGACGGAGAGGGGCTTTTCTTTCTCCTATCTCTATAGGTAAGGCAACTTTCCCCTCGCCCCCTTCTTTGGAGTCGCCCTCGGACTACTCTAACTATGTACTAGCGGTGACCCTTTCGTTTCTTTCACAGGAGCTCACCAAGGAAGCAGAATGCAGGCGGCCCAGAGTCGATCACTCCTAATGGGAGCGAATCGACAGGACCAACTCCCTTATAGGGGCAATGGTTGGCGAGGCCCGTCGGTCTGTGCAACATGGTGTTCTGTAGGTGCATTGTAAGCTTGCTGCGGTCTGGCGTGCCTGCTACTCTGATTTTCCTGACGGAGGTCTGCTTCCTGGTTCCAATGACGATAATTAGAGGCAAAATGCCTGGAAAGTCCCCGGTAGAGATCCGTAATACCGAAGTCGTGGACTACTCCTTAGAAGTTATCAGCAAAGAGCTGGCCGCCCAAGGAGCGGTCAAGGTCGAACGTGTCATGGTAAAACAAGAGATGGGGGCTTGAGACTCAAGCCCACAATCTTGGTCACTTTCGATCGTAGCAGACTCCCTGACGCAGAGAGTACCAGTTGGTATTGCTATTGTGTTAATGCATTCGTGCCACTGCCGCAGTTGGTATTGCGTCGGGTTGGAGGTGGTCGATGACCTTCATGGTAGTTACCACTTTCCCTTTTAACTATTATTTCTTGGGCCGCTGCTGCCTGAAAAAACATTTCGGTTGTGCTGGGAGTATGTGTGGTGGTCCTGATTTCACAAAATAATTGATTTCTCTCTCCCAGTCGAAGAGTTTAGCTCGGTGAATGAGGCCGTCCCAGTAGTCATGAATAGGGGGTCCCACAGTGAAGTGTTTTCGGTCTCCCACTCTTTGCTCTGAATATCAACGTCCTTGCTAAGCTTTACGTATATGAACTTTCGATCAATTTTGGTGTGCCAAGATGCCAACTCTGGAGTGTCGAGTCTAACAGGCATTGAATCGCGTCTCTCGCTATTTCGAAGACCACATGATTAGGTTATCCATGGCCCAGATTAATGTTCTGCCTTTTTGTCGCCAACCACGGCTCCACTCTGATCAGGACTTATTCTAAAACGGACTTTGCCTGAGAGTGATGGATACGCACCGTTTATTTGGTCCTGCTTTTGACCGACGCCTATTTTGAGAGTCCTATATTCGCACCCTCTGGGCCTCTTCTCCTCGCCCCACGGACATTCTTCATTCTGTGACCTTTCGCACTTAGATTAGTGATAGTGCTACTGCCTTCTCGTTTTACAGATCCTTCGTACTGTCAAAGCTTGAATACGGACGCGAGTTTTACTCATCGGCAGCCGAGCGTATATTGCGGAATGTGGACTAGATCTACCACACCGGTGTCCGTTTGGCGATCAGTCCTTCTCTACGTACCGAATTGAGAGCCTTCTTGAAGATGTCCGGGAGATGCCATGTGCTTCACGCTGTACATTTTGCATTATGCGCTTGGAGCTGCGGGTCTGGCGTCTCCTTTAGTCGCCAATACGTCTCACTGTATCCGATACCAATCGCGACGGTACCTATGCCGTCTAGAGACTCCAGTCATACGTAAGCCCTTTGGGTTTACAGCAAGGAAACTCCGAGAGCTCTGTTAGGTTCTCAAGCCGGTGGTGCCTCTGGTTCGGATGTCAAGATTATCTTCTGTTGTGTTCCTGTACGTGTATGGATTGATGAGAATGAGGGCGGGAAAGATTCTGCGAGTATTGGGCGAGCAGACCACCGTTTCGCTCTTCCTCACATTAACAACATGGCAGGAATCAGGTGAGCCCTTCTGGCTGCATATCAAAGAAAATGATGAACCGCCGCGACTGTTCCCGTGGATCTAGCCTCTAATTCTTTGGCGATTTCAGGTTGCTTTCTGTCTCCTTCGAATTGTCACACTCGAAGGACGTACCGCAATTTGATGGAATTCTCCCCTGGACTTTATTGAGACGACTGCGTTGTCTTCCAGACTGTTCAGCACATTCATATTGAATGTCCAGGTCTAGGAGATCTTCGCTCTATTCAACTATCCAGGCCCTGCGATGGTCTGGGCCGCTACCTCTTACCTCGAGTTCGTCTACAAAAAACTTGTGAACTTATTGACTAATTGAAGGAGGCTTGGCCGCCTCCATATTATTTAAATTTCTTTGGCGTTGGTCGCATCGTTTGTGCCGGGGAAAGGCAAGACTTCCCGCGAAGCTGGAGTGTTCTTCTTCTTGCTGTTGGTTCTCTTTTGTTTTTATTTGTGGTTTGATTTGGGGGTTTCTCTATCTTTTAATGTATCTTAGTAATTTGCTATAAATGATTATTACGGTGACTTATCTTCTTGGTGCAGGCTCTAGATGGGTACCATTAAATTGAAAAAAGGTTAGTTGCGATGCAAACAATGGCGGTTCTCTCTCCCAGAAACCCTAACTCCTGGGATCATTTAGAACGCTTCAATTTTTCTATTAAATTGTTTATCTGCAGATAATTTTCCTCCTATTGACCAAAATTTGTATAACCTTTACCTATACACTTTTTTTACCTGTAGGTGGAAACCTTAAATTTTCTCGCATAAGTTATTCAAGAAGTTATGATATATATATATATATATATATATATATATATATAGCTATGGCCAACAAAATTATAGGGCAGGTACGAAATAGTGAAGAATATGATTGAAACTCATTTATTTCATACTTGTCATAATACAAATAACACTAGGCAACAAATTTTAACTTTTTGTTTGTTACAGACATGTGAATAAGTGTTTCTAATTAGTTCGAGGGCGCTGAATCCGAATTTAAAAACCAAAATTCTCTATCACGTCTAGATTTTGTATAATGACCGCACCTCCCTTTTTGCTATTTGTTCCGATTAATAAATAAAGAAATCTTTTTATGTATTTTTTAAATTTTTAAGCAAAAAAATACATAAATCAATCGCTGGCGAAGTTACACCCCCCTCCCTCCCAAGTTATGAAGATTTTATTGTATTGATTAAGTTTGTTATGCACTTAAAGAAACTTGGCTGTAGCCTTCTCGTTTTTCTTTTGTGAGACATCAAAGTTTGTTTTTGTAAAGACCATCAATAATCCAAATCATATTTAAATTAAACTTTCATTGGTAACTCATCTTCATATCCAAGATTTGTTTATGAAAACGTTCACCATGTTAATCACTAACCGCTACCAGATTTTCAGATAAAATATCGAGATGAGAATGCAGAAAATGCATTTTAAGTCACATTCTATATCCCAACTTTTCATAGGCTTCCAGCATATTGTTTACTATTTCTCGGTAATTTGGGGATTTAAAATTGCCGAGAAAGTTTTCAGTTACTTCCACAAAGGATATCCATGCTGTGCGTTTCTTTTCATTGAGACACAAAGTGAAGGAATCATCAGAAACAACTCTGCGAATTTGTGGTCCAGTGAAAACTCCAGCTTCTATTTTTGCATCAGTTAATGATCCTTTGAATATGTTTTTCAAATATTCAAAGCCTTCACTTCTTTGATCCATACCCTTTACAAAAATTTTGATTAACCCTAATTTAATGTGAAGAGGTGGAAAATGAACTTTCTTTAGATCTACTAGAGCATCATGCTTAACATTATGTTTGCCAACAATGTGTTCTTCTCTGGCTGGCCATTCTCGCTTTTTATAGTGATTTTTATTATCTCTGCTATCCCATAGAGATAAAAACACATGTACTTTGTGCATCCTAACTGTAACCCAAGAAGAAGTGATACAACTTTCAAATCACAACAGATGCTTCAGTTATGCTCTTTGTACTCAATAAGTTTCAGCAATAGTTGCATTGATGAATATGTTTATTAAAGACCTGTAGCGTAGGCTACAGGAATTGCAGCTTTTACATTTCCATTGTGCAGCAGAACAGCCTTAAGACTTACCTTACTAGAGTCAATGAAAAGTCTCCACTCATTAGGATCATATTCACAGCCGATTTTTTGCATCAAGCCATTAATACTGTTGCAGTAACATAAATTATTTTCTTGTGAATAAAATTTTGATAACTTCTGGTGACGATCTTGAAAGAAAGAAACCCGGACATCTGGAAGGAGAAGATTTCTTTCTTGTAATCTGGAGGCAAGTAACTCAGACTTTTCTTTACTCAGATCTAAATATCGTACCAAGTCGTTTAAACTTTGTTGACAAAATAAATTTGGCTTTGTATCTTGATCAATTGGAACATATGTTTGATCTTCTTAATTTTCTCCAGAAATCAATGTAAAATCATCATCTAAACTAAAATATTCACTTATTGTAGTAGGTGGCTTCGAGACTGGAGTAGATTCATCATGTGGTGCAGGTTTCAACGCTGATGGGCAATTTGGATAAACAATTTTAGATTTGTTTTTCTTTGAAAATCCAGCCAAATTTGTTAGGCGGAAATAGCAATCATCAAAGTGACTTGAGGGATCACACCATTTCATGGGAACAGCAAATAACATTGCCTTCCTCTTCCCATTTAACCAAGCTGTGAGCATTGTGTTACACTGCGTGCAGCAAATATGAGGGGCCCAATCTTTATCTTGGTCCCCTACTTTGCAGCCAAAATAGTATCTGTAGGCTTGTTTCATCGTTACTGCTGTTTCAATTTTTCTCCATTGTGCCACTGGTGTGAATTACCCACAAACATAACAAAATATGTTGGGGCTGTTTACACATCCGCGTCTAGAACTCGAAGACATGACAAGATTTCAAATACTAACTTTAGCAAGCAAACGATACACAATGTGAGATCCTTATCATAAGGTTCTTATCAGAGCAAAATTTTGATAAATGTGTTATATTCTTTACCAGTTACTAGTTATCAGTTGCAGAAAAGTTATCAAAAATAAGTATGTATTACTTTGTACATATTAAAAATGTTAATATATACTAAATATATATATTATTATATATATGTTAATTATATATATTAAATATATTAAAAATTGCATATTGGTACAATATTGAGCAAAAGTGTGAAATGGCTTGAAAAGGAAAATTCAAATTACACAAAAACTAGACGCGATAAGCAAATTCTAAGGACAAGTTTGTAATCAGCGCCTAAATATCATCTAGAATCACCTATTTTCTGCTCTGTAACAAAAGGTCTGTTCCCTAGTGTAATTAATAATTAATGTGTCCGCCTTTTACTTTTATAATCACCTTTATGCGTTTTTGCATAATGTGCATAAGTGGTTGGGGCAACCTTCTGACATTCAATGTGTGATACTAACGTTTATTCATATTTTTTCAGTGACTATCTTATTGTCAACTTAGAAGTGCTAATTCTTTATTAAAAATATCTCCGAAGAAACAGATTCCTGAAGCTCAAAGAGCTTCAATTGCAAGAAAATTCAAATGCTCGAGAAACGGTGTCCACACAACCATTAAAAGGTACACTGAAAATAATCTTTTCAAAAACTGTGATGGTCAAGGTTTCAGAAGGTGTACAACTCCAAGGGAGGAGAGGTTGCTGAAAGGGACATATCTGGACGAGAGAAAAAAACTTCTGATGTCGCTGCTGAGTTTCGGGTTGAAAGAGGACAATTTTCACTCTTGCACAGCCACTGTCAGGCCATTGATCAGTCTAAAAAACAAGATGATTCGTCTTGCATTCGCGACTGAGCCATTAAATGGAGCCAAGTTTTCTTCAGTGACAAATCTAAGCTCATTCTTATTCGGGCCCGATGGTAGAAGGTTCGTTCACCGCAGAGCAGGCTAAAGATTGTCTGTCAATCGCACCAAGAAGAGTCTGGAGTTTGGCGAAAGAAGTGTCAAAGTATGTCAAGCTTGATTTCAGTAGAAGCCACTGGGCCACATTTGCCCTTAAGGGCCACAATGAATGAACAAGTGTACAAGAAATTGCCTTGACAGCATTCTTTGCTCCATCTATGGCCTCCGAAGTTCAAACTGTAAATTTCATGCACGCCCTCTCCCCTGACACACGGCTAAGTCGATGAACACCTTCCTGAGTGACGAGCACATCACTGTCATGAACTAGCCTACACACAATCCGGACTTAAATTCCATTGAAATAAGTGGAAGATAAATGGAAGAGAGATCTAAAACGAGGAATCCCACAACAGTTTAAGAACTTTGGGAAATAGTTAAGATGAATGGAGCAAGATTACTGCGCAAGGATGTCAACAGTTGGTTTGTTCCTGTGGCAGAGCTGTCAAAGCATCATCGTGAATAAAGGCTTCCACACTCATTACTTGTACAAATGTTTTCACTGCAAAATTTTCTTTATATTTCGATAGACATCGAATGTCATTCGAATAATTTGGGACACTTCAATTTTTCTACTTAGTAAATTGTTTATCCTCTGATAACTTTTGCTTCATTCATCCAAATTGGCAAAACCTTTACCCATGCGTAATATATAGGTGTAAGTTATTGTACACAAATTCCGGAAATCTTGGATTTTCTTTGAAAAAAGTTATGGAAGATGTTGTGTTAGAAATACTGGTGTTCTAATAGTTTTAAACGGTACTGTATTTGTTGGGTGAAATGGAAGGGAAAAGGAAAACTTGAATTTCCATATATTTTATGTAAAAGATTCGAGTTGAGGGCGAAATCAGACAGACCCGTCAATACTCATTGCGTTGGAGGCCCCAGGGTCGGGGGCACGCACAGAAAATATCAAGGTTAAGCACTTGAACTGTTCTGTTTATCGGTTCTGTCTGTCTGTTCTTGGTGAAGATGGGAATGGTGAGTTTTTCTGTTTCCCACCCCCCCAAACCCACAGAACGTGACCATTAACTTCACGGGGTTTCAAATTTGAACCCCCAAAAGTGTTTTATCAAGAAAAGAAAAGAAAAACAATCACAGAAGGTCGGTTCTGTATGACTAAAAGTCTTCCTACTTCAATGGCAATAAATAAATAAATAAAAATAAAAATATTATTCGGTTTTAAAGTTTTTAATGTATTATTCATTTTAAGAAGAATATTTTGAAGACACACCCAACACTCGGAAAAAATCCCGGCCTTGGAATATGTGATTCAAGGTAGCTGGATACTGAAGAGGGAGTCATGGAGGGAAATGTTGTTATATAAGAGCACATTGAAGTAAAGTTTATGAAAGAGAGGTAGTTGAATGTTTTTTTGAGGCATAATCAAAGCTCCAGGAGTATTTATTGCCGTGGAATCGATAATTAGAGGTTCCATATTCGAGTATTGTTACTGAGGTTCAAGGTTCACTCGGGTTTTTCAGTCATTGAGGGTAATTTTGATTCTTGCCTTCAAATTAATTTGTTTACAATTTAATTCCTTCCTATATCTTTTAATAATAAATTGTAAGAACTAACGAAAGTTAGTGATAAAGTGCTACGGCAGTAAAAAGTTAATATTTTCTGTTTTTGCATTCTTTCTTTTTATCTTTTTCTTATTCTACTTCCTTTCTTCCTTTTTATTCTATTCCCTGACTCTCTCCTGATTGAGCATGAAATCACTGCGCTCCTGAATAACTTGTGATATTCCGTGTATTATGCTTAGAAATCTTTAATTACTATCGACCTATATTGAATATGCCTAAATATTTACTCGTTACAAGTTTAAAAAAAATACAACTAAACAAGTTTTTCTTATAATAGTTCTTACCTATAAAAATATAACGATCGTTTGTAAGTATCTCCAATGATCCGTTATATATCTTCTCGTGTTTAAAAGTATTATGTAACATACCCAAGCGTTTAAGGGGTTTACTTACGTTTCTTCTAAATAAGGAGATTTACGTTGAAACAAGTGGTAATGGAAATACAATATGCCGTTTTCGCATGCTAAATTCAGCGTTTAATGTGAAATTGGAAATGCGATGAATGAAATACGTGTGGATATTAGAGGGATTCTCACAGAATATACAACATCCAAAGATGAGTTAAGTAAATTAAGGCGAAATATAGATGGGGTCGCTTGATAATTAATGCGAAAGAATGCCAGCGAATCATTAGAGCAATAGAGAAACTAGTCAGGTTGTAAATCGAAGCTTACAAGCTGCCTTAATATAGACCGGATCAAAGGCCGAGGGGTGGATTGTGGGTTATTTGAGAGAATAATTGATCGCAACAATGCTATATGTGGTCACCGTCAATGTGAGAACCGAGGTAGTGATCGCAGTGTTCGAGTTTTCCATAAATACAATTAACTAGGATTCGTTTACAGACACACAACCCAAATTAAAAGCGAAGACGAACGCCACTTTGAGTGCCTCTCTTCTATTGTTAGAAAAAGTAAATCTACAATTTACAGGAATTTCAATCACCATAATAATGATTATACATCTAACACTCCATATAAAGAATGGGAGAAGTGAAAGATTGCTTAAATTTATTCTCGACAATTTTCCTTTTCAAGAGGTTGAGGAACAAAGGTTGGGCTAAAACACGATTTATTTTTTACCACGGAAGAAAACTTGGCGGAAAACATTCAAATGGACGAGCCACTGACAACTATTGACCATAATGTAATTAGCTTCCAAATAAGGTCAAGTATAAATGCAAATGAGAGCATACAACGGGCAGAAATCTTGCTGAGACCAAGATGCTCTTTTAAAATTGCATATTCTGATCCTTGGGAAATATCAACTTTTTCGCAATAAATTCAACGCTAATCCTACAATCTTCATCCAGAAGTTTTTGAACGGCGGTCATCTTTTTTTGCATTGGTTGATGTGCATAGTCTCCCTTCTCTTTCGTCATCATTAAGGTTTTCTCTTCATTCTTTGAAACGTTTTATCCACATCAAAACATTGTTTATATGTGGTGTATATTCACCATAAATATGCTGCAAAGAATCAACAATAGCCTGGTGTTTCCAATCAAGTTTTGTTAAAAATTTGATAACAGTTCTGATTTCCATGGTTTGCTTTTCCATGGATGAAAAAAAAGCTAATTTCTTGTAAGTAGTCACTTGCTACCTGAAATGAGTCAGAGGAATAAATTAAGGTTTTGCAGGTATCAGCTGAAACCAAAGATTTGATCTAACTTGCTTTGAATTGAAGATTTTGAATAATCTTTTAAATTAATGGCTTACACCAAAACATTTTGAAGATTACTCGGAACTTTTTATGGTTAGAAAGTAAAATTAGTTATAGTTGGGGGTTGATTGCGTCCTGCAGTCAAAATGGTTATAGAAGATTGAAGTGTTTTGGAAGTGTTTAAATGTCACAGTTCACTTCTTGAAGATGCTAAATATTTCATTTTATTTTCAGGCATTTTTCATGGTGGCTGTTGTCGGGATGGTGGCCAGCCATCCGTTCTCAGTAGAACCAAGTATCTTCAGAACTTCAGCCAAGCCGCGAGATCTCACTGATAGACTGGATGAACTAAATGGACTTGACACTACAATTCAATATGACGTATTCGAGTTATCTCCAAAGGCCACTTTCAAATACCCCAAAAAATTCGATTCCCTGAAAGACTCTTCCTACGTTTCAAAACCAATCTCTACTCTTGTCAAAGAGTCTGAATCTACTAGGATTAATAACAAAAGTACGGGCGAGAACGAAGGACTATTCAGAATCCCTCTTTACAGACAGGACCTCATTCCAAGCTCTGACCAAAGCCGCGATAACGAACTAAGGAAGGTAATCATTTATTCCAGAGATCCCTATGACGTTGAAAGCTATTCCAGTATTCCAAACAACAAGGACTCCGCCAGCTACACAAACACCCTGAAGTTCATTATGGACCTTCTCACTCGGGAAGCGGTGAAAGATCGTTCTGAAGACTCAGCTTCTGAAGCGCCTAATAACGAAGTTTCGGACCCTCCCCAGGATGTTCATTCGATCTACACGCCAGATGGCGAGTTTGGCCAATTCCGGCTAACCCAAAAGGAGGACGCGCTTCTAAGCAGTATCATCCCGACGTCTTCTTAACTTTATTGGTTTGCAGTAGTGTTAGTATTGTAAGCGTTCGACTTTGTTGTCAATATACATGATATCTTGTCATTTAAAGCTAGAAAATATGGATTACTAATAGATTTTGTTATGTTTTTAGGGACATGTTAATGGTGATCACGTAAATACATTACATTCCTGCAGTAGGTCGTAGGAATTGAATCACGAAGGACATCTCTCCTGGACGCTCTCTTTAAATAGAGTGAAGTGGGATGACAAAATAAAATACCCCGGTCGGTCGTGATTTAGGGGGGTGAAAGATCGATGTTAACACTGCTATACTAAACATATCAACCCTTAATGCTTGGTATGGGATCAAGCATTAAATAAAGGGACAAATAGGAAAGAAGAGCACTTTTGCTCAATGCACAACCAAAGAATCCTCCTAAAAAGTGCTGATTAAAACTCACAATTGGTAAATCCTATTATGAACTTTAGGCTTTGTTCGGTCCCTTTGGAATTGCCTAAAGTGTTAGCTTGGATTACTACTTATTAGCAGATTTATATAACATTATTTTGTTTTTGAAAATTGTTCCGAAAAAAAGGAGGTACTAGGGTGAGATGAAAAACATTTAGGAGTTATAATTAAATTTAAATTTACGACACATTAGTAAACTGATAGGTATGGTTTAAGTATTGCAAATTCATTCTCAAATTAACAAAATTTTAGTCTAGAAAGATGATTTAGAACACTGGGGTTAGTAAGTTGATAAATCTTGTCATAGTGGCAATAATACCCCCTCGAAGATATCGCAAATTTACCATTTATTAACTCATTAGAGAATATCATTTGACTGCAGGGAGATTCTGAGTACAAATAGAGAGGTTGAGTCCTATAAGGAGTAGTTTGTGGCGCCAGCATTCTCAAAGGGCTTAACGCCACCTTTTACCCCAATTTAGGACTAAAAAAGCGTAGGAAAGAATGGGGTAAGAGCAGACCACCTTCAACTCTAAATGCTGGTGCCGTACAAGAAGCACAGGCAAGCATAAACACGAATCGAAACCCCATTGTGTTGTTGATAATGTTTTTTTTTATTAAAATTTACTTATTTGAGGTCCTAGGTTTATTGCAGGCCCTAGATTGTCCTAGTAGATTTGCATAGGCGTGGGTGAGGCACGCCATGATGGCTACCATTAAATCTTTTTACCGTTATACATTTATAGTTATATAAAAATAGGAACATAAATATTTTAGCAATATTTGGTTCTTATCCAAATACCCACGTACTTTGTAGAGACCCGTGTATCAAATAACTCATCCAAAGTTCTATCACCACGGACACCTTAAAATGATCCAAATATCTACTTGTTTTCGGTGGACCAAACTTCTTAGCTCCCACTTTTTATTTGAGGAGAAGATCGCCAAAGCGAAGACGAGGATCGATGAATTTTACTCTCCTGCTACACTTGAGCTTATCAAAGAGCTATTTGCGACAACCACTTGTCAATCTTTGATGCTCTTAAGGGTAAAATTATTGTATTGAACGAGCGAATTAAGGCGAACATTTTAAATATATGAGTGTGATTTGTATTTATTAGACACTATGTCTTTTCCAATCGTAGTATTGTAGTTCTTCAATAAATAGCGAATAAAAGATGTTTTTATCCCCCCTCACAATTAGAAATTAAACTAAAACTGGAGAGAAATTTCGAGCGTCAATGTTTGAAATATTTCGAATAATTTACGAGTCAATTTCGGGATCATCTACCCGCACCAGGTATTAATTGTAGACTCCGTCAATGCAATTGTCTAAATGACTGTGTCTGAGGTCAAAGCTCACGCACACAGTTACTAAATAATGACATAAGTCATTGTAGAACCATCAGTAGTTGCTTGGTATTAAATAGCTTCAGAGGTACTGGATGCTGAATGGTTAGAAATCAACTCAACGGATTGCCATTTAAACCGCATTATTTTGTTATTATTATTAGTATCATTATTACTATCAGCTTATTATGTAAAAATAAGTAAAGCCGAGGGCATCTCGCACAAATATTTGTAGCTGGAGACTTTTTTAAGGAAAGGGGTGAAATTATGGAGGTGAAGACGTGTGATAGGTGCATAGCCAGAGTAGTCTAAAGAGATGACTATTTTTAGATTCAGGACTCTAAAAGTTTGCAACATTCCAGACCCTGAATAATCGTCAGATTTAAGACAATCCTCCTATGAAAGTTGAGGACGGTAGGGCACGCTGTCCGGATGAGATCAGGAGAATGGCCTCTCATGCTACAACAAACGACCGAGGAGGATTTCCAAGATTTTCCAAACCAGAGAATACCAATACTATCCTCAGATAGTAGTGTCAGGTCACCCTCATATGTTTTTCGAAGTTATCATATTATTAATAAATATGTATGATAATGTGAGAGGATGCCCTCGAAGCACCAGTGCGAGAGGAAGCCCCCTCGGAAATACCTCTTTTCAGCTCTTTCTTTCTAAACCACGTGCGCCTAGCGTGAGAAGTTTGGAAAGTTCAAGATGGAATCAGCCCCGCACCGAATCACATGGCAGCTGTATTTGCTTTCCGATGCCACCTGTCTCTCCTCCCTTTCCTGCGATTACGCTGTGCCCCACCATCCTAACTCTACTCCATGCTTCCTAGGCCTGCTGTTTCTCCCGCAAGGGCAGTCACATTAACCCTACCCCCATATCACGAGGCAAGTTTCACTGTCTGGATCGACTCGTTATCACGAAGTGTGTTTGCTTATACTGGCGCCGACAATCCTCTAGGGACGGCCAGGACCTTAAGCTACCTATTGGACCAGCCACCCGGCTATTTAACCCGAAGCTCTCTATTTCTCGAGGAGATTGAAAGCCTGCCCTTCCCTCCCTTCAAACTGCCCGTCTGTTTCCTGTGAAGTCCTGTAACCCGTGTTCGAGTCGTACCACGTCGAAGATCTCGCCAGCAGATCTACCTTCGTTAAACTTTGGCCCCTGTTAAGAGGAAAGCTATCGAGCCCCCTTCTTGCCGGAGAGTTGTGCAGCTCTCTCATCTTCACCACCCCTTCAAGATTCCCGTTCTTTCGAGTCAGAACCCCTGCCCATCTGCAGAATCGTCTCAAGTTGAGATTACGTCTCTCTGGAGCAGAGAATATCTCACCCTTCATCACGAAGTAATCAAACTTCATATTCGAGTCCTACTCGTCAGGACTACCCGAAGTATCTTCTTGAAGACCTGCGCCGTTGTCTCCTCTCCCCTCCAATTCACCCGCGCTTGAAGGTAAAGGAATCTTGTATTGTCATTTCCAGGTTACCTCGTCAATCCTCACTTCCCGCTCTATTGTAATTAATTCCTCTCGATCGAGTTAACTTTAATTTTGTCCTCTGTCATATCAAAAATCAACATAATTCATTTAACTACCCTTATTAAGTAATTTATTCTCCCCCTTTGTATATATATAAATTGCCCCATTTATCATATATATTAAAATTGTATTTTGGGGTCTTGTTCTTTATATATCCTTTGAACTGCAACTTGGCAAGCCATCAGTCAAAACCCGGTCAACCTTAAATCGCACTCTCTATTAATCGCCCCAGAACATTTCTCAAGCGGCCTTTGGTCGGCTGCCTGCCCGTGCTTGTGTACGACTCTGTGGCGCCGAGCTAGTCTACAAAGGGATTCCTCGACATATATTAATGTGTATTTTTCTATTATGTTTGAAAAGTTGTACATATTTTGTTGTAATTACTAATTGGTGTGTAATTAAAAAATTGTATGTTTTCTAAAGTCAGAATTTAGCCAATATTTCTTATGTTTCAGTTTAAATTAATAACTATTGTGTATTCAATATCGTTGTAAATAACTAATATAACTAAAACTAAAGAACTTACAGAAGCACAAATCCAACGTTTCCATAGCCAAACTCTATCAAAAGTAGAATTTGCTAAAAGCAAATGTTCAATATATGTTGTCCAAACCACTATGAAACTATATCAAGGGACCAAGAACCGTCTATGAAGAAAGATACCTGGTGGGGAATGCCTTACAACGCCTAGAGAAGACATATCTATCATTCCGGCTTCAGTAAAGAACCGCAGAAGAACCTTTTGAAGTAGATAGGAGGTTCAATCAAGCTTCCTTTTCGAAAATATCATCCCAAAAGTTAGGAGACTTAAGGATCAAAGGCTAATATGATGCGAGGCGACAAAGAAGCAGTCATATCGTAGGTCAGCAGAAACAAACATCATCAATGGGCAGTTTTGATTATAAAAAGTGGACACAAGAACAATGATCTAGAGTTATCTAGAGTTATCTGGTCAGATGAAAATAATTAGCAGATATGTAAGAAAAACTATTATAGTGTTGTTTTGCATGTAATTTATGTAATTCCATTTCAATATATCTTGGAAGAAAAGTATTTAAAAATAACTATTTTGGAACAATTTTGCAGATTTTCAGCATTTTCTGGATTCTCTTTGTGAGACAAAGAGTTTAAAGTAATTTTCACCGTGTTTATGTGGTACCAACTATGAGGTATGGAGGTGTTCTATCATAATATGGGGCTGCGTATCTTCTTCAGGAAAGAATTCTTGTCAAGGAAATATAAACTCCACAACCTATATAAATGTTGTCACAGGATTTAGAGGCATTAATTCAGAAATTGCTCCCCACAAGACCAAGAATGGAATTTATACTTCAGCAGGTTGATACCCCATACCATACATCCAACCACTCCAAAAAATCCCTTTGAGAAATGCGGATCCCACTCTATGGGGTGCTCACCACAGAGCTCAGACTTAAATCCAATAGAACCTTGTGGGGGCTGCTTCGAAAGGCAATAAGAAGTAATAAGAGTAAAAATAAAGCAGATGAGTATAAAAAAATACAAGTTGAGTGTGAAAAGAGCGCCAGAAATTAGTAAGACTTGGTAAAACCTATGCTATAAAGAATTATGGCTATAATTATAGCAAGTCTGGGCCTAACTAAGTATTAAAAATAAAGAAAGGTTTATATACTGAATTCATTTGCCACAAATGTATAATTACATAATATGCATGATTCCATAGGGTGTTTTATATATATATATATATATATATATATATATATATATATATATATATATATATATATTTATAAATATATATATATATGCATATTTTGTTAAAGACCATAGTATATTTTGCCTTTATTAATTTTCTTTGGAAACTTTCCATTCTTCTTATTATCTTTGTTAGTTCATCTTGTAGTTGGTAAACAACTTCTACGTTCATCTCCTTTTTCAAATATGTTGGGTAAAAACCGAACTTGACTTTAATTGCTCAGCTGTGGATCTATCCGATCATCTTCAGTGTTTTTTCCTTCTTTATCGATGAAGAATGGTGGAGTCAGAATGAAAAGAAAACGGATTTTAGGGGATATTTATTCCTCCTCGCTTTAACGTTATGTCAAGGAAATGGGCCATTCTGGTGTGAGCTGAATTTTAAAACAACTTTAAAGTTTGATTCCAGCCCATAGTCTGGATGTTGATAGCTGGCCTTTCTTTGTTAATTAAGATGGCTTCTAAATTGTTCAGTCTAGCTTTATTTCCCTCTTTTCTTTTTATCCTGGTGTTATTAACCAATATAACCCTGGTTAAGCTGATGTTATGCACAGTCCCCATATGATTTAGGGGAGCTCCATGTTGAAGGTGCATTGTCAAACGCCTCCAAAGTGTGGTGGTAGTGAGAGTGTACTGCAGGAACACCCACATACTGTCTTACGCTGACGACAAGGCCATTCTCGTCCCCCACTAGGGACAAAAAACGATCGCGTGTTGTGCCAAATAATACTGGACCACAAGAAAGAATACGAAATAAGTGGCTCATAGACACGAATCCTCTTAAGACAAAGGCACTCTACGGTGCGCGGGATCGCTACATGCACAAGCTAAACATATATACACACGCGATATACCGCAACCTTTTGGCCCCAGCGAAACTCACATGCACCAAATTACTACACAAACAAAAGGCAAACGCATTAACTAAATACTAGACAGATTCTACCATACCAGAAAAATACAGCTACACTTATACAAGTCACTAGTAAGTCTACTACTCTCACACGCAACAATCACACTCACAGCCATGAGTCACACGTGAAGAAGGGAGCTCAAATTGTACAAAACTTTGCGCTGAAATGCGCTAGTCGTTCCCTCCATTCACAGACATGACCACACTACACAAAAATTATAAACTCACAACACTAATATATATATATATATATATATATATATATATATATATATATATATATATATATATATATATATATATATATCTATATATATATATATATATATATATATATCTATATATATATATATATATGTATATATATATATATATATATATATATATATATATATATATATATATATATATATATATATATATATATATATATATACGTACAGAGTCGCAACACGACATTTAGACAACTTAAGAAGAGACCTAATCTAGATAAATGTTTTCCACAGAGAGTAGGTTGAGTGGGCGCTGAGGAGATATTAAGCAGCCGACGATTAGATGCAGCCAACGCCCATCTACACGTAAGATAACAGCATCGCGAATTTCGCGTTTCATCTTCATCTAACGTCTCATCCCTTGTACTCACTCCTTTCCCGCACAAAACAATACACGAGGCATCGGTGTCTACCCACCCACCTGTGACTATTCCCTCCTTGAAGATTCTTCCACTTTATTTTCCTCTCTCATTTCTCAATCTCTCTTGCTCGCCAGTCATCCTTCTTCTATTCTTTCTATACCTTGAACTTGAACAAGCAAGGGTCATAAAATGCGTATGCTACGCTTTTAATTAGCTTTGGATGTTTGTGACTGAAGTTATATGTTGTTAGTAGGTTTCTCCTGGTAAAGGAGTTACGGTAGTCAAGGTGGGAGGTAACGACAACATGGACAACAACCATTGTGATTAAAGTGAGCGCAAATTTCTACCCTGGCCTATGAAACGTGATGCGCAGATTTTTAGCAGTTTCAGAAAGTTGTCTTAGAGCCATTTCGTAATGATGTGTGGGAATATAATATTTCTAAGAATATCAATGAACGAGATTGGAGATAGAGTGATATAGATTTATGTTTTATGAGCATAGAATCTAACTGATACGCTAAGGCGACGCATACCTGTACATAAGAATGTTAATATGAAGAATATAAGTACCAAAAAAGAGAAGACCAAGAACCTAGCCTTTCTAAACACCAAAACGCAAATCCGTCTCCTCCTGTTTGATATATCGTTCGCGATTTGAAGAGATTATTTCATTTGCGAGGTCATATGGACATTTGAATCATGCCAGGAATTCATGATGACGCTAAAAAACTATGAATGATTATAACAAATGAAGTTGAGAGATGAAGACGCACTAAAATGAAAGGCACACTGTTATCAGCTGCTCAACGATGCCAGTCCATTACATGTAAGAGAGGTGATTAATTAGTGTATCCAGCCTTAGACTCAGACTCGAAGATCTCAACGGTGTTTGAAGTGGACATGTGACCTAGAATTAGAGAAGACACCAGGCTTTCTAGAACTTTTGAAAGTGACTGAATTTGAGAGATGGGCGCTAACTTTCCAGGTCTTTAGGTTTCTTATGGATATGACGAACACCAACATGTTTCAAATCAGATAACAATACACCTTATAAAAGGATATGTTAAAAGACCAATGATGGCAGGAGGGGGGATAACACGGCCGATTTAATATAGATTTTTTTAGGGTAATATTCAGTAGGAGAACGTCTTTTTCGTAGGAGAGGGGGTAAATTCGTCTAGGGACACAGGCAAGATAATATAGTTTTAATGCGGGAAAGGGGGGGGCGGATTATCAAGTGATAAGAAACAGGGTGAGAAGGCCTCTTGTGTGGAATGTGAGCTGTTTTGTTGAATAAAAAAGAAAAATCAACAGGAATGATGGGAGGAAGAGATTGGTACGCTAAATTGGAAGAAAGACGAACACTAACCTTTAAGAGTGTGTGTGGATAGTTTTTCTTATCACAGAGAATACGTTGAGTGTGGATGGAGAGTTGTAAAAGGTGCCTTAGGAATGTCAATGACGATATAGGCAATGTGATCTTTAGCCGGCTAAGTACCATGGGCGCGAGCAGCCCTAAGACGTCTTTCGCACGATCACTTGTGCGCTTTTGTTCCACAAAGAGAATCAGGGATTAAATGGACACGCCATCGGCGAGAAGGAGGGGCGAGAAGGAGAAAGTGGACTTCAAGGTAGGAGGAGAAGCCCCTGGAAAATAGCTAAGGGGCAGGTTAAGATCGGTTATAGGACTGTAAAAATCCATCATAAGAAGGTTTAAGGCAAGATCCAGAGTCATCAGTTCCTGTTCATTGGAGTAGAGCTAACAATAACGAGATGTAGTGGTGGCATGTAGGACACGAAGTTTGGGTGAAAGGGTAAGAGAAGAACAAAAGTGAATAAAGAAGAAGTAACAAACTGTCGTGGAGGGGCCCGATATGGAAATACTATCAAATGGAAAGGAGGAGGCGACAAGATCAAGTATATTTTCTTGCTTGTTAGTGAAGGAAAAGACAAATTGAAAGAGATTGAAGCTTAATAAAATCAAGAGGTGAGCAAATACTTTTAAAAACTTTGAAATCAGCAAGTCTTAACAAGTTGTAGAGGTGGTAAAAAAGGCCAGAATTAGAAATTCACTCAAGACATGAGAAAAGATCTCAAAGGAATGAACTGAAAGAGGGCAAATAACCGCAATTTTGATGCACGGCTTCGAAGTTAAGGAGTCAAGAGGAACTTTAAAAGTGTTAAGAAGGTTGACCAAAATGATAGAGAGGAGCAGATGGCAAGCAGTATTTAAACCAACACTACCACCTCGCCCTGTAGCTTTCGGAACGTGGACGAATAACTAACTACCCATCCGGATAGGTGGCCGTGGATAAAGTGTTGGTGTGGCCATATAACCTGGACTCAGTCAAGCCGAAGAGAGCTTATTTCTTAGATATGATGAAGCCAAAAATGAAATCAGGCGGCGGAATTTTAGTAACCCAGCAGAGAAGGGTCAGGATTGTTAACCGGAGGAAAAGGAGATGGTCAGGTAGCGGTTGGGTAATCTCCTCTTGGAAGTGATTTCGCTGTGTAGCTGCGAGAGAAAACCTCCATATGGATCTTGATGGGAAGACTTAATAAATGAAGTGAATGAAATTTACGAAAAGAAGGTTGTGTAAGCTTGATGACTGATTTATACAATGAAGGGCGTAATGCCTTTTAAGCATAGCAGAGATATAGGAGAGAGATGTCATGTGAGCGGGTTTGAGTTAGGAATTAAGGAGAGCAATAAGAGCAAGATAAGGCAAAACTTGGTTTATAAATTGCTACGACAAGAGTAAATACAAACCCAAGACTAATGAACGTGATGATTTAAAACACTCGTGGATAAGATAAAGGAAGCATAATTTCAGATACTTAACATAGAAGATAAACTTGTAGAAGAAAAGAGGTAAAATGCATACAAGGAGGAAAAGTGAGCAGCGATAAGAGCGTCTAATTAGAGTAAGAAAGATGCAAATAAAACATTTGAAAGGAAGATGAATGACAATCCGTATGGGAACAGGAAGTTGTTTTGGGAATAAAGTGAGAAAAGTGAGTAATCAAGAGATGGTTAGTTGCATGAGAGGACACTTGTGAACAATAAGGTCAAATTTATATGGCGATAGTACATTGATGAGTCTAAGAGAGTCTGAATGACTGGGTGCTTTATTAGATAGAAAGTCGATAGTTATAACAAGGATGGTTGAGGTTGTAGTAGGTTGTAAGAAGTCAGTTGAAGCTCATGATACATTTTGGGGGATGATAAAACTGCTGGTGGTTGCTTTGTAAGGCCTTAGAAAGAAGAACCATACCCGAGGACTGAAATAATACTATGATATACCATTGTTTAAGGACAAAGTGGAGAAGATCAATGTAATAACTACAAAGGGAAATAACCTATTGAGCATTTTAGGTTATATTTTTATAATTTTAGGGATCTAATCTGGCTCCCGAAAGTTAAAACAAATGTCTATTTAGATGCTAAGTAAAATTAAGTAACAAATAATCGACAAAAAAATTAACGATAAAATTCAAACATAAGCAAAAGGCACGCTCAGGTACAATTGAGAAAGGCCCCCCTTCCCTCAGGCTCAAAGCGAGCTACCAAGGGAGAAGAGTCCCACCCTTTCATCCATAAAATAACAGCACAATCTTGTGTGCAGGAGCTACCTTAAGTAGCAGGGAAAGCGGCAGCGACCGTTCCCTCCACGGTACAAAGACGGGTAACGCACACGAAACTTCCTCAGTTGGGGCATTTAAGCAATTTGTAGCTAACTCTCTGAAGGACAAACCACTCCTCGCAGAATAGTTCATGAGAATGCTGCATTCCGATAGTGTATCCGATTTGGATACTACAGAAAATTACATGATATTTTTGAGACATTGGAAGATAGGCCCACGGGAAAAGTCGGGGCACAATGGCACGCAACTTTAAATTTCCGAGCGCCGTCTTCCATCTTATGTGCCATACAGCCCAAGGTTTCCCTTGATCCCTGTCATGTAGTCAGAGTAAGAAAAAGCAAAACGCCGGTCCAGTTGCTAAGTCTGTCCAAACAGACATCCCCCACATTTTTACGCTCGTTACCACCAACCTCTACATGTCCAAGAAACCATCAAAAGACAATATCGACGTCCTTTCAATTCGACAGCCACGGTATCACAGATACTGCGAATCAGAGGACGTGAAAAGCCACGGTATCACGGTTACTGTGAACCAGAAGATGTGAAAATTTCTATTTCTCAAGGCTGCATAACGAGCACTGTGCGTCGTTATAGATTACAAAACGGTATCTCATTCAGGAACGGCGTGTAATCTCTTACAACATGTCTGGAAGGGAGACAGATTCAGGGGCTTGAAGAGGCCCTCCCGATTGAAACAAGCGGATAATAGCATGGAGGACATCCTTTCTTCAAATGGAACGATCTGTGTACACTGCTACTGCTCTAGGGTGACAAGATTCCTGCTCCGAGAAATTTGCACGCAATACTCCGAGTACTTTAAAAGCTTTGCGATCAAAGATGTAGCGAGAAAATTAAAAAAAGTGATATCTTCCAAGGTGGCGTCTTATGCAGAATCAGTTATGCTATTGTTCAGAGAGGTACACCAAACACTTAAAGGAGTTTCCCTAGCCTTGCTAAGGGTATGATTGCAGGGCCTAGGGGAGAAATACCCGTAAGGGGCGCGGCGATTTGCCTTCCTGCTCACTGTGCTGACAGGACTCAGCGCCCCGTCGGACCCCAGCCTAGCATCTTCCCCTTCTTTCTGACAACCTGTGTTTTTATCCTACTTCCTCACTTTTCCTACAATCTATCCCACAACTTTCTCTGGACGGCCTCTAATTTCACAGGGTAGACGCCGACCAGCTTCCTCTCACACAACTATCCCGGATTGGGGCTGAGGGGGAGGGGACAACGTTTTCTCACTCCTGAGCTCTGGCCTGGGGTGAAGGGGTTTTAACAACCTGCTTCATCCCCACCCACATATTCCTCACATACCCTTTTTTCCTCCTTTCTCTGTCTATCAATTTTACACCATGCCTAAGGTGGAGCCGCCATGCTGATGAACTGCAGATCACTAGACGGGATAAGTGACTTCAAATGGCGGCAGCTGGTTCTGCCGGCCCGTGTTCACCCCTCGCAGAGCGGGCTGCTGCGTGGGGTGACGAGCGTTTGCGTCCCGTGACAATTGCAGGTTCACCATGCCCAATAATAATAAAAAATAAAACTAATCTCCCTCTAACTTCTGTGGCCGTGTTTTAATTGCGGGGAGCCGCACTCCGCTTATTCAAAGCAATGTGGTGCGTATCTCCTTGAGAAGGAAATCCTGGCCGTTCAGGCCTAGGATCGTCTGTCATTTTGTGAGGGTAAAGACTTGGTCCTGGCACGCCTGGTGCTGCCTGGGACGTAGTATGCCTTAATGTTAAGAAAGATACCCTCTGCTCCTGGCCTATCCTGGCCTACAAGCACGGTAGTTTCTACCCTCATACGGAACCATTCTGCGGGTTTTACCCACCCCGGGCGCTGTCCTGGAAAGCTGACGGAACAAAGGGGTATACGCAGCCCTAGCTTAAACCAAGAATTCCATCCCTTGCCTCAGCGTGACCGTTTCCAGTAAAGTAAAACGGCCGCGCGCCTCCACCCAGCCGTTAGAATCAAAGAAGGCAAAACCGCTGAAGATAGTCGTGAAACATCTTCCGGAGTTCCTAAAGCTGCCCCCCGAAAGGAGGACAGCATTAGAAGAGCTTCGGTTCCTTGGCCCACACCCAGTGGTAAGCTGGGTGGCTCGGAGTCGGTTGATCCTGCAAAAGACGGACTCTCGCCTCCGAAGCCGCCTCCGAAGCCGCCCCGCTCACCTAAGGTTCCGAGGCGGAGAGAGAAAAAGACCTGCATGGCGAGCACAACCACCCTCGAAAAGTCGTTGAGGGTGACAGAGACTTTAGCGCCTTCTCCAGCCAACAGCGCCCGGAAAACTGTCTCCGGAAATCCTACGGCCATTCCCTTGAGGGTCTTATCTTCAAAGAGGGCCCCCACATCTCCTGCGAGCTAGGCCTAGAGGGGCATATTCTTTCAATGTAATTCTCGCGGACTCCGGGCCAACTGGCAGGAAAAGCAGAAGCTCGTCTCATCCCGTTCCCCGTTAGCTATCTTTTTGTAGAAGACCAGTCTGGGCGCTCCCCCCTGCCCACCCTCCCGGGGTATAAGGGTTTTGCGACCCCATTACCACGGGATGGGGGCCGGGCGGGAGGATGCGCGATTTACATCGGCGTGATGTCTTCGTTCTTCTCTTCGCTTTAGATACCTCCTTTCAGGCAGTAGCTCTGCAGCTGCACCTGGATAGGAGGTATAGTCTTATTTCTGCATACATTCTACCCTCAGTCGACTTCGACGTGGGGACTTCCGCCGCGTCGTGGCACGGTTGCCGATGTCCTTTGTATTGCTCGGAGATCTGAACAGTAGACACCTCCTCTGGGAAGATTATTCTATTATTCCCAGGGGCCAAGTTTTTGCCGACTTAATCAATGAGCTGGAGATGGGTGTCCAGCCTGATTTTGGATTGGGATTGGTCGATGACCTCCATGGTAGTGATCACTTTCCCATTTAAATGTAGTTTTCTGGGCCACTGCTGCCCGAGAGCCCACCCAGGTTGGCCCGGGCGCGGTGGTCCGCATTTCAGGAAATCACTGATTTATCTATCTCAGTCTAGGAGTTTATTTTGGTGGATGGGGCTGTTGAGTTATTCTCCGGCAACCTCATCGCCATGGGGCTAACTACTATTTCTAGAATATCCGCCTGTTTTGCACGCCGACCGTTCCCCTGGTCTCAGCCGAGTGTGAGACGGCCCTCAAACAGAAGCGTTATGTCTAGATGCGCTGTAAGCGTAGCTAGAACCACTTCACTGTCGTTGAATCGCGTAGAGCTAGGGATAGGTTCTGGTATATTTCGAAGCACGCCTGCTGCTCTTCTTGGTGGGCATACGTACCATCACTTAACGAGAAGAACCCTCCAGCAGAGGTGTGAAAGCGAGTCAAAAGGATTCGGGGAAAGTTCTCAGAGGACCCCCTCCCGTTCTCCAGGAGAATGGGACCTCAATTTCGGACCCCCTATCCATGAAGGAATCCTTCGCGACAGCTTTCTTCTCATTCTCTCGCCGGGATGCTGCTCGCGGAAGGCGGCCGACTGGACTTTACCTCCAGAGGCGAAGAACCCTTGAAGGACAAATTTAATTTGAGTGATTTGCGCTACGCTCTCGCTTCGTGCGCGGACACCGGCCCAGGTCCAGACGAAGTCCCGTACGCCATGCTTCGACACCTGGGAGATCGAGACATGGCTTTTCTGTTGGATTTGTTCAATAGGATTTAGGTAGAGGGTATCCTTCCAGATTCCTTGCAAATCGCTCCTGTGCTCACTTTTTGCAAATCAGTGAGAGATCACTCTACCCCGGCCGGTTTCGTCCCAATCTTTCTAACTTCCTGGGTGTGGAGTTGATGAAGAAATTGGTAAATGTTAGATTAGGGTTCTTTCTGGACAGCAGAGGCCATAGTTCATCAGCACAGTGCGGCTTCCGCAAGTTCCACTCCACGTAGGATTGTTGCTCCGACTGGAAATGCGGTCTGCGGGACTTCCTTCGTAGACAGCACTAGACCACGGTGTTTTTCGATCTAGAGAAGACCTATGATACCGCATGACAATACGGTATTAGCGAGACTCTCCACGCGATGTGGGCGAGGGTACGATTCTGCATACGGGTAGGAGGGCCTCTATCCGGCTTATTAGAGCAGTAAGAGGGTGTCCCGCAGGGAAGTGTCTTCAGTGTCACACTCTTTGCCCTGAGCATCAACTGCATCACCCCGATGCTGCCGGAGAATCTACTCCAATAGGCATTGAACCGCGTCTCTTGCTATGCCGAAGCGCAAAGGTTTCGGTTTTACTTGGCCAAGACTAACGTGGTGCTTTTCTGTCACCACCCATGGCTCCACCCTGATTCAGACTGTTTCTCAAAGGATTGCGCCTAGAAGTGGTAGACTCGAACCGTTTTTCTACCTTGTATTTGACTCAGGCCTCACCTGGGAGGCTCATATTCGCAGCCTTAGGGTCTCTTGTAACCGCGCTATGGATATTCTTCGTTCAGAGCCTGGAGCGTGGAGAAGGGCTACCACACCGTCCTCCGCTTTGCGACTCGTGCCTTCCGCGCTTCCCCCAGTGATAGCCTACTTGTCGATGGTTTGGAGATACCACTCGCTCAGCATCGTGGACAGTGCATTATTCTCCTGTACGCGCGAGCCCTGCGCCTCCCTCAGCCGCCAACAGCTTTCACTGCATCCGCAGCTGATTTTGCCTATGCCGCCCAGAGACGCCCTTTGGATTTAGGGCTAGGAAACTCCTTCGAGAGCTAGTTATAACTCTCAGATCGGTGGTACCCTGGCTCTGCCCAGGACACCACCCTGGAGGGTACCACTTTTGAATATTTCCCCTCACGGCTCTGCTCCCAAATCTTCTACAGCCTCGGGAGTATTGCGTTTAGCCTTTTGGGAGCCCACTTCGCGTCACGCTGGAACTGTACCAGTGCATACAGATGGTTCCAAGACCCAAGAGGGTGTCAGTCTCTATGTTGTATACCCTCTGTTTGAAGTCAGTGGGGCTCTGCCGGGTGCTGCGTCTTCACAGCCAAGCTGGTTGCAATACACCGCTCGGTACGGGAGATAACGCGACGTGTCAGGCTCGGAGACCGGATTATGATTTATACCTACTCACAAAGCGCCCTGAGTGCTCTCAGGGCATTTGAATCTCCGCATCCTCTGGTTCGCGATAACCGTGACGCTACGGTTTTGCCGCCTCGGGCGGATGAAGATATTACTTTCTGCTGGGTTCCTGGACATGTAGGAATTGGGAGGAATGAGCACGCCGATGAGGGCGCCAAAGAGTCCGCGAGGACTGAGCGACCAGACCAGCGTTTCGCTTTTCCTCACACCAACTACCTGGCAAGAATACGGGCTTCCCTCCGGGCAGCTTGGCTAAGAAGATGGGAGATGGTCAAGGGAAACTTAAAGTTACGTGCCATTGCGCCGCGCCTGTTTCCATGCACTTACTCTCCAATGCCGCAACGGCTTCAGGTTGCTTTCTGTCGTCTTCGAATTGAACACACTCGCGGGACGCATCGCTATTTGATAGAACACTCGCCTGCTACTTACTGCGATGACTAAGTTGTCCCCCAGACTGTGTTTGGTACATTCCTGTTGAATGTCCCAGTCTGGGTGATTTTCGCGCCCGTTACCTGTCCTTGTACCGGGAAGAGCGGGGTGACTACCGCTTGTCCCTTGTTCTGGACTGGTTCGTGAACACCGACTTACGGACTCTACGACTTTGTGGAAGAGGTTGGCCTCCTCTACTTTACTTGACTGTTTGTTGTGGGTCGCTTGCTCTTGCGCCGGGGAGAGGCGGGTCTACCCCTGACGCTAGAGTGCGCTTCCTTCTTGTTATCTTTTTGCTTGTTTTGTTTTTGTTTATAGTCTATGAAATTTTTATCGTTGTTGTTATATAATTTATTATTTGTTTTTTAATATAGTCTAGGCGTAGGCTGTAGTGAGTACGGCGACTTATGCCCAAGTAGGCAGTCACCTGTTTGGCTCTAAAATATATATATATATATATATATATATATATATATATATACATATCGGCGACAAATGCATTGCCAAGTCTGGCTGCGGACAAAATGAGAGCCGATGGTGACTGCGGGAAACCTAGGTGTCGAAGCATGTCATACGGAATATCGTCCAAGACCAGGACGGTATCTGAGTAAGAAACCAGAGCATAAAGTAACCCGCTCCACTAAAACAGATCATTGAAAGATTACACTGGGAAACAATGTATTTGGTGAATTGACAAAAGTACATTTTCCTACCTAATTCGAGCATATTGAATTCAAATCTGAAATCAGATTCTCTATAAATGCTACAGATATTTCTTAATATCAATAACTAATATTATACAATAATTTTCATTTTATCACGCCTATCATCATGCCCTGAAGTGAATTTTGAATCAGCCTTTTGCGTTATTTATAGTAAAGAAAGTTTTTCTGCACAAACAATTTATTTCATATGAAAAGAAACTTGAATTACACATTAGGATTACAAATACTGTAATCAAATAGATGCTAATTTATTAATGACCGTACATCAGGCTGGAGGACCTTTTCTTTATTTCAATTGGGCAAAAATTTGCGTTTGTAACTCTTTCTCTTGTAAGTCTTCTCTGGATGATCTCTTCTAATCGTCCAGCATTAGTCCATCATCATGTGTCTATCCCAGTGACCTTGGTAGCGCTCTTCCATCGTCATTAAATCCTGATGGAAGCGTTCCCTTTGTTGGTTGCTCACGGCTCCCAGATTCTCTGGGAATCAGTTGAGGTGACTATTTAGGAAATGCATCTTCACACTCATGTTGCATCCCAGATCACGATATACTAAAAGCATATTAGTAACCAGATCCTCTTAGTTATGCGTTTTTTGCCCCAAACGGTTACAAACAACGGCAGAAAATGAGGGCCAGGCTGCCTTCTCTTTATCATTCATGGTGTTCACGAATCTAGAATCACTCAGAAGTCTTCGGATTTGGGGACCATCAAATATTCCTGCTTTTATTTTTTCGTATGACAAAGCAAGAAACGCCGATACTATTTACTGAAAACAATAATTGTCAGTGCTCAACACCTTGACATACTGCTTCATCAACCTCAGTTTGAGATGAAGTGGAGGGAAAACGATCTTCTCTCGGCTTACGATTAGCTCATTAATAATGTTTGGCATTCCTGCTTCTAAAGTTTCCCGAACGGGCCAATCTTTTTGAGACCAGTGTTTGTCACGAGCTCGACTGTCCCACATACAGATATAGCATGGAAACTTTGTTTATTCCTTTTGCTAGCCAAGAAGGAAGTTGACCATCCTAAGGTATACACATATGATAAAGTTGCGTTCATGGTACTTAAATAAATCCATGACCATTATTATGTCATCGTGAGTTTCACGCAGATGGACAGAGTGACCGAGAGGAACTGCACCAAAGTCATTGCCATTATGCAAAAGGACACACTTGAGGCTACGCTTGGAGCTATCCAAAAACAGTCTCCACTCAGCAGGGCTATAGGTGCCAAGTCCCAACTCGATAAACAGACCAGGAACATCGTGGCAGTATACAAATTGTTTGTACTTAGATAAATACTTAACAAATGTACTCTCCTTTGTTTTGTAATGTGATACCAGTACCGGACTGTCAAACATATGTCTTTCACTCAACCTGGAGGCTAAAAGTTCTGCAGCTTTCTTGGAGAGCACCAAATCACGTATCAATCATTCAAGTCCTCTTGATTGAAACAGTGAGAAGCTAATAACTGTTCAGCATTTGATGCTGAATCTGCAGACTCTGAATCCATTCCATGAACGTCCATATCAGGTACATTATTTTCATCCTCGAAGGAAGCATATCCACTGAAACTTGAAACTAGGGAAGACTGAGAATGAGGTACTGGCTGGATCGCCGAGGGAATGTTGGGGTAGTCGATCTTGTGCCGATTTTTCTTGCCAATCCCTTTAGTATTCACCAGACAGAAATAACAGTCCGATACATGATCCTTTCGTTCTCGCCACACTATGGGGATTCCAAAAGAAAGACCATTTCTCTTTCCTTTCGTATACTCACGAAGATTATCCACACAACTATGGCAACCAGCATGTGGGGCCCACTTCTTATCTTGATCACCAAGAGGAACATCAAAATATGCCTTATAGGTGCGAATCACAAAGTTTGATATATGGCGCCTTTGACGAACTAGCATGTAATAGCCACATATGTAGCAGAAGGTGTCTGGATCATTAACGCAATTTCCTATTGACGAAGTCATCACTCTAACATGAGACCTGAAAAAAGAAACAATAATGTCAATATTTTGCACAATAACACTTACTACTATGTACTGTGAAGTATTTGCTTTCTACAAGCACCCTCTCTGTCCGTCCGGAGAGCAGTTTTCGGGGAAACGAGAAAATAGAAATTACAGAATAAGTATAGCATGTAGGTAAAAATGGATTATATATTTGAAATCAGCATGAAAAAAACGAATTAAAATTGGCAGATAAATCTAGGTGACCAGAAAATTTGATTAAAATTGTTCACCTGTGTTATCCACCTCTGGGAATGAAGTCCAGTCAGCGTCATTTAGTGACAATTCTTCCTGCTTTGAATGGTCGCGGAGTATCATCTCGGTTGGAGAATGTGGAGAAATCGCTCGCGAAGAAATTTTTTCCTTTCTGTAGAAGAAGAAGGGGGTCCTAGGTGAACTTACTTCAAATCATTTTGCCGCGCTTAAACATTTAAAGTGGGGCCCTTATATTAAATGAAGACACTCTAACCTTCGAGATAAGTGGCAAGAGTGCTATGTAATAAAAAAAGGAATCTGGACAGCAAATTTCACATTGGGTAAAATCGCACGGTTGCTGCTTATAATATACGAGGGGAGGTCAATAGGTTTTGCAATTCGGATATAAGGAAACGAGATATATGTTTTTTTTTATTATTTTTCAATATAACTACCCTCGACTTCAATGCATCTGCGCCACTTGTCCCTGAGGCTTCGAATTCCCGACAACCACAAATCTACTAACTGCAGTTCAATCCACTCCTGGACGGTGACCTGGACATCTTCATCGTCTCCAAACAGGCGTCCACGCAGTGCAGCCTTGAGCTGGAGGAATAAAATGTAGTCACTAGGGGCCAGATCTGGAATGTAGGGGGAATGGTTGACCTCCTCGAATCCGCACTCGCGCAGGGCAGCTTGTGCAACTCTGGCCTTCCAACTTTGGCGACGTTGAAGTCGATCATGGGGCGTCAGGTTTCTAGGACCCAACGGGCAGAGACCTTGGTAATGGCCAAATTGTCGTGGATGATGTTGATAACACTTCCATGTGATATTCCAAGTTCCTGTTAGATTTCTTTGACCTTCACCCGTCGATTTTCGAGGATCATCCTCTCCACACGGGCCACATTGTCCTCGTTGGTCACGTCTGACCGGCATCCTGGACGGGGGTCATCTTTAAGGGACTCACGACCATGGAGCAACTTCTTATTCCAGCGAGCAATGGTTGCATAGGAAGGGGCGGTGTCGGTGTACATTGCAACCATGCGTTCATGGATCTCTTTTGCATTCTTGCCTTCCTTGGTCAAAAATTTGATCACTGTGCGGTGCTCAACCTTCTCTATTGTTGAAAAATTTGTGACTGACGATCTGGGATCAGCTACTTCTTCTTAAATAGACGAGGTAGGAGCGTGTGGCGGCAGGTTTTTACTTGTCATAACTTGTCCTAACACCCCCACGAGCAGTCATCCCCTTCCTCTGTTTTACCCTACCGATTCGCAAAACTTATTGCCCGCACCTCGTATATAGCTGGACCTGCTCCAGTTCTCCAAGAGAATGGGACTACAATCTCGAACCCCTTGTCCGTGGCGGAGTCTTTCGCCATCACTTTATCCGCATTCTCTAGCCGGAATGCTGCACTGCCAGCATTTGGTGCACGTCGTGATGTCGTTGAAGGCCACAGACTGGACTTTACCTCTAGAAGTGGAGAACCCTTCAACGACAGGTTTACTTTGAGTGAGTTGCGTTCCGCTCTCGCTTCGTGCGCGGACACCGCCCCTGGTCCTTACGATATCCCGTACGCCATGCTTCAATACCTGGTTGAGCGAGGCATGGCCTTTCTGTCAGATTTGTTCAACAGGATATGGGTAGAGGGTATCCTCCCAGATTCCTGGCGAATCGCTACTGTGCTCAATTTTCGCAAACAGGGGACAGATCACTCTACCTCCACTGGTTTCCGCCTAATCTCTCTCTAGCTTCCTGCTTTTGCAAGTTTATGGAGAAATTGGTAAATGTTAGATTAGCCTTTTTCCTTGAAGCGGAGACTACCCGTCTTCTGCACAGTGCGGCTTCCGCAAGTTCCACTCCATGTCGGATGCTCTGGTCAGAGGGTTATATGCTCTCTGCGAGGCCTTCCTTTGTAGACAGCACTACGCCACTGTATTTCGATCTGTAAAAGGCCTATGATACTGAATGGCGATACGGTATCATAGAGACTTTCCATATGATAGGGCAAGAGGACCCCTCCCAATCTTTATTTCTGAATTTATGCCACATCGTCAATTCTGCGTACGGGTTCGGACAACCCTCTTCGGCACAATGGAACAGAAAGTGGGTAGCATGCAGGGAAGTGTCCTCAGTGCCAAACACTTTGCCGTGAAAATCAAAAGTATCACCTCTGTGCTGCCAGAAGATGTTCTCGCTATGCTCTACGTGGACGACACTTTGATCTCTTTTGTTGCGGCTCAGATGCCTACTCTGGAGCGTCGACTCAAACAGACATTGAACTGTATCTATCATTATGCCTAGTCCAACTTGTTTCGGTATTCTTTTGCCAGACTAAAGTGGCGTATTTATGTCTACCTCCACGGCTCCACCCCAAACCGGACTTTTTCTAAACGCAGCTGGCTTGGAAGTGATGGATTCACGGATTACTTTCTCTTGTGTTCAACCGACACCTCTCGTTGTAGGCTCATATTCACAGTCTTAAGGTCTCGTGTACCCGCGCCATGGACATTCTTCTTTCCGTGATGTTCAAAAATTGGTGCACTGATAGGAAAATTACATTACTTTTCGACCGATTCTTTGTTTATTCAAAATACGCCACCCCCGCTCTTCCTTCGCCTTACCCAACATAGTTCAGCCCCTAGTGACCTTGAAGTTGCTAGTGGCTTTTGTCTTGATAAATGAAATCTATAATAACGAATAGACCATATAAAATAAGCATAACAGGTCTTAAAAATCCATGGGTAATTAATTTAGCAGAAACAAAGAAAACAAAAATATAAAATAAAACAAAAATTCAAGAAGAGGAATGCAAATAGGCCAGGGAAATTATAATTCGCATACATACTCTAAGATAGTTTTATAAGCAAAGGATCGAGAGTAGGAGCGAAAAAGGTACTTGGGTCTAATATTTTTAAAAGAAGAAATAACAGCGAGTAGAGAATATTCGCCTGACGATGATGACGAGTTTCAAAACAAGTAGAGAAATCGGATACATTCCGGCCTCGGTTGTCACATCTTGGTTAGAGCTGTTAGTGGCCGAGTGGACACGGAGTTGGTCCGCCAGGATCGCGGTACCGTGTTCGATCCCGACAAGAACGGACACAGACGTCAGCGCCCGTAGAGATCTGTCTACCAATTGGTGAAGGAGCTGTGCTCACTCCCTCTATTGGGGTGGTTAGATCTTACACTACTCATTTTATACATAGCCAATTCTAACACTGCTCTATTTCCTCCCCCATTTTAGCAGCACAAACTACGTGCTCTCTCTGTTAATGGGAACCTTGCCGATAAGTATCTATATCCACATACCTCTGCCGAGGGAAAGGTCTCTCTGCCCCGGGGCGAAGAAGGTTCCACCTGAGCGGTGTTTAGTGTCAAAAACTTAATATTTATTGGCACCTCTCCCCATTGAGGACCAGCCCTGGTAGCCTCAAGCTCATCAACAATTGTCATACTTACCTTTTTGTCTATTTCATTATCTGGTCAGGGAGCCACCTGGATAAACGCAATTGGTCGAACCACTACTACTACGTTTAGGTTTAATACTAGGGGCTGTCAAAATGTTTTGCGAATAGGTAGGGCAAGACTGAGGATGGGGGGTGGCTGTTTGTGGGGAGTTAAGACAAGTTATGACAAGTCAAGATCTGCAGCCGCACGCTCCAGCCTCGTCTATTTAAGAAGCAGTAGCTGATCGCAGATCGTCAGTGGCAAATTTTTCAACAATGGAGAAGGTTGAGCACCGTGCACTGATCAATTTTTTGACCAAGGAAGGCAAGAATGCCAAAGAGATCCATGAACGCATGGTTGCAATGTACACCGACACCGCCCCTTCCTATGCAACAATTGCTCGATGGAATAGGGAGTTTCACCATGGTCGTGAGTCCCTTGAAGATGAACCCCGTACAGGACGCTTGTCAGATGTGACCAACGAGGACAATGTGGCCCGTGTGGAGAGGATGATCCTCGAAAATCGACGGGTGAAGGTCGAAGAAATCGAGCCAGAACTTAGAATATCATATGGAAGTGTTATCAACATCATCCACGACAATTTGGCCATTACCAAGGTCTGTGCCCATTGGGTCTCTAGAAACCTGACGCCCCATTATCGACCTTAACGTCGTCAAAATCCACAAGGCCAGAGTTGCACACGCTGCCCTGCGCGAGTGTGGATTCGAGGAGCTCAACCATTCCCCCTACAGTCCAGATCTGGCCCCTAGCGACTACTTTTTATTCCGCCAGCTCAAGGCTGCACTGCGTAGACGCCGGTTTGGGGACGATGAAGATGTCCAACTCGCCGTCCAGGAGTGAATGGAACAGCAGTCGGGAGATTTGTGGTTGTCGTGAATTCGAAGCCTCAGGGACAAGTGGCGCAAGTGCATTGAAGTCGAGGGTAGTTATATTGAAAAATAATAAAACACTTTTTCTCATATCTCGTTTCCTTATATCCGAATTGTAAAACTTATTGATCGCCCCTCGTATGACTAGATTTGTTGGAGGAGAACTCTGTAAAGGAGGTCCAAATTGATGCTTATGATATAATTAATAGAGATAGGAACAGGAGGAAAGGAAGATAGGTGATGATTTATATTAGGACTACTTTACAGTTTTGTGAAAACACTACAATTAAAAAAGATACGAACACCCAATTTTTATGGCTAGACGTTAAGGGAGGGAGGATAAACTTGTTATAGGATTATTATATAGACTGCAAAATCTCTTTAAGAAAGCTTCGTTTCTCCTTTGGCAAGAGATAAAACGTGCATGTAGAAGTAATCATATGTGTATAATGGATGATTTTAATTAGACAAATATACATTGAGAAACTCTTGTAGGTGATCAGGAGGCTGAGGAATGTTTGAATATGGTGCAGGATCATTTTCTTAAGCAGGTTATAAGCCAACTAATTGGCGCGATAATATATTGGATTTAGTGCTAAAAAAAGGGAGAAAGGGAATAACGATACGGAGATTGGGGCAAATTTGGGAAGTAGCGAAGTTATATTTAAGTTAAAATGGAACGATGTTCTCAGACGAATAAATGAAGTTAAAACTCAAGACTTTAGAAAACCGGATTATAGTGTTCTGAGGAGGCACCCGGAGACTGCTGTTTTGGGACTGATGAATGGGGTTAGGCCTGGAAATGTGAGGTCAATAGAAGCCGAAGAGGAGAGAATAGCGCTCAGGTAGAGAGGAATAGTGAGGGTCAGGAATATAAGAGTTGTTAAGCAGTTAATTGCCGGGCAAAATACAATTATTGCGTTTAGGGAAATTAGAACCAAGGTTAACGACTCTAAATAGATTTCGGTTAAAATTAAACATTATATCGGCATTGAAAGGGGCATTTATTGAAAAATAAAAAACAAAAACTATGAGGGCCAATTAAGGCAGAGATACCCTAAGCTAACTGGGGACATTAGAAAGTTAATTAGAGTGGCAAAGAAAAATTAGGAAATTAGGTGGAAAATAAGGCAAAGGTCCTATAAGTTTATTTCAATCATACAGGACTACGACCAGAGATAAAATAGGACCACTTAAACTACAGATAGAGAGTAAGTGAGTGATAGTGATGCAATGGCTAGGATGTTAAATCAGTATTTTCTGTCAGTATTTACAACCGAGGATAACGTAATAGTATCTGAAGGGACCTTGATCTTCAGTGGTAATGAGAAGAAATTAGACAATATTTTAATTATCAAGGAGATAAGTCTCAAAATAAATAGATAGAATTAAATTTAGTAAAGCACCGGGTCCTGACGAGGTTTTTCCTAGATTTTGAAGGAATTTAAAGGTGTTAAGTGAGCCTCTAGCATAAAGATTTAGAAAAACCTTAGAGACTGGCGTTATACTAACGGCGCGGAAGAAAGCTAATTTGATACCTGTATTTAAGAAGGAGGATAAAACGATTGTCTAATTCCCGGCCAATGGGTTTGACATCAGTGGTAAGCAAAATGATGAAATCTGTAATAGCGAAATCTATTTGAGATCACTTAAATAAACAAGTTGATTAAGGAATTGCAACACGGCTTTGCTAGGGGCAAATCGTGTTTGACTAATTTACTGTCTTTTTATAGAAAGGTGTATAATACGGCTGATAAAGATGAGAATTACAATATTGTTTACTTGGATTTTAGTAAGGCTTTTGAATAAAGCTAAAGGGTACGAGATCAATGGAAAGAATTTCAGTAGATTTAGTCGTGGCTTAGTGACGCAGCAAAGAGTTAGTTTAGATAAATTGAATTTGAGTGAGGGAATGTTACTAGTGTGGTTCCTCAAGGGTCGGCGCGAGGCCGTTGCTGTTCTTGATTTATATTAAGGAATTTGACAGGTAAAAATAGAGACTTTTAAGAATGGACGAGATAGATTTATGGATGAGGATGTCAGGTGGGACTGAAGTGAGTGTCGAGAGATGAAAGCGTGTGACCAAAAAGTCTCTAAAGGTACACACTATCGCACGCAAGGCACCATTTTCGGGGCTGCGCTCGGGTACAATTGAATTGGAAAAAAGGTAAGGACCTTCTACTTAGAGTGCAATATTATTAGGTTGGCTCTTTAAAAGGGAATACGTTTGCGGGGTTCGTCTCAAGGCTTATTCGAAAGATAAACACCTCTACAACAATAAACTTTGATACAAATAATAAGAACAAGGGCACATATAAATATGGAAATCTAAATAATAATCAGTATGACAAAAGGAATATTATAACAGGCAAAGATTAAGGAAACTAGATCCTGTAAAATATATAAGTGATCGAATAAGTTGGATTGAATGAAAGATTTAGCAAGTCTATTGACGTTACACCAAATGGGGAATTCTTCTTAGGAATGGGAACGAAGAGGTGGGACCTACGAGGAAAGGACTACTAGTTACCTATAGAGGATGAACTGGGGATGTGGAAGACCAATGGCCAGGTCTTTGTCGATGGGGTCTCGATGCAAAGGCTTCCAGAGAGACTCCCAAGGGTGTTGAGATTATCTCGGCTCCAGGGAGAAGTAATCACACAATCGAGATTCGTCTGCGGACGGCAGGAAGCCTTAACCAATGTAGTGATACGAGAGAGACCCAGGACAATCTTCCTAGGCGTAAACGGGTTTCCATAAACTTCCTCTGATCAGGGCGGATTACACGAAGACGATCTGCTGAAGAGATCACAATGGCGAGGGGACCACTTTACGGGAGACAGATACTAGGGTCTGGACGGCAAGAAGTTCGGGTTCTCTCTATCTACCGAAGATATGCAGACATCACCTTAAATATGAGCCATAGCCATGGTTGACAGAGGGCTGCGCGCGCAAGGGCGTTCCAAGCGGATATCGGACGCGGCTTAAGCAAACATGGACCTTGATAATTTCGGGAATCGACGAGGCGAAAGGAAATTAAGCGAGATTCCCTTCTACCCCAAGAGGGGGAAGATGGACATGGCTGCAACCTGGGAGCGGGACAGGGTTATCAAACTGGGCGAAGACAGTGATAAAGCACCCTAAATTAAACACAGCTGTGCTCTTCTGTCTCGACCAGAGAAATTCTGTGATAACGGCGTATTGAGTTTCATGCTCCCACACTGAGGATAAATTTATGGATAAGGATGCTAGGTGGGAGTGAACTGGATTATGGGAACAGGAGCTTTCCTGTATACGCTATTGATTAGATTTTGTAGAATCCTTCATTTTTTATGTTTAAAAAAATAACTTTCTGAACACTTGTATTAAAGACATTTTTTTCTAACTTTTGTTGTGACACAAACATATGAATTGATGAGATGTTTTTTTGTAGCTTTTCAAAACGATGTAGGAGGAATTTGTCAACTTCACATAGGTACTCCTCAACCGTTGCCTATACGTAACCAAGCCAACGGTGGTGGAGTTACCAAGTTTAGCTGACACGAATAACATCTTGTGTGGGAGCAGTTTCTTTGATGCATTCAATAGTCGATGCTACCAGTTTGTCCTGTCCTACATATATCTTTGGTCTTGATTCTCCTCGCTCTTCTGAAAATAAAACAAAAACAGTTATTTGGAAGATAGATCGAAACAAAGGTTCAAAACTGAGGTATAAAATCAAATGGTGCTAGTATAATGTGCGATCTAACGACGTTAAAAATATCTAATGGGCGGTATATCAGCGTTTGAACAGTCTAATGTGCGGGCTACCGACGTTCGAATAGTATAATGTACGGCTTACCTGTGTTTTGAACGTTCTACTGGCGTTCGAGTTCCGAAAGTCTAAACCTTTTATATTAATTATCATTTTCAGTAGTTCTCACTGAATTATAATAAAATAAATGTTAAATGCAGACTATTTATCTCTTTTGCGCCTCTTTCATAGTTAATAGCACCAGCTCAACCTCACCATCACTTCCTCCATCCCGCAACAAGGAATGAGGCACAGCGGCTTTATCCCACAATCTACAGAATTCAACATTAGCTATTCAAAGCGTCCCATCAGTCGAGTTTGGTCTTTCTCTTAAATTAGATAATACAAATTAAAATGTAAACCAACGAGGGCATGTGAACATAAAAAGTTATAAGGAGAGATTCCTCATTCATGTCATCCCCGGCTAAGGGTCAACCCCCGAGTCGGGTGCATGGTTCACCCAGAAATCCACGTTTTTCTGGGTTTGTGCCAGCGGGGCGCGAGTCGGCCATGTTGTGAATATGTGATAAACTGTCTGGCGGTGGTCGCTCAGATCTGTATCGGCCGGGCCAGTGCGAAATTTGAATGTGTTTGGTTTTGTCTGGTGCTCGCACCGGAACCTTTCCAGGGCGAGTCGTTTGTGACGTTGGATTGATGAGGGAAGTAAGGGATTTTCCCCCTGGATTCATGTCCGATGGAATGGCGGTAAAGAGGTGGTGTAGGCACAGTACTTTCTTGCCTTACTGTGCTATGTATGTATGGATGGTTTTGTGGGTGATTATGGCAGGGGAGCTGGTTTGGTTTCGGGGTGGGGGATTTCTGAGGTTGTCTAGGTTTAGTTTTCTTGGAAGTTTCGCGCATCTAGCGTGGGGCGGTGTGTGGGTATGGGTATGAATGGGCATGACTGGCTTGTCTTTCTTTTACCGAGTTTTCTTGCACCCGATAGGAAGGAAGGGGGGTTAAGATGCTGCAGTTGCAATTAACCGATCTAGAGAAACACTTAAGTGTGCTGATTAGCTGTAATTTAAAGTTCTGACATTAGTTTGTGGCGGGAAACCTTCCTCAGTGGTACTTAGGTGGCACTGAGAGACCACACTTGGAGTACGCGGATAAGTTTTGGCCCTCAATCATTCGAGAAGACGTCTAAGGGCTGGAAAGGATCAGTGCCACGAAACTGATCCCCTCGATTAGGGATAAAGACTATGAGGCACGATTTCAAGAGCTCGGCATCTGAGACTCCGAGACTGGGCGGTCGCCTGACGAAGGAGTTCAAAATGCTTGAGAATTTTCATCACCAGAGGTTGTTAACCTTTAGCCAGAATGGGACAAGGAGGCCCGGTTAGAAGCTTGAATTTGCCCATTTCAGGACTTCCTGGGTGGGAGGTTAATTCACATACTTTCTACTTTTACTTGGTGGCGTCCCTGCCTCTCTTCATTGTGAAGGGCACCACCTAGGAATGACCACACGTACCCATGGCGTGTTTATACGCCCCTGAGTGAAGAAATAGTGCATTGCGTGGTTGTTTGACGTGAAGGCAGTCGAGGAATTGTTATATGTCTTCTGGGTCTTGATTGCATCTGGTGATGTTGGTGCTTGAGTGAAGTTTTTCTGTCTGAACTGATCTAGGGTGAATGAGTGTCCCGATCTGAGTTGGGATAGGATTACTCAATGTTTTATGGAGGGATTTTTCTGTGTGGTCGCTCTAAGGATTTTTCATTAAGAATTTTGTTTAGGGGGAGATTGTTTAGGTATCTACTGGTGTAAGTTGTGTAAATGTGTTTTATTAAAGTGAATTGAAGTAAAGGGGGGCTGCTGTTTAGCTGATCATGGTAGTAGTGTGCGAGGAATTATTTTGGTGGTTTTGGTGATGGTGGTTATGTTGCGATGTGATGTGGAGTTTGGAGTGTAGTTGGTTGAGTGTTTGGTCGGTGTTGTGTTCCTACCATGTCTCGGTGTACTCCGATTGGGAGAACCTTAGTTTCTTCTTATAGCTGTGGAATGTGTTTTTTTGTGCACCCTGCGACGACTCTTAGCGCTTTGTTTTGTGTTGTTTGGAGTTTGTCTACATTGGCTTTGGCCAGTGTTGGGTGCCAGCTATGTGCTGCATAGTTGATTGAGGTGCGAATGAATTGTTTATATAGTGTGATGAATCGTTCTTTTATTTGTCTAAAGGTGGCGTTAGCAAGTGATTTAGTGCGTCAATTTTATTTGTGGCTTTGTTTGCTATGTTGATTATGTGTATTTTGGATGTCATGTGGGTGTCTATAGTGTGTTTTCTTGCAGGGTTGTGTATTTTTAGGTGTAGGCCTTGTCCATTCAGTCTGATTTGTGGATGTTTGTGGGATTCGTGTTTGTCAGGTATAAATAATGTTATTGATTAGGGGGCATCGTTTGCTGTGAGTCAGTGTTCGAGTGAGTTTATGTATAACTGAAGTGTTCTTCGGTGGTGTTAATTTGAGGGTGCTGTGCTGTTAGTATGATGTCGTCTGCGTAGGTGTTTTTTTGCGGATTATCGGAGACTTCGGTGTTGAGATGTGGTGGGTGAATAAGTTCAAGATTAGGGCTTGGTGGATGGCTCCAAGAGGACGCCATTGTAGAGGGGCTGTATGCGGGATTTGTGTTTTACGTGTCACTTGTCCTTGTCTGCCGAATATGAAGTTTGTCAGCCATATTTTTTCATTGTTGTTAAGGGGCTGTTTGAGATTGTGTAAGTAAGGATGTGTTTGTGTACTAAACCTTTATAATGTCGATGGTTTTCAGGATTGTGGGTGAAGGGGCAGTAGTGTTCTTTGAATCAATCTAGGATGAGATGTGTGAAGTCAGTCAGGAGCATTGTAGCGGAAAAGAGTTTTTTTTAAGCCGTGTTGTGATTGTGTGAGGGACATATTTAGGCCTATTTTCTTGTGCCTTAGTTTTTCAAAGAACGAATGAGTTGGGTTGTATGCTTGCCTGGCTTGAGTATTGGGATGATGTGGGCTTCTTTCCAGATTGAGTGGATTTTGTGGTTGAGCCATGTGTAGCTGAAGATGTCTGTGATGGCTGAGATTGTTGTGTAGCCCAAGTGTTTGAGGTAAATGTTTGATATCTTGTGAGGGACTGTGGGCTTTGGAGTTTTTGAGGGATTTTATGGCCAGTTGGACATTTTGTGGAGTGAACCAAAGGAGGGGCCTTTAGTGATGCGTGTGTGTTTGATGGCTCTTTGTATGTGTGTTTTGTCTATGTATAGGTAAGAAGCAGGGGTTAGAGTAATGTTGCATTAGTATGTTGCAGTGTTGTTTTGGTGAGGCCATTTTGTTTGTGTCTGGTGAGCAACTCTACTTCAATAGGAGCAAAGACAAGTGTGATAGATGCATTCTCTTTGTTGTTCTCCAGAGTTGTGTTGAGTTTGTTTTGTGTTTGAGTTTACTTACATATTGGTTCCATTTCACTGTTTGTTGTTGAGGTGCGTGTTAGGTAGTTGGATGTGATGTGATTCTTGTTGCTTTGCTTTGCTTTTATATGTCTCTTCTTCTTTGAATGCATTCTGATATTTTTCTTGAGTAATTTGGTTGTCTGGTTTCCTTCGTCCAATGTGAGATGTGTTTTGTGCTAGTTTCGTTAATTGTTTTGTTTGTGTATGGTAGAGTTTGTCGAGTGATAGGGGAGGGGTTATAATGGAGGGGTCGCGTAGGTCTTCTTCTATGTGATTGGTGCAATTTGTCCAGTTAGCTTTTATGTAGTTTGTGTATGTAGTCTTGAATGAGGTTGAGCGAGGGTGTTTGGTTTGGTATGTTATGACGATGGGTAGGTGGTCGGAGGAGAGGTCAGTTATTGCGTTCCATAAGCTTCTAGTGTCTAGGTGAGGTAAACATAATGGGATGTCAGGGGAGGTGTTATCTAGGGTGTGCTAGTGGGAGGAGGGTTATCTGATAGGTTGAGCTAAGCTGTTTAGTGTGATGAGTGGGCCTCTGTAGTGTGCCGCTTGTGCTCTGAACCATGAAGGGTGGTATGTATTGAAGTCGCCACAGATGAATATGTTCGGAATTATGTAAGTGGATCTGATATTGGTGTGTAGTTTGGTGGTGTCCTTGTGGAATGTTGGTGAGGGAGAAGGAGGTTTAGAAGGTGAAGTTCTGGGTTCTTGACTTTACTTGTAAACGATTGGATTTCAAGTGATGTTTCATTGAGTGTGAGATTTTTAGTGTGGGATGTGGTGGTTTAATGAAGGGAATTGAATTGTGCACCAGTTCTATGAGTCCTTGGGCTTTGGGTGTGGTGTACTAGTAAAACGGAAAGCGTTTTTGTTGTGGGTTTGTTTCTTGAATGTGCGTGATATTTTTATGTATATTTTGAGGGCGGATGGAGTGGATGTTTAGTTGTATGATGTTTAAGTTGTGATGTTTTGGTGAGTGGTGTAAGGGGTGTTTGAGGAGTGTTTAGGCAGGTAAGTGTATCTACTGCCGGTATGTGTTGATATTATGGAGCCCTGTCTACTGTGTGTTGTGTAGGGGCCAGAGACATGTATAGGTGTGTGGGGGGAGGGGGCACCAGAGTATGTTTCCGGGTCTCCAGTTAGTAGGACGAGAGTAGGGGTGGTTAGTTCAAATACACTCTTGCAAGAAAGGGAGAAAAGGTGAGGAGGAGATGTTTAGTATTCGTTTGAGTCGGACCCATTTGGTCCCGGTCCGAGAACAGGGACAGGGCCCGAGGGCGGTGCCTATACCTCAAGGAATTGAAAGCGACGACTTTTGCATCTCTCCTTGGAGGACGACGTCGGCCTAACCGCATGGAGGCGATGTCTCAAGGACCGACTTCAAATGTGCAACACATGGAACGAGTAACTTGTCGAGGTGGCAAAAAGTTCCAGCGTTGAAGTGTCAAAAAAGTATTGGAAAATGGTTTATAATGGGCAATAAATTGAATATAAATAGTCTTTTATTATTTTTGTTTCATGTCATAGTTTCACTGTCAAAATTCCTGCTTGTATTCCTTCCTTCCTTTGTCACCAGAAATGCGAGTGGGAGAATTGGGTAGGAGGAGCCTTCGCCTGTACTATACTTGATCTCAAATTGTACATTAGGAATTTTCCTATATATGTATTATATCATCTGTATGTATAGCAATGTCTATTGAGGTACTTCTATTATTTTTAACTCCTCGTGACTCTCTATGCTTACAACCATATTATTTTCTTAAAAGCTTTAAAATGAAGTAAACACAATAGATCTGGCGTTCTATACGAGTGCCTATGGCAGATCCATTGGGCCGAAATGCTTTTTGCTAAACATTAGTTTTGTCCTTTTAGCAAAATACTAAATGTTCATCGATAAAATGACCCCATTCTAATTAAAGCAGATTTGAAAGAATGAAAAATGTTGCTTTAGCTAATTAAGGTGTAGAATTAACATTAATGAAAACAGTCTTATAACGGATATTTATAAATAGGTAACTTTCGCTTAATCAAGATTTAAACAAATTTCCTAAGGTCGGGAAAGATATGGTGGCCTATTTTTTAAACTTTTTCGCACGTCATCTTCAGAGGGAAAATAAAACTTAGGGCCCATTTTAGTTTTCATTCCAAGAATTTTTAACTTTTCGGCCTATGAATAAAGAAGGGTTAACTCTAAACTTCAATAACATTAAATAGTCAATAGGGTTAAACTAATATATCATTAGAAAGGTGACCATTTTGGATGTTTGAGATTTATCTTTATTTACGTATGCTGATCAAAAATGGCGTCATTTAAAGCTTGTGAGGTTATAAGAATATTCAAGGCATTGATGAGGGTCATTTAGAAAATATAATTTGTAAAAGATAAAATACATTTATCCTAATTTTTTTAATGATATTTTTATTTGTTCCCTCAAATTAAATATTTACAAATATTTTAACTTTCTGAACACGTCTTGTATTAAAGACATTGTGTGTTCTAACCTTTGTTGTGACGCGAACATATGAATTAATGAGATTTTTTTTGTAGCTTTTCAAAGCGATGTAGGAGGAATTTGTCAACTTCACATAGGTACTCCTCAACCGTTGCCTATACGTAACCAAGCCAACGGTGGTGGAGTTACCAAGTTTAGCTGACACGAATAACATCTTGTGTGGGAGCAGTTTCTTTGATGCATTCAATAGTCGATGCTACCAGTTTGTCCTGTCCTACATATATCTTTGGTCTTGATTCTCCTCGCTCTTCTGAAAATAAAACAAAAACAGTTATTTGGAAGATAGATCGAAACAAAGGTTCAAAACTGAGATATGAAATCCAATGGTGCTGGTATAATGTGCGATCTAACGGCGTTCAAACTATCTAATGTGCGGTATATCAGCGTTTGAACAGTCTAATGTGCGGGCTACCGACGTTCGAATAGTATAATGTACGGCTTAACTGTGTTTTGAACGTTCTACTGGCGTTCGAGTTCCGAAAGTCTAAACCTTTTATATTAATTATCATTTTCAGTAGTTCTCACTGAATTGTAATAATATAAATGTTAAATGCAGACTATTTATCTCTTTTGCGCCTCTTTCATAGTTAATAGCACCAGCTCAACCTCACCATCACTTCCTCCATCCCGCAACAAGGAATGAGGCACAGCAGCTTCTATCCCACAATCTACAGGGTTCAACATCAGCTACTCAAAGCATCCCCATCAGTCGAGTTTGGCCTCTCTCTCGAATTAGATAATTGAGCGGCGTAAAGCGAGGCGCATGGCCTCACATAAACACCCGACAGCATATTCTCAACTAAGGTAAGATCAATAGCCTCACACTACGGATGTTTATTACCAGAGGAAAAAGAAAATGCGATTCCAAGAGCATTAGACTTAAAAAAGAAAAAAAGAAGAAAGCTTGGAATAGCATTTTTCCTTTTCCTCCGAGCAATTTACATTTGCTACTACTTAAGATTGTAAAATCTTTGAAATAACGAGTTTTTTAATCGCAACTTTTATTTCATCATTTAATTGAATGTAAGCCAACGTGGGCATTTCCAACAGTAATTTTAAGAAGACAAATGCACGAAGTGGTCAAGTTGGGGGATTGAAAAAACTGTGGAAGGGACTCACTAAAGCAAAGCTCACTAACAGGAGGATAAGGGCGTAAAATAGCCCAAGGAAAAGGTAAATATGATTCCAAGACCTACGGACATTTGCATGCTTAAAACACCCATGTAATCACATTTTTCTATTTCCCGCGGGTAATTTACATTCAATAGCATTAGAAATGCAAAAACATAACTATAAGGTAACATAATCCATTTTACTATGTATATTTTAAAATTTCCTTTTTTATTAAATGTAAGCCAGCGAGGGCATGCGAACATAAGAAATGATAAAGAGAGCGTCCTCACTTACCTATGTCGCACTCCGCTTATGGATCTCCCTCTCCTAGGAGGAAGGAACAACGACCTCGGCCGACCGGACTGGGTTCTCCCAGTAGCCCCCTTCAAAAATCAACTCTTTCTGATTTTCAGACGTTTCTCTACATTTTCCTTTCCTTTTGGACCTGAAAAAGCCAAAAACCACAACCAGGATGTGCAAAAGCATTGCCGCATAGAGTTTTAAATTTTCTGCCTTGAAATCGACCAAGAGCACCAATTCCTGGGGTAATTGAAGTATCTTTCACACTATAACTTTTGATCTTAAAAAGATCAAACAAAAAATAAATAGGTATGGAATTAAATAGCACAAAATTAATATATAATAATAATTAGAATTATATATCATTTTTCAGGAAATAACAAAAACATAATCAGAATCTAGAGAACTATCTACAAATTACAACTTCACAATGGCATTAAGTATGGAACTGAAGGAGCTCCATGGGTGCACAGTTGATATTTCAGAATCTCCACGTACTGCCCATAAGCAGATAAAAACTGGGCCATCTACCAGATCTCTAACTGAAACTTTCTTAGTTGGTTACCCTTTAACTTTTATCAGTGGTTCCCAGCTCCCCACCAATGAGGGGCGTTTCAGTATTTCCTTAATCTTTAGAATTTACCGGAAAATGCAGGGAGGCCTAAAGTTCAAGACCTTGCATATGAAACAGTTAAATCTAGCATACCATTCCGCAGGTACTAGGATCAAGAAAATGACCAAGTACAACGCAATGAAGCTCTTCATGAACCTACATAAGAAACACTGTGCTCAGATGAAAAGCAAAAGAGTAACTTTGGAGGAAAAAGAGAAGTATTAGCACTGGAATTTGATAGCCTGTTCAATATAGGAGCTTCAGACGCAATCCCCAAAATCCAGAATAACAGACGTTTATCAAAAGAGAAGAAAGAAAGATGATTATATTAGTGTCTACGAAGACCAAAGAACAAGATTTTTGAAACAAGATCCTTATAGCAAGCAGCGAGGAATGAAAGATTGCAATATAGACAAGAACAAGGTAAAACATTACTTTGACCGTCACAAAAAGCTTTAAGCTTACTCTATTGCGATATTTAACATGTACTTAACAATTATTGTCCCAGCATGTTATACTTTTTTACAGCTGCAGAAGAACAAAGAGCATTTGTTCATTTGGATGACATTACCTGGTGGGACTCAACTGACAATGACGCTAACAATGAGGACATGGGTTAGCATCAGCCTCGTCCCGGATGTTCTTGGGATCAAGACACTCTGTTCAAGTTCAAGTTTAAGTGAATGAAAGTGATGAAATGTCTTGAACTTGAACTTGATGTAATAAGAAAGAAAATGTGTGGTAGGTATATAAAGATAAAAAGAAGTTGAGTTTGCCCTGGTGTAGAGGGCATCTCTCAGGTTTTTTTTCTTTTGTCTTGTCTTCTCTTCCTCCCATTTGTTATTTTTGGTTAGTTTAGTTTTTTTCAACATATTTATATATATATATATATATATATATATATATATATATATATATATATATATATACTTCTCATAGATATACACATATATAGACCTTTTTCTTCTTATTTTTTTATAAATAAAATAAATAAATTTTTAGCTTTCCTCCGTCGCGGCATTCAAGCCTTTCAAGTTTTTTGATTGTTATATATAATTTTCTTTGTTTTTGAAATAACAATTTATAATTCTTATTTTGCCGGTGTTTAGTTTATAATTTCCGTTTTATTTTGTTATTTAAGTTGTGGGCACTTAGTTTCTTTTTCTTCAATTTTAATTAGATGGTTCTTTTATTCTTGTTTATGTATATATTCCAATTTTGTCATCTCGGGGCCAGCTTCTTCCGCTCGGGAATAGGGCTTGCCTGGTGGCACGTCCCCTAACTGCTCTCGGAATGTCTAGGTCGAGGTTCAAGTTCGGCAGTATCTCATTTTCAATCTTTTCCTGGCTCTTTCTCCCTAGCCTTTGGAGTTCCATATTCAGTGGATTTAGACCTGATCTTGCATGCAGATCTGTTTGTTGAATATGGTCCATCCTTTGTGCTCCAGCTATCAGCAGAGCTGCTTTGTTCTGCACTCTTGAATTTGTCTGAGAGAGGTGGAACTCGCAGCCTGCTTGACCACTGCCGGGTACACTAAGGTCAAGCGTACCAGAGCAGTGTAGAGCTTTTGAATATTTTTGGAGCTGATGTTTTTAAATCTATACAGTTTTCCGAGCTGTATTTTGGCTAGAGAGATTCTGCTATTAATGTGCACTTTGTATACTTTTGATGTTAAAGGCAGACCTAGGACTTTGACTTAATTTCCTTACCGGTATACTTCGCCGTCCACTAAGACATCAACACGTTTTAGCGGTTTATTGGAATGATCTGAAACTTTCGGCGGTTGGTCTTGATTTTCCACTTTCTTTCGTATCGACTGATGTTATCGATTTCAATGGCTGTCTGCCTTGCTTGAAATCCAGCATGTTTGTATTAGCTCGAGATGATTTGTGTGATGTCGTCTGCAAACTGCAAATACATCACATCCTCCCCTACTGGACCAGGTAAGTCCATTTTTTACACAAGGTACAGCAGCGGACTCAGACAGCCACCTTGTGGAATACCCGCCTCAAGTTCGAACTCGGGTCTTCTGTAGCCTTTGATCGATGAAATGTCTGACTTTGATGTTTCCAATTTTATATGTTTTTTGTAGCGCTTAGTTTGCCCTTAAAATTTTCCCGCGGCATGATTGACCAATTTCTGGAATACTTATGTTCACGTAGAAAGACTATATAATAAGTGTAGCAATTTGTGAATAATTCCATTTCTGTTCATTCCCTGAAGATGACCTAACACGATCGTAAGACGTCTAAGAATAAAGAAGGTCATTCGCGGATGTTTTTTTTGCTCCTCGAAGACCCCGTTAAAAAACTTGTAAGAAATATTGAGAAAATACAAGTTAAAATTAATAACCTTGCCACAGCTGTGGACTTCAATAGTTCATGCATATATATATATATATATATATATATATATATATATATATATATATATATATATATATATATTTGAGTTAGAACTTTTGTTCTGAATACGATGCAAATATTAGAGCTTTATTGACTTAGAACTGTTACTTCGAATTCAACCGGAATGAATTTTAAGGAGTTATAACATGGTAGAAAAGTTAGAAAAGGGATTCCAGTGGGTTAGAGTTAAGATTTTGAGGCGAATGAATATAAAAGTTTTATTGATTAAGAAAATTCTCGGATGAAAATTACTTTGAAATGTCTAATTGTAATCGTTCGAGACAACTTGAGGGATAAATGTGAAATTTTTTGGCAATAATTAATGATTCTCTGAGGTCAACGGGTCAACGGGCCAACGTCCTTCTATCTATGTATAGCTGCAGTATACAAGTCTATATAACTTGTATTTTGAGGATCTTTTTAACTTCACTACTAGTTGCAATGTACTTTACTTGACGAGTTATTTTTACTTTCTTTTAAAATATACGTATAAAAATTACGTTGGAATTCAATAAAATTAAAATTAAGAAAAAGAATCTGATAAAATTTTCATAAAATAAAGTTACATTAAAGTTCTCTTGAATTAAAATTACGGATGAAAATTACTTTGAAATTCTCTTATATTGAAATTATGCATAGAAATTGCATTCAAATTTTTACCAGCTTAAATTAGGAATTAAAACAACGTAAAAAAAATGTATGAAATTACAATTTTGAATTACATACTGAGTACCTTCCCCCCGCCCCTTCGCTGCCTTCAAGCGGCGGGCTTTGAACACCCTCTGATTCTCTGTGGCTTTGCCTTAGTCGATGGACACCGATCTATAGTTATCAATGGACTTGCCCAAACCCCATGCAAAGATGACTTTTGTCATTTTTTATTATCATTATTTTTATTGTTATTATTTAGTCAAATTATGCTAAACCTATTACACAAAAGACCTAGGAGAAAGAGGGGGAGGGCGAATTTCATTCCTGAATTGAGGCTTATCGAGGTATGTCCGACCAATTGGTATCACACCTAAAGACCCCATAAAAAGACATCTATGTTCGATTCGACTTTTCGCCTGAGCTTTAGTGATTTACACCAACCCAGATTTAAACTGATGTGGTTTTCCAATGCACTCCATGTCACCCTTTTATCTCCTTTGTTTATGCCCAATTATACTTTCATTTTAGGCCTTCATTCGTCTCTTTCGTGATTGTCTTTGAACTATCTTCGTTCTCATCACCGAGATTTCACTTGGCAACAACTCAAATCAAGCTGACTATAATAGCTATTACTACTATTACCAATAATAATAATTCCTCTGGTGGTAAATGAAAAGTGCCTACGTAAACATCTCGACATAAATATTTCCTGGCGACTTAAAAGATCCCAGAATAGACGTCCTTGCCTCGCTTGGCGATTGCCTTCCCCGATCCCAAAACGGATGTTGGGTGGCGCGGGCGCGGGCGGGCTATCCATCCAAGGTAGAGCTCCAATCTATTTATAATTATGAGATTTCGGTATAAATGTTATTCACGAGTTCCTAAATAAACTCTGGATTTATTTATTTAACAAGAAAACACGACGAAGAAGGAGGTCATCTTTGCGCCAGACAAAAAGATATCAATAAGATGGAAAAGTTAAGGGAAGGGAAAATATTAGTGTGTTATACACAGAGTAGACCTAGAGAGAAGAATAATTAAATGTCTTGTTACTGGAAGGCACGCAACTCTCCAAATATTCCCCCGTTTAGCACCTAAGACATGTTCTTGTAGGGGAATATTTTATGAAATCCTAATTATGTGCCGTTACTCGTTATCCTTCACCGATACAAGCTCCTACAAGGATTTGAAGGGGGGAGGTAAAAGAGGCCGGGAGCCAAACTGAGAGTGTTAGGGCGTAGAGGGCACGCGATCCTACAGATGCAGGACATCCACCAGGAGGTGTTGCAAAGATCAGGGAAGATCTCAAGTATTATCCATTTGAGATTTGTCTAAAAGAGTTGTTTTAATTTGCATTTAAATAATATTATGTAAATTACACACTTTGTTTACATTTCATTACTCTATACTTTCTTTATTTTTACATTTCATCACTCTATACTTTCTTTATTTTTACATTTCATCACTATACTTTTATCTTTCCAAATAGGTCAATATCTCTGTGCCTTGTAAGGTTGTCCGTTTTATGGCGTGAGGGTACAAGGAGTTCGTGTGTGGTTATCTGTTGTTTGGTCCTATATTTAATGTGTGTATATATGTTCAGCAAGTGTCTTCAGGGTGGAAGGGGTGCTGAAAGGTACTTTTGTCTATCTATTAAGTAAAAAATCGTCCCCCGCCTTTATAAAGCAACATTTAATTGCTCTATAAAGTAGTTAAAGACTCCAAAATTGATCGATGCATGCTCAACTAGTGATCAATAATTGTTCACAAGATGTTAAAAATGTACTCAACTAGTACTCAAAAAGTGCATAACTAGTGTTTAACTATCAGCCAACTAGTATTCATCGAGTGTTAAAATATGTACTCAATAAGTTTTGATTTATTTGGTCATCCCAGAAGGAATGCGGCAGTTTGATCATGTTTATCGTTATTATATGGCTAGAAATAATCGAAAACAGGTTAGTTTTTATATTAGCCTCATCTAATAAACTCGAAGCCTAGCTACATGTCTATCTACATTCACCTCATTCCACTGTGAATCTTCATTTAAAAGAGATGAACAAGGTTTCACGATTGAGGCAATGGATTCCTCACAACCTGTCAAGCTACTATTGCAGCAGAGAATCCACATTTGTTTATCTCTGCTTTATCGATCAAAAATTTAGCCATAGTTCTAGACAATGTATTAGTTCTGAGGAAAACCAATACCCCGGCGAAAACAGGCGCCACATCTACGGAAGATTATCTAGAGGGCATGGTGATATATGAATGGCATAACCCATTTTGAACTTCTTAACCCAAATCAGACTATCACCGAAGAGGTTTACTATGCTCAATTGAACCGTTCACGTACAAGAGTTGAAGAAAAGACCCACAATTAATCAAGAGAAGAAGAAAGATCTTTCTTCGAGAAACCAAAAGACTACATATCGTATACCATAAAAAGCGTAACAATTTCGATTGGGAACTAATGAGTGATCCTCTATACCCACCCGACATTACTATATTTTGGGAGTTTAGCGAAGCGCTTGAAGGGAATGAAGATGTCAACAACAATAGAGGAAGAAACAATTTTTAATCAATTTTAAATGAGAGTTAAACTATTTTTACAAACATCAGAGAACGTAAGTTAAATTCGTATGCACTTGATAGAGAGCAATAACAAGCCAGTTAATCAAAAGAACCTAACATGAGCCCGTATTCGCCTCAGAGAGAGCAATAAATAGCAAGTTACTTAAAAAAACTAACATAAAACCATATGCACCTCAAGGAGAGCAATAAATAGTCAGTTAATTGAAGGAACTTAACATATCCTAGTAGGCACATCATAGAGAGCAATAAATAGTCAGTTAATTAAAGGAAACTAACATATACCCATTTGCACCACATGAAGAGCAGTAACCAATCAGTTAATCAAAGGAACCTAATATAACCCCGTATGCACCTCATGTTGAGCAAGAAATAGTCAATTAATTAGGAACCTTACGTAAACCCGTATGCAACTCATAGAGAGCAATAAATAGTCAGTAATCAAAGGACCTTAACAGAAACTTGTATGCCGATAATGGAGGGCAATAAATATTAAGTTAATTAAAATTAAAGGAATCTAACCTAAACCCGTATACATCTCATGAATAGCAGTAAATAGTCAGTTAATTAAAGAAACTTAACATAATCCCGTATACACATCATGGAGAACAATAAATATTAAGTTAATTAAAGGAATCTAACCTATACCCGCATGCGCCATATGGGGAGCAATCATAAGGCAGTTAATTAAAGTAATTTCAAGTATTCAAGACAATTTATAAATTAACTCGAATGCAACTCAAGAAGGCAGAAAAAAAGAGTCCAGATTCCAAGTCGGTACACACATGTGAATTTGGCCAATTTACACACAGAACGATACACAAAGATTAAAGTAACTTTTTATGGCTGTGGATATTTCGAGATACTCGAGTCGATGGAGTAAGGTGAACGAGTGTTTGGGTGCTAAGGTGTTTCGAACAAACGCTGAGGTGAATTGGGCAAGAGGAAAGAAATGTACAGAGAGAGGAGAAAAGAAACGACAAAATTGGTTCTTTAAGCATTCAACGATTATCTCGACATGCGAGTAACTAGGTACTAGGATAGTTTGAGAACGTTAAAAGTAGGCAAAATTGTCAGATAAATCCGCTTACACTCTTGTCTTTAAGGTGAACATGAGCGAAAGATGCAGAAATATTGCCGCTTCAACTAAATAGCGAATGATTAATTACATAACGAGGGAACTTTTGGTTGGTTTGGGCACCAATATTTCGTTACTTAGGTATCATTTTCGTCTTTAAGCGGGGGGCTCGGGGGGAAGGGCTCTTTCAAGTATAATTCCTAATCTTTGATTGGATGTCCTTCAAAAATTTTGAGTAATTAATCGTACAATTTTAATGGAACTTTGATGTCTTCTGAATCTAGAGGAATTCGCTTCTGACTACTTTATATATATATAAGAAGTGTGGCGCAAAAGTTTACAACAACCTTTTTAATATGAGAATTTGCATAATCTTAGTTAACGCAGGTTAATTAAATTTATAACGCACGTGGAACTTTATGTAAAAAATACAATTTAACGATCAGAAAAGCAAAATAATAGAGAAATTTGACAAAGCAAAAGTTTTCTACACATTCAAATAAATACATATAAATTGCTCACATGTGCAAAATGTCATTAAAAACTAATCATCATTTGTTCACGAACATCTAGAATATACTAAGCTAAATGAGAGGTTTCTTTCGTTATCATGTAAAGCTACTGCATCATTCCTTACAAGATAGTTACACCGTCACCATCTTCATCATGGGGAAAACCCAACAAATCAGTCAAGATCTTTGTGAGCGCATAGTAGCCCTTCCTAAGAGTGGCTTTAGGTACGCAAAGATCTCTGTATAGCTCAAAGTACCTCTAAAATTCAGTTGGTACCATAATACTTAACTGGAAGTCTCCTAATTCAATCAATCATTTTGATCTTTCAGGTCACCCTCGGATGTTAACGGAACGTGCCGCTCGAAAGCTTCCTAGAACAGTATGTAATAAACTACAGTCTACTCTCAGAGAGCTGCAGGAAGATCTAGAAACAAGTGGAGTTGAGATTTGTAAAGATAAAATAAGTAAAACGCCACGTCGTTATGATCTCTTTTCTCTCACTCCAAGAAAGACAGCACTGCCGAAGAAAACTTACTGTAAATCTCAATTGGCTTTTGCAAATGAACGTTTAAATAAACCGGCAAAGTTCTAAGAACAGATCCTTTGGTCAGATGAAACGAAAACAGAATTTTTCAGTAGAAATTCAATCAGCTGAGTTTGGAGAAAAAAATGTAAGGCTCATGCGCCAATTTTGTGGTGGATCGATCATGTTATGGGTTTTATTGGCTCATCAAGAGTTGGAAGAATGGAAGTAGTCAAAGAAGGTATGAACGGCGAAATGTACAGGCGAATTTTGGAAAGAAATTTATTATCTAACGTTGACTCTCTGATCTTGAAACCAGGATGGACATTTATCAAAGCCGCTTAATTCTTCTATCTATCCGCCTTGCAAATGTTTCTATATTTTTAGGCAAAGATTGTCACTCGCGTACTCCCCTACCCAGTCTCGCTTGTCTCTCAACGACTTCGAGACGTTGCCACGTTTACAGGTGGACAGAACTATTAATAACGCTAAGCCATATCATAAAATTCGAAATACATATAATTAAATAAGTTCAAATCTTGCCCCTTTTTGTTCAGGATCATTTTCTTTCTTTGTTTAATAGCCCTTTTTAGCGCTCTTTCCAAGCAAGCGTCAGCCAACTTATTTAAGCTGGATAATTAGTGCGAAAACGACAAGGTTAGGAAATTAAATCTCCTTTACTGGAAAACCAGATGAAAACTGGTTTAAATTAATAGAAGATCTAAACGTTTAAGAATACATTCGCTTATGTACAAGGACCACTCACACCGAAGGCCAAACTAAGAATGCAGATTACAAACCACTGCCAGGAAAGACCAAAATAGAATTACAAAAACACAGTCCAAGAGATCAAACTGGAAATCTTCCGATCTCAGGGGAGAGAACACATGCTGGGGCAGTGTGTGAAGCTACTTCTATTTTACGGGCTATATAAGAGAAGTAGAGCATCATGTAAAGAAAAGTAAGTATAATTTTATCATTTAAACGATAAAAAACCTCAAATTAGTCAGGAAGTCAAGAATAGCGAATCCAAGGCAAATATCTAGTAAAAAATTAAGCAAATCAATGTTCATTTTAAGAATAACTCAAGCAATTTACCAGTGTGCTTGGTTCGAAAGCCACCCCATCTCGGATATTTCCGAAGTAAGAAATAATTATTTCCGCTGAAAATGTTAAATATTATTCCGTATTCTCTTTCTTGCGGTGTGTTGGATATATATATATATATATATATATATATATATATATATATATATATATATATATATATATATAATACAAATGGAAAAGTCCGACATCCCTTCTTTGAGCGCCCGAAAGCTATTGAACCGTGTGGTTGGCGCGCAAACTAGCACATATCCACCCCAAGCTTAAACGCTTGATATCATCAGTATGTGTAGAAAAGTGATACCCAGAAACAAGAGAGAAGAGAATTCCTTAATCCGCTGGAAAAGTCTCCTGGAGTTCCTCAACCCTCTTCAGGGGCGTTACATATACGACGAGGCAACCTTCCATTTCTATAAAAAGAGAAATTTCAAGAAGCTTTTTTGTATAAGATAACGTTTGCTTTAACATAAAAACAGGGAATATGAATTTCCGCGCGGAGCTTTGCCCTTTCTATTTTATTTTGATAAATGAACAACAACGTTCTAGCGGATTAAGGAATTATTATTACCGTTACCTAACCACATATATATATATATATATATATATATATATATATATATATATATATATATATATATATATATATATATATATATATCTTCGCCGTTTCTATTTTTGTTAGAAATTGATATATGAACAATAACGTTCATGTCAATGCAATTAGGAATTCTTATAATTACGCTTACCTAACAACGATTTTTCCTTCTTTATTGGGCAGGTCATTGCATTTTTCATTGGTATCGACCGCAGTTGGCGCACTTCTCATGTGGGCTTTTGCAGTCCTTTCAGTAATGTCAGGATTCACTGCACTTGGAGCATATCTCGTTCGGGGCTTTGCAGTCTTTAGGGGCATGCTGCTCCATTTTATAGCAATTGGAGCAGAATTGGATCGAGGTAAACTACTCCCCCCCCCAAACTACTCCCCTCTGATCTTTGCTTTAAAGAGCAGCAACAACATTCTTTTGCCTTCTTGGTCATGGGGGTATCTGAGGATACAAAGGTATAGACGTGGGAATAGTCGCAGCTGTTTACGTTTGTTTAGAAATTTTTATGACTCCAGCCTCTTTTTCCCAATTCTGTTTTTTCGCGATCTCTTCCAGCATCTCCTCCTTGGTGTGTTGGCCTATCCATGTGTCCAACTGTCTTCAGACCACGCTCCTATGGGTCAGGATCTGCAGGGGGACGTCAGGTTGTAGGAAAATCTCACGGAGTGTCTCGGCGGTCTCCTCTTGTGTTATAGTTTCCGTGTCTTTTACCTTTTCACATCTTGCGACGTCTCAGGTAGAGACATCTAGGAGCCAGAGCATTACAAAGCTGAGTCGTTCGTAGACAACCTCGAGCACCTTGTCCCTGCTCAACTTGCTGTGCCGCTGATGGTGCGCAGCGAGTTCCTAGTCGTTCCATTTGAGCCATTTCCTCTAAAGGAGGCCCCGTCGGGGCTGGTTTTTCTTCTATTGTGAGCTCCTTATTCTTGTTTTTTTTTATAATCAGCTGCTGATTTTTATTGTTGACCCTTCTTCTGTGGGTGTCCAAATCTTCGTAATTACTTCAAGTCCTTTTAGGTAACCCCCTCTCTGTTGAGAATAAGCTCCCGTGAACGTGGATTGCCAAATAGAATGGATGAACCCTGGGGAGCCCTCTTAAGGTTTGAGATGTGCTTGACTTTTATTGGTTAGTTCAGAATCATTGATCGATAAACGAGGGTGCCGTCCCTCGAGGGTTAGGGTATCACAACTGCTACTGGCCCACACAGACGGGAATATATTCCCTCTGTGTTCCTTGCTGAACCCCCTGGTTAGATAAGAGGGTGACACCCTCTTCGGAAGTTGCAGTTCTGCATATTATCTGGGTGTTTCTGGTGATGGGTTCAACAACGGGCTATTCCTCAAACCTGCTTTTCCCGGCGCCCCTAATTATGTCTTTCAAATAGAATGTCATAGTCGGAACGAAGCTAGATGTGTGGTAGTCATGTTTACTCGAGAGTCATCACTCTATTGAGGGGTAAGGCTGACATAAAGTCGCCTATGCACAGTTGCTAAGTCATGCCTTCTTTTGTGATTTTCCCGTAAGAAAAAAAGAAAAATTTTACATTTTCAGGCAACTTCAACTCTCCTTCCACCAGATCTCCTTTATCTGGTAGCAAATTTCGTCTGAGTTAGCGTAGTTTTTTAAATTTTGACTGAGCAGTCGCAATAAAGACAAAAGAAAAGGCTAGAGTGTCCGTAGCAAGGGGAGAGGAAGGGAGGGGCGGGCAACCAAGCTCAGACTCCGCCAATTCCCCTTTCACTTCCATTCCTGTGCCCTAAGCCGGTCTTGGCCCTAGATCTAATCGCGGTGCTAATACTACGGAGTGTATCGCCTTTCTCGTTTGTATGCAGAGCCCGTTGGAAATGACAGTAGTACAATATTAGGGAGAAAATGAAGGAGGTTGGAGGGTTGCAGAGGGCTGTAAGTTTGCTTGGAGGTCAAGCTTATCTCTGGCCGTTGTTAGATAGTTATAAGTGTTAATTTTAGTCCGATAGTAAGCACCTGGGTCTCAGGTTAATGTTAATCTTTATATTATATTTTGTGTTTATTCGTTTTTGGCGTTCAAGCAGTTTTTAGTTTGTAAGTCTGTTACTGGTTAGTTCATTGTTCTTGTTTTTATTTTTATCTATTCGTTTTTGTATATCTCTGTAACTATTTCTAGTATGAATGTTTTGGTTGCATTTTTTTTAATTCAGTCTTCTTTATAATTTGCTCCTTTATTTATTTTGGAAGTCATTTTCTTATTTTTGGTATTTATCGTTGTCATAATTCAGTTTCCATCTTGTCGTACTCGAAGGAGTTTGTATTTAAATTATCTATGTAAATATATCTTCCTCTTCATCCTCTCTGTCCATGACCATCATGATGCTTGAGAACGTTTGATGTGGTCCCTATCCTGCCTTTTGCACAATTTGACTGGCTAGTTCTTCGCCAATTTAATCTCGCATCTTTTATCTATTACCTTGTTTAGGGGTTCAAATGCTTGCTTCTCTATGTAAGTCTTCCACTCTTCTTATTTCTATCCTTCTCGTGTTTGATATGAGATACATTGCTTTGTTTTGGACCATCTGCAATTCTATGGCGCTTTTTTATAGTGTGTACATCGCAATTGTCGGATAGATTAGTGTGGCTGGATTATTATTTTTTTAGATTTTTCTTGCACTGTTTACTAAGTAATATTAGTTTATATAATCAATTTAGTCCTATTTTTCTGTTTTCAGTTCTATCCGTTACGTGTTTCCTGTAACTGGATTTAGTTATTATTAAACCCAGTACTTTACGTTCGTTGCTGTATTTGTATCTTTCGTCATCTACGTATTTGTTTGCTATCCTTTTCCTCTAGATTGGTATAATTTTGAATTTGTATCGGTTCGTGCTAATTTTTCATTTTGTTCATATTAATTTATTCTTGGAGGTTCTTTTCCCGTTGTTCTTGTTGGGAATTTGCCGTGACTGTAGGTTGAAAAATCACTTGTGTTATGTATTCCGCAAACTGTATGTTCACACATCCTTCGGTTGCAGGAGGTGGGAGGTCTGCTGTGTAGATAGTGTTTAATGCTGGACTCAAACACCCGCCCTGGGAAACCACGACTACAAGCTTAAATAGCTCCCCATGGTGACTGCCTGTGTCTATATATGCTTATTTATCAATGACATAGTTGTACAGTATTCTCCAACTTTATTGTTTAATCCTAGTTGTAGAATTTTGTACTAGATTCCCTTCTGCCAAGCTTTGTCGAAAGCTTTAGACAGGTCTCTGCATACGATGTCTACACTCATTTTCTCGCTCTTCGCTTTTACTAACTTTTCCATTATTAGATAGAGTGTTATATCCGTGCTCCTGTTTTTTGAAAATCCTAATTGGCACTCATTATAAAGGTTGTTTTCCTTGCAGTGTTGATCGAAAGTACCCTGTATTCAGGCACGCATTGCAAACTTTCTTTAATGCTTTCAAGATAGTTTTAGTTGCTTAAACATTGTTTTTCCTCGTGACTCTTTGCTTCCATGTCGAGCTTCTTGACGGTTATAGTCACTCCGAAGGATAGGAGTTGTTCTACGTCTTTTTTCTCGGGACGCGTGACGATAAATTACCTTGGCACTTCGTGACATTTGATGAGGAGGATTTATAGGTCAGTATAGATCCTTTGGACGACTTCCTGGGTTGTTCTTTTCCTTCCATTCGGCTCCAGTCTCAGAGGGGGGAGTGCTAAATGAATTCCGTTTCCTTGGTCTTTTTGTGGGGGGACATCCTAGTCCTACTCTGAAAAGGACAGAATCTATAGATCTAAACCCTTTTCTGTGTGTACCTCGCTGTTCCTTAAGTACGTTACTCTTACTACACTCCACAACCCTCCTACCTTAATAAGCCTACACTAATAGACAGACGCCTCTCTAAGGTCTGTGGCTCGTTCCATTACGGGAGCCCCTTCTTCGTGCTCTCTAACAAGGCTTCCTTCTGGGTTCACTACATCGTACTGCCAAGGAAGTCTGGGCGCATTGATGGTTGCGTTATGTTGCGAAGATATGAAAAGAATGTGGAAGGTAGATAGCAAGAAGTGTGGATAATCCCTCTTTTGTGGATAACCCCGTAATAGCAATAGGAGGTCTCTCCAATCAAACTAAGCACGCATATAGCTTGGGTGCAGTTTTTTTTTCGAAGAAAATTGTCTTCCCGTATGAAATCACGTTTTTCACCTTTCTGGACTTGTTTTTGCTTTACCTCATGAATCGGTAAGTAATTTTATCAGTGTATCGCTCGTAAAGATGTCAGATTGACTGAGCCGCCCATGGGACAACCTTACTCTGATCATCGTTTGAGCTTGTCGCTGATTCGTCACTTTCTTGATGAGTCCAGACCAGTGCATGGGATAGTCCATAGCCGCGAAGTTGTTTTGCTAAATCTTTTCACGTCAAAAAGGAAACGGCTCAGTCACGTTCTGACTTATGTTGAAAAAGCCGGAGATGGTGTTCAAGCATTTTGACGTGGCTATGAACGCTGCTCCCAATGCCTTCCTCCCCTTCTGTTGGATGCACATGCGACTGCTCTTGCTTCCATACAGTTAATGGGGTGGTCAGCATCTCTCAGATGTTCGATGAGAGCGTTGCTGAACTTCCATGCCAGGATATCCTTCCTGTGCTCCCCTACTCTGGAGTCTACGCCCCTGTTTGTCTCTCTAAAGTAAGCCAAGATGCAGTTGCTACAAGGCACCCTGTATACTACGGAGTTCCTATTGATCTCCGTCGGTGCTTTAGAGCGGTTGGTGTCTCCAGCTTTGACACCAGTTTGAAGGGCAACCCTAGTGGATGCTGCCAGCCGTCTTCCCACTCTATTGTAGAGAGGGCTAGATAAGTAATAAAGAACCTTGTACCACTTGTGTTTTCTCTTATTCATGCAATCATGGTTGATAGTCTCTATCCCTAATTGACGGGATCAATTTTGTGGCGCCGGCTTGACCCCACTCCAGGCGTTAGGTATCATCACAAATGCTGAAGGACCGAAATTGAACCGCATACTCTAAGTGAGTTCGCACCAACGATAGATACAAGGGCTGCGCAACTTCATTGTTTCGAAAACTGATCAGTTTCTTAATGTAATCTAACAGTCGCCGAACTATTTCTTCTGCTTTAAAGTACTGTCTAGAGAACATTAAATCGTTGATTAACCGCACATCTAAGTCTTTTTCTGCACCTGCCCTTGTCGAGAGTAGCCCATCCGAGTATTCGTCTACAAGATGCGCATTATCTTACACTTTTCGAAGTTAAAAGGCATCTGCCATGTGTCCAACTACTTCACTATCCACCCAGATCAACCTTAAATTCCATGACGCTTTCGGCTTTTGTAACTTCTCTACCCAATTAGAGGTTGTCTTAAAACTTGTCTATTTGGCTAAATAATTCATCTAATTCTTTGATATAGATGAAAAATAATAAGGGACCTAGCATGTAACTCAAAGGTACTACTCCCATCACCAACGAGCAGTGAGAGGTCTGGCCGTTGAGCAGCGCCTTTTTTCGTCGCCAAGCTACCAAGTTCTCAATCCAGCCTCAAATTTCCAATAATATTCACCACATGAACCTTAGTTAAAAGAATTTTCTGTGGTGTTTTATCGAACGCCTTTTAGAGGTCAAGATAGAGTACGTAAATAGTTTGACAACGGTCTTACTCTATCATTTTGTTGTGGTAAAAATCCATCAAATTAGTTGTAGATGACCGCTTCTTACGAAACTCATGCTGCAAGCCTCGATTAGATTAAGCGAATCGAGGTGTTCCGTGATCATATCCTCAATTAGTCCCTGTAACTCTTTTCCGACTCTTCAAGTCAGGCTTATCGGCCGATATTTGCTCACATAGCCTAGGTCCTCTCTCTTATAAATCGGAGTGAGATAAGCCATTAGTTAGTCCATCGGAATCTGACCACTCTCCAGAGACCCTTTTAAGATCACGGATAGGTGTGATACCTCTTCTTCGACTTCCCGAAGGAACCGTTATGGTTAGTCATTTGCAGTGGTTAAATGTCCATCTAGTCTCTTCGTCTCATCCGCAAGTCTCACACTCGCTCTAGGGGCGCCGTATTCCCCGTCTCCGTCTTAATTTCTGTAAGTTTTACACCCGCTTTCAGTATTTCACCGTTGCTTTCACTCATTAAAACCCAGTAAAATTAATCGTTAAGGTCTCTGATAATGTCCGAATCCGGTACCACGCACTACCGTCCTAATCGTTGCTTAATTCCTCGTCACTCTTGTCCTTCCTAACCATTCCTTATACATCGCAATTTCTCCAACATATCTTTCTATTTTTTTTTTGTTGCCACTAACTTTCCGGCGAAGGTTTATGGCTGTGAAATTAATTGCCACGATGTTTATGTAGAAAACTGTGGTAGAGGAGTATTAAGAGGCTAAATCATCGAATGAAGTGGAATTTCCATACTCAAATTTGCCGATTCCATGTTTCATGGAAGGTCCGACAATTGTAATTCCGTGTCCTTCTATTAGTTTTTATCTGTTTCTATTTTTGTCTCTGACTTCTATTTCTCTCTGTCCTATTTTGGTTGCCTCTCTTCTCTTTCTGTTAAATACCTATTTTCTTTTTTTTTCTTCTTGCCACCGGTGAGTAGCTGGTTTAAATGCTGGTACTCTAGTCCTCATTTGCCATCGATGTATTAACCTTTTCTCCGGTGTGGGAAACCAGACAGTCGAAAATAATTAAATGTTTGGATGAAGTAAGTTCGAATGAGATGGGAGATGGGAAGATGATAATTATCAGAGACCGGGATGAGTAAAGGATTGGGGAATCAAGAGAGAACGAATTCAACGAATTTGAGGGGTAGTGGAAGATTAAGGGAGGTAGCTCTCCCGTCGTCCTTTCAGGGCAATCTCTTAGAGTTCTGGACTCCTATCCGAAGTCTGATTGATCAAGGACCCGTAAGAAAGAGGCGGTACCAAGGCCTAACAACTTCTAATCAGAGAGGTTCCTCGAAAGAGGGCGCCTCTAACAGAATATGATGCACCATTCCAAAGTAGGCCCGATGATCTTTATGACCTCCCCCAATTATGGGTTGTTAATGAGTGAATAAATTGGTTTCATATTGCATATGAATATCTAACTATTCATGCCTATGGGTAGATAAATGGATATACAGATATATGTGTGCGTTTATGTGTGCATGTGGGTCTGAAAGGGAAAGAGACTTATTTACTAAACTGAATGTGTGGGTGTGGGCGTTAAAAAATAATGTGTAAGATCATTTAGAACTTTACTAAGGATATAGACATCCAACGGTGCCCATGAATCAATGGATGCACAGAGATGACTGTTTGTGGTTGATTGAGTTGTTCAATTGAATATATGCATGAGAAGATGTCGGAAATATGCGTACGGTAATTTATAATGTTATTTTTGAAAATTGACTTATAATAACTTTAGTGAATAGATAGATGTATGAGTGGTTTTAAACGTGTGTAAAAAAGACAAACAGGGAGAAAAGGAAACTTATTCACTCGCCCTTATGTGCAGCTGTCAAATGGAATGTGTTGTGTGGAGGATAATTTCATTATGAACGTCGAATGTTTGATTGAATCTAATCTGAAAGCACGTTCTCTTTCAGAGAGACCTAGGCAATGCCACCTACACATGAAACCCTGACTCCAATGCCACCCACACATGGGACCTTGAATGTAACGTATATTACTCTCAGGCAATTCATTACACGTGTTTATCTCCTTTTCGTAAATATTACAATAAATTTAAAATTAATCGAACTTTTTGACAAATGGCAACAACGAGAATTGATTACAAACTCTTACGCAATGCGCAAACACACATGCATATATTTGTCAGACACATACCCCAAATCTTTTTGACTTAGAGTTGTTTGCCACAATCGCTCTCAAGACCTTCACCTTCTCACCTCATGGATTCAACCTTCTACTATTTGAGTATTGCTCACACTATTCCTGGTAGTATCTGGTTCCATGCGAGAAAATCTCGCTCTTCTCCACATTGCTGGTACAATTTTAGGCAATTATAATGATTGGATGCGTGTGCATTGCTAATACAGTTGAGTGTCTACAGAGAACTTAAGTTATTCATGGTTTCTAGGACAAATCCTCAAGGTGAACCTAACCTACCTAATAATCTGTTTAACTTCAACTGTGACATAAGTGTTTAGTGGCAGAACTACAGAACCCCAGAAGATTTTTACCCTGGTTAGAACAAACAGTCTGCTTCTCCACTTTTTTTAAATACATTTAGACTGTACCCGGAAATGACCAGACTAAAGCTTTTATTTTATGAACAGGTCTAAGATACTCCACCCCTCATTCAGACAGGTTACCACACTCAGGACTAATTCATCTTGCCACTATTTGGATTATTTAACAAAACTGCAAAACAAAAACTAACGTGTGCATATGCGAAACACCAAAGGGAAGACTTCAAAATTTGAGGTGCACGCAACTCTTCTAACGATTTGCTGAGAGTAAAAATAATAGTGGAAGGCAGTGGATGTGTGTCTCGAGTGGTGAAAAAAATTAGCGTGGAAAGAACAATGAATTTGTCACGTTAGCATTGTGAGGGAAAAGACTGAAATTAAATTAAATTACTTAAATTACTTGGTGAGGAGATCGGAGTGTTAGAGGTGGCGATGAATGGAGATAATAAAGGATATTGTCGATCATCGGCATTATCTGCCCAGGAGAGTTGCGTGGTATATTTCTCTTTAAGGTCAGGCACTCTCACTTTCTCCGAAACTCTCTCTCTATCTCCATCTCTCTCTTTCTTTCTCTCTATATATATATCTCTATCTTTTTTCTCTCTCTTTCACTTTGACTTTCTCAAACATTTTTCTCACAAATCCTCGGTCTCATAATCTGACTCAATAGGTGAGAGAGCCGACGAGAGGCAATAATATTCTCAACTTGATTTTCACCTCTGAGGATGACATCGTTGCGGAGCGCTCTGTAGGCGAGCAGATCGATGGCAGTGACCACCAACTAGTTAGATTTGTAGTCAAAGTCCCTAAGGTAGAATCTGCGATTCGTGAATCGAGGAAACTTGATTTAAGAAGAGCAGACTTTGCAGGTCTACGTGCTAGATTGGCTGATGCGAGGCTAGAAGTGTGCGAAGATGTTGAAAATTTGTGAAATAGTTTCAAAACTACGTTCATGAGTCTTCAATCACGATTAATTCCTGTGAAAATCTTGCGGTGGTCTTCTGTTCAACCAAGGTGGTTTAAGCGAGAAATTGGTCAACTGCTGAGGGAGAAGAGAACTGTGTACCGGCAGTCAAAGATTTCTGGTGACTTTAATGAGTATTATAGGCTAGCTAGGAGAGTGAAGTCCAGCATAAGGGTAGCAAAGCGTGCCGAGGAGTTCCGAGTGGCGAGACTTTACAAAGAGAATCCCAAGTAGTTATTTGGTTATGTAAACAGCCGTAAACCGATCCGTGGCACGATTGGCCCTTTGGTGAATGAGGAGGGGGTATTAAAGCACTCATATGCAGAAAATGCAAACCTCCTGAACAACTTTTTCTCATCAATGTTCACTGAAGAGTGTGGTCCCATCCCCCAGCCCACGGACTCTTAATTGGGTGAGAAGCTGGAGAAAATGGACTTCACCCAAACTGAAGTAGAAAAAAAATCACTGACCTAAGGACGAATAAGTCTCCTGGCCCGGACGGGTTTCTACCAAAAGTGTTGAAAGAAGTGCGTGATGAAATGTCAAGACATATGGATACAATCTTCAACATGTCAATTCGGACTGGATGCGTTCCTGGAGACTGGCGTGAAGCGGAGGTGCCTCCTATCTTCAAGAAAGGAGACTCTAGCCAACCGTTGAACTACCGACGTATTAGTTTAACTTCGATAGTTGGTAAACGCATGGGAAGCATCATGGTGGACAAAATAACGTCATATTTAGAGTCAAACTTGCTATTGAGGAGTTTCCAGGACGGATCCCGATGGCACCAGTCATGCCTGACGAATCTTGTGGAATTCTTCCACTTCGTTTTCAGTGAGCACGATCGGGATAAGACGGTGGATGTTATCGACTTAGACTTTCATAAAGCCTTTGATAAGTTACTACATCCTGTCTTCTCTGGAAAGTGCGTGCGCTGGGTATAGAAGTCCATTTAGAAGGTTGGATAAAGAACTGGCTAAGCAGCAGACTACAATGGGTGGTGGTAAATGGATAGGCTTCTGAGTGCGTGCCCGTTCATACGATGTTCATCAAGGTTCTTTCCTAGGACCACTACTGTTCATCATCTATATTAACGCCATGGATGGTGACATGGTTGCGAAGATTTCTAAATTTGCCGATGATACCAAGCTTGGTATGAATTTTGCAAATGAAGGAAATACTGTCCGCCTACAAGAAGATCTTCGGAAGATAGGGGAGTGGTTGGACACGTGGCAAATGCCATTTAACGGGAACGAATGCAAAGTGATGCATATTGGCCACCGAAACCCCCAATCACTGTATATCCTTAAGAGCACTGCTCTTAAATGCACTGATAATGAGAAGGACTTGGGTGTAACTATCACTAGTGACTTAAAGTTCTCGAAGCAGTGTATTGAGGTGGAGAAGAAAGCTAAGCGACAGTTTGGAAATCGGAACAAGGAGATAGTACTCTGTCTGTACAACTCCCTTGTCCGACCGCACCTGGAGTATGCCTTACAATTTTTGAGACTTTCGTTTCGAAAAAATATCGCGATATTAGAACGCGTGCAAGCCAGGGCTACCAAACTGATTCCCTTTATCAGCCACAAGAGTTACGAAAATAGGTTACGAGTATTAGATTTGTTCTCTTTGGAGATCCGGAGGCTGCGTAGTCAGCTTTTCGAAGTGTTTAAAATACTTCGAGGTTTCGACAATGTATACTACAGGGACATTTTTCAGCTTAGCGAGGGCAGAACCGGAAATCACGGCTACAAACTTGAACTGAAGGTTACCACCGTGATCTGTGTGAGAAAGTTTTCACATACAGCATCTGTGGTACTTGAAACGCACTTGCAGCGGAAGTTGTCAACAGCAATTCTGTTGAACATTTCAAGTCGAGAATAGACAAAGTCTTGAAAAGTAGCCGTTTGGGCACTTAAACCTTTGTGCGAGTGTTCTTCGAGGGCGTCAATTGACACTTTCGAGGACTGCGCCTGCTCAACTGTTACGCCAAAGGTACCCTCTTTGAATGGATCGTAAGGTCTACGAGGGTACTTCCTTTCCTTGTAACTCTCTCAAACTCTCTTTCACTCAGACCTTTTTCTCACAACTCCTCGCTCTCATAATCTCTCTCAAATTCTCTTTCTCTCAGACTCTCTCTCTCTCTCTCTCTCTCTCTCTCTGAGATATATCTCTCAGTCCCTCTCTCTCTCTCTCTCTTAGAATCCCTCTCTTAAACTCTCTATTTCCTTGATTCTCTCTCACGCTCTCTTTCTCTCAAACTCCCCCTCTCTCTTAAAGTCTCTCTCAGTAACTCTCTCTCTCAGACTTTATCTATCTTAAAATTTCCGTCTCCGAATCTCTCCCTTAACCTTTCATACTCCCTCTCTCTCTTTCTCTCTCAGACATAGATCTCAGACTCTGGTTCTTAGACTTTCTCTCTATCTCTCTCAAGGTTTTATTTTTCAAAGTTGCTCTCTCTTAGATTCTCTTTCACAACCTCTCTTCAGACTTTATCTTCCTCAGAATCTCTCTGCCTCAGTATCTCTCTGTCTATCTTTCAGAAATTATCGGTCCCTCTCACGCTCTATCTCTCTCTGCCTCTATTTTCAAACTTTCTTTGTATCTCTCTCAGACTCTCTAAATCTCAGACTCTCACTCTCAGACTCTCCAAATTCTCAGACTTTACCTCTCCCATTCAAACTTTTCTGGCTGTCTTTCTCTCAGAATTTATCTTTTTGGGCTTTTTCTCTATCTCTCTCAGATTCTCTCACCTGGACACTCTATCAGATTCTATATTTCCCTCATACTTTCTTTCTCTCACTCTCTTTCCACGATTGCTTTGGAATCGATTTCTCTCAGATTCTGTCTCTCACTTAGACTCCCTATCAAAATCTCTCCGAATCACACACTCTCTCACTTAGCCTGTATCCCTCACACTCGATATCTCACACTAATACTCTCTCTCTCTGTCTGTCTTTGTATCTCAAATTCCTTTTCTTTCTATCACAGGCACACACTCTTTCTCAAACTCTCTCAGACACACTAACTCTCAGAATCTCTCTCACTAAAAATCTTTCATACACTCCTTATTTCTTTCACTTTTCCTCCTTCTCACTCGCATGACTCTTTTTTATAGGAAACTACCTCTCAGACATTTTTTTTCAGACGTTTTCTCTTTCAGGCCATTTCCTATTCACTCTCTTCCAGACTCTCCATAACTCTCTCATTTGCATAATCTCTTTCTCTCTCAGACTCTATCTTAGTCTTAGACTTTCTCTCTTTGTCTCCCCACCAAAGGCTCTCCCTCTCAGATTCTCTCTCAAACTATTTCTTTAGTCTCTCTCTCAGACTATCATATCCCAGACTCTCTCTCTCTCTTTTAAATTCTCTTACTCTCTCTTTCTGAGACTTTCCTTTCAGACTCTCTCTCAGACTCTCTCTCAAACACTCTTTGACTCTCACAATCTCACGCTCCTTCTCTCTCATACACTTTCTCTAACAGACTTTCACACTCTCTATCCTGCTATCTCAGATTCCCTCCGACTCTCTCAGACGTTCAGACGTTCAGGCTCACTCTGACACACGCTCCTTCTTCGAGTGTCTTACATTCTCTCTCTCGAACTCTCCACTCCTCCCCCCTCGTCCCCTCTCTTTTATTCACTATATCAGGACTTTTCTATCTATATCTAAATGTATCACTCTCTATCTCACCATCTCAAATTCTCCCTTATTTCATCTCCTCTCATTGCCTCTCATCTATTTATACGTTTTGTTTCGTATTGCCTAAGCTAGTCTCTCTCTATCTCTGTCGGAGACTATTTTTATCTGATATTTTATCTCTCAGAGTCTCTACCTGCCACTCTCTTCGTTCTCATATTCTATGTCTTCTAGGCTCTCTCTCTCTCTCTCTCTCTCTCTCTCTCTCTCTCTCTCTCTCTCTCTCTCTCTCTTTGAGTATCTCTTAGTCTCTGACTGTATCAGACATTATCTCTCTATAATACTCTTTATCAGACTCTGTCTCAGACTCTTTCTCTCAGACTCTCTCTCTCTCTCTTTTCAGAAGCACCATACCTCTCTGTAAGAATCTTTCTCTCAGATTTTTTCATCTTTCTCTTAGACTCTCTCTCTCTCAGAGTATAAATCTCTAGCAATCTCAGTCACAAACTCTCCCTCTTTCTCACACACACACTCTCTCAGACTCCCTTTGTTCTCTTCTCCTTTCATATCACCTCATCTCCTTTATTCTCCTCACTTCACCTCACCTCAAATTTCCTCTCACCTCCTCTTATATCTTTCCTTTCCTCTAACCTCCTTTCTTTCCTCTCCCCTCCTTTCTTTCCTCTCCCCTCCTTTACTTTTCTCTTCTCTACACTCACCCCCCTTTCTTCAACTCATCCTCGCTCTCTGTTCCTTATACACCTAATTTAATTAATTCGCTTTAACTAGCCATAGATATCCTCTTTCTCATTAACATTGGTTACGCTTTCTCATTCCACTTCAACTTATCACAAAATCCCTCTTTGAAACCTGCTATCTATCTATATATTATATATCTATTTCTATTGTTCAATAACATGGTCTTTGCTTGCCAATGTTGTATCCGAATATTTGTTTAATTCAACACTAGAACAAATTATGGTTACCAACTCCTAATTAGAGCATAATTGCACATTTGGGTTTTATTATCAATAGTTACCATAAATTTGCCTCCTGTTATCTATTAAAACGATCGATCTTTTACCACCAACTGATAACCACAAGCACTTATATTCACAACCACGTGTTATCTGCAAAGGCGTATTTGCATTTATAGCGGACTATCGGCAACTATGCCCATTACTACCACCTACTATATACAAAAGCATTAAACCAGAGAAGAACTAGACGATGTGAGTTTCCCCTTTAAACAAAGCCAACATTCCTCAGCAAAATAACAACCAGTCATGTCAAGTCTGCCCCAGACTGAGCATAGATGAGGTTGTTGAATCTTTTTAACGAGGCTTTTGCCCTCACGCTCTCATCTAGATAACCTGAAGACAACCATAATGATCATATTCATTTCCAAACCAGACAACCTAACATATCAAGGGATGAACTACACGCTAATCTCGTTACTAAAGACAATAGGGAATGTCTTCGAAAAAATGATCAACAAGATCCGGTCTTGCATCAAACGACACTCTTCGATGAACTTGAACACCACTGATTTCGCAAGATACGGAGTGTGGAGGCAACGCTCTCTCTCGTATACCAGCACGTGGCCACAGGGTTTGCTTACAGCTGCATGGTGTATATGATATGATGGGATGTGAAATATCTCTTCGATAGATTGTGGATTGACGGTGGAAAAAACAAAAATCTCAGGAAAGCATTATTGTTTTTTTGGAAACAACATAGGGAATCTTTCCGTTCTCAAATCAGGAGTCCTTCAGTGGGTTGTGTGAGGGGGAACCCCCACTATCTTCTCAATATCCAGGAACATATCAGCTCCACGGCTTTCAAAGTGCAGTCCGCTGATGACATCACTCAAATCGTGATGAGACAAAATAAGTATGAGGCTGATCGGGTCTCTAAATATGAGCAAGGATGGGAAATCCAAACTAACTAGGCAAGGTTTAGCACCGCCGTAGTTGGTAGACACCACAGTGAGCCCCTCAGCTTAGACAATACGATCAAACCATAATTCCCCAATATAAACACTTTAGGCATCAGGTATGCTAAGTTCAACATGCGAAGTCACATTACGTCCAGAGTTAGCAACCTGAGACTAAAAAAATAAAAACTTTACTTGGCATTGGTGAGAACCAAGCTGTTTTATCCAGAGATTCCTCTCAGCACTGCATCAAAATCAACATTGTAAGAATGCAACGTGTGCAGAACAAAGGCCTTAGGTTAAAATGACAAGTTAAAATTACTTGATAATTTCTTGACCGGTATTGAACTGGTAACTACCTACTTACACGCTCGAAGCTCAAACATTTGGAACAGGCTAGAGGGAACTCTCCTGCTTGCAACGTTTGCCGACCTGACCAAATGATAGGACGGAGAGAGTTATAACGCCTATGTGTCCTCTGCTAGGTCGTTACCTATGATTAGCCTTTTTACATAACGACCTAATATAATCAACATTAATAAAAAAAGAGGACAAAGAACAATATAAAAATCTAAATAGAGACGCGACTGAAATTTAGAAAAAAATAAAGTAAAAAAAAAAAGAGTTTAAAAACTGTTCCTTTCTCTGGAGGATTAATGATTCAAAGGGGACCGTGCGCTGGCAACAATGAGTTGGAGTATTCGAACAATCCTCAGTACAAAGAGCTTTTAATTGTTGACGGTTTACAAGTTTCCTCTTGTAGACTTTTTCCTTCAATATTCGTTGCAACTTATAGATCGGAATCAATCCAGGGGGGAGGGGCAATTAGGCCAGCTTTTGCAAAATTACAGTAGATATTGTTAAGTAATTCTCGTATTGTTATTTTGTTTTAGAAACCACTTAAATTTGTTTATTTTACTGGTTTAACTTTCCTTGGCCCGCTTTTTAATTTAAACCATTATTTATTGTGTTGTTAAAACTTTTAGATGGAAGAACTTATGTTACCTAGACGACAGTTAGCAAGAGAATGACATAACGTACACGAGATTGAACCGAAGTTAGTTGCTAGCAATTATTGCAGGTTCTCTCTACAAGAAACCCAAGCGTTCGGATATTTTTAGACGCTTCATTTTTAGCTGATAACTCTCGTTTTTATTATCCAAATTTGCATATACTTTACCTCTATGCAGTTTATAACTTTAGGTTGTCGTATACTAATTTTGGAAACTTTCTATTTTATTTGGCAGAAGTTATAGTTGTTCCGATAGAAATACAGGCATTTTGATCTTCGGGTGGTACTGTAAATAGGTGATCGGAAACTAATTACGACTCTTCAAAAAAGAGACAAGAAAACAACGTCAGTGGAATTTAATTAACTTATTAATCAATAATGTAATCCTTACCAATAACTGTATCCAAGCGAAAAGGCAAAGTTTCGAATCATGATTTAAAGAATTTAGCATTTTTTCAAGAAAAAAAACATTTAAGAGACCATTTTTAACGTCTTCTTTGTTTCTAAATATTCTGTCACCTATAAACTGCTTTAATAATCAAAATAAGTGATATTCCGTAACTGCGGAATCCCATTATAACAATCTTATATTTTTCTGGTTTTGTCTTGTATTGCTATGCTGTAAAAGAACACCTGTTCGGTTTACCAAACCTGACCGCTATCGATGTACTCTTTCGTTTACAAAATCAAGTTGTTGCAATATACGTCTTCAGTAATTCTCGTGCACATTTAAACATGACATATTTATTTGGGGACGCCCGAAACTCTCCTGCTATGGAAAGAATCCAATTCAACGGGGCTTTTTGAAGGTCGTCATCCGATATTGTCTCTCTTGCAGAACTATGCCTATCTGAGAGGTCACAGTAAATAGCATTTTAAGGTAGGCTTTTTTTTACATCAGATAATATTTATGGAATTTAACTGCATGAGAATACAATCCATAAGTCATATCAGTGACTGTATAGCAAAATAATGTTCTAACGTTTTTTTTAACGTTTTTATTTAACCAAACGCGCATGAATATGCATGCGCGGGTGAATGAAACATACACGAAAAAAACCCACTTTCGGGCGTGCTGCCGATCTTCATGTTTACCCGATTTTAAAATAAGAACGACACTGCCGGATAGAAGATATGATAAGATAAACTAGATCTAGACATCGTTTTCTACAACTCAAACATTTTCTAGTCATTCTCTATTTAGCTGTCAAATTCCTAATTACGTTCCAGGCACCCATATATATATATATATATATATATATATATATATATATATATATATATATATATATATATATATAGATATATAGTACGAGAGAAAATAAGAATTTGACGCGAATGAGCAAATGAGCCATGAAACCGGAGTTTTTTTAAAGGCAAGAGAGAGGGACATTAGAAGAATCCAGAATCAAAGGGAGCAGAGGGCGGCACAGTGAAGGCGATCCTTTACCGAGAACACAGAAATAACACCAGGGAAAAAAAGTTTTGAATTCCTGGCCGGGACTCGAACCCGGGTCTGCTGATTGCTGGTTAGATGCATAATATATATATATATATATATATATATATATATATATATATATATATATATCAAATCAATCAATCAATCATTTCCTGTGGCACCCACGGGGATGCATAGGGCCCCAATATATATATATATATATATATATATATATATATATATATATATATATATATATATATATATATATATATATATATATATATATATATATCTTTAAGAGAGCAGAGGGGTTGCGCGTTGACAGGCGTATACGTATTTTTATGATAAATAAGCAGGCTAAATTTATGAAGTTCATTATTATATTATAACTCTTGGTACCGACGTTTCGGGTAGGAACCCATTTTCAAGGATATGAGATCATAAATATATACAAACAAGAATTTTTTAGAGAAGTTATCAGATATTTATAAATTAATTATATGGGAAATGGGAAGCAGCAGAGGTGGTAATATTCAAATTATAAAAATGCAGGGCTTTTAAATTTTAGGGGAATGGAAATATGCTTTTGTTTTTAAAACAAAACTGAGATTAATTAGTTTTGGGTGTCTTCATTGTAAAAAAGGGAGATGAAGTTTTATTTAAAAAAATAAAAACATATTTCCTATTCCCCAATAGTTAAAAACCCTGCATTTTTATAATTTGAATATTACCACCTCTGCTGCTTCCCATTTCCCATATAATTAATTTATAAATATCTGATAACTTCTCTAAAAAATTCTTGTTTGTATATATTTATGATCTCATATCCTTGAAAATGGGTTCCTACCCGAAACGTCGGTAGCAAGAAGTTAATATATAATAATGAACTTCTTAAATTTAGCCTGCTTATTTATCATAAAAATACGTATATATGTATATGTATATATATATATATATATATATATATATATATATATATATATATATATATATATATATATATATATATATATATATATATATATATATATATATATATATAGGCTTAATATGAAGGTAAATACAATTGAGACAGGATTCATACATTCTGACGTTTCGGGCTATACACGACCATCTTCGAGGTACTATAAAACAAAAACAGGGATTTGTTTAGTTTTCTCTGGTCTTATTTTATAACCTAAAATTTAGTTTCAAACTTTTATATTCCCTTTACAAATCTCTGCTCTTGCGTTTTATGGTGTTTCGAAGATGGCCGTGTATATCCCGAAACGTCAGGATATATGAATCCTGTCTCAATTGTATTTATCTTTATATATATATATATATATATATATATATATATATATATATATATATATATATATATATATATATATATATATATAAATATATATATATATATATATATATATATATATATATATATATATATATATATATATATATATATATATATATTGATAGGACAACGTTCTCTCCCCCTTCAGTGTCCCAAAGCAAATCCCAGCATTCTTAGCTGCCCCCAAACCTGAATGCCAGGAGATAAATCTGCTCTTTTTTGCCCCCATCGAACGCAACGTGCCATTGTCTCTTAAGCGTTCGTGCCCTTCTGCATCGAGGCTTCTGGTGCATTGAGGGTTAGTGGAGATTAGGGTAAGTGTCCGGGTATTAGGGAGGGTAAACTTTGTTGGTACAAGTGCCAGTAGGCTTTATGCAAATTTGTTACCACTCTCGAAACCTTTTTTTTTTACAGTTGATGAAGTTTATTACTGCTGTGATAATTATTCATCTCTACCTCTCACTAGTATGTCCACCTATAGAGTTATATAGTGCTCACATTGCAAGATAGCATGTGACAATCAAAGATACCTAAAAAATTAGCACTTTGGAGTTTCATAGAGTCTTTTATAATGGGGCAGCTTTAACCAAAATAGCGCTCTAGAAAGAGCACTGTTCCCAAATTGTAAATATCTCTTTGTTCCATTATAATTAAATTTAACAGCTTAGTTATATTTCTCCAAATTATTGTCGTTCTCTCAATCACTTGCTTATTATTTTTACCACTAACTAAATAATTTTTATTTCCATGATATGAGTAAATTTTAAACGAATTTATAAAAAGAAACGAAAGAGTGGAATATAGTAATTTTGAGTTAATAAATATAAAAATAGCATAAAAGTCCACAGGAAATAATTAAAATCTTATCTTTTTAAATTATTTATTATAAATCGAGTTTAATTGACGAAAATAAGCGATATGTTTTGTGGCATTGAAATAGGAGAAGCGGTGACATTTGGCAACACTACAAGGCCTATGAAGCAAGTCATTCTTTCGTCTTGATTTTTATGAAAGTGTATTAATTCTTTCTATGTTTATATAGCAATTGTAAGACTTGATAATTATGTAAGAATTGATCAAATATGTTAATGTGAGTTGAGAGAACCAATTTTATGTTATGGGAATCGATTAAATATATAAATTTATTATAAATGGTTCTTTAAAGACCGCATTCAGGTATTCGAGTTGTTGATGTGAAGAGGGAGATGGAGTGCGTTTAAGGATGGATTCTTTTATCAAGAAAAGACATCAGAAGACGATTCTAAAGTTGCCGCTGCCTAAAGAATATTGAATGCAGCTCCAGGATTCCTTTTACCTTTGAAGAAATCTGCCCAACCTACCAAGCAAGAAAAGGGCTTTCTACTTTTGGAGTCATAACCTTGTGAGTACAAGGCGTTCATGGAGGAAGTAACCCGGCAGTCGGCCAGCCGAATTAACAAACCCATTTAGCTTCCCCAAGAGTCGTACCAACAATTCAGTGACAAATCACCTCTTGCAATCACACTACTCGCTAAGAGGCTTACCTCATCAAACCTCTTTCCTATACACCTATTATTCGGTTCCTTTTCTGATAAAATGCCTCTATTCTTTGCTTTACTCCTCATTCCCTTTTTTTAGAACTGCATCACATTTTCCACGATGTAGGATGCAAAATTCCGCCTCCCCTTTAATCCAATTGGTTAGGTCCCAAACATGGCCTTTGCAGAACGCCTTCAATTGACCCCAATGCCCATCTCCGTTCATTCGCCTAAAGTCCACGATTGCTGGGTCCGGGTGCTGGGCTCGCCTGACATTTCCTTTCGGCTCTGCCTCGGGCGGTTCATGTGTGAACGAACCGGGAGAATGCCGGGCCACCTCCAGACCAAGATCATGAAGGGCGACTGGGCGATTCCGCCACAATGCTGACTCGCTCTTCATAATTGCACGCGTCCAGACCTCATCGTAAGTCGGCATTGATGACGACGATACAGTATCATTTCTAAGTAGTTCACGACAATTTCGACACTGGCTTGTCTCTGCCAGCTTTATTTCTCTCTTTCTCTCTCTCTCTCTCTCTCTCTCTCTCTCCTCATATATATATATATATATATATATATATATATATATATATATATATATATATATATATATATATATATATATATATAACTCTCGATCTATAATATCTATGCCTCTTTCTTTACCTCTCTTTCTTTTTATGTTGACATTATTCTCAATGAAAAATTACCTTTTTCTGACGTTATTGCAAAACGTATACAAATAAACAGTCACTAAGAAATGCTCCTGGACGGGAGGTATGCGAGTATATGTGCAAGTGCGTGTGTGTGTGAGAGAGTGAGTTTAATGCACACCTCGTGGCCTTGAACTTTTAGCTAAACTTATCAACTTCTAATAATGTGAGCCGAGGTAGTCGGTGGTGCTTGTTTGGTTCTTTCTTGTTTTTGAAATGTGTTGAGAGGATCATCTTATTTCTATAGCACATTTTGTATATTTTGTGCCATTTACAATTGATTAAGGAAAAAATAAATTTAAATGTCAATAAATCCTTTGATTCGTTACTTTCTCTGTTGGTTTGGACGAAAAATCTTTTTCAATATTGTCAATTTTCTAATTTTCCTGCTTAGAAGTTTAATGGAATGTATGAAATGCTGGTTAGTTGTTCTGTGGCTGTTGTTCTCTTATAGCAATTGGGTTTTGTAGTAATAATACCAGAAGCCTCCTACTTGGATGAGAAACAAGTACTAGGGGGTAATTAATGGTTGTTGAAAGCACACAAACAGGGTGTAGAATAAATATTTATCAGTTTCACGGTCACTGAGCACAAAATAATATTCTACTCAGTAAGCACATTGCTTGAGAAATGCTCGTACAAACATTCCTTGTCAGTCCATTATTTAGTGGTGAAGTTAGGTGAGGGGAAAGTGTCGGTGGAAGGTAAATAGAGTCCTTGGGGCGTGAGGCCACGCAACTCTCCTAAAAATGTAAGTTAATTAATATTGGATGAAAGAAAAGAAAACACTTTCGAAGGGTTTAAGAGCCTCCAACACCCGCTCTTGGGTCTAATTCAGCCGTGAGAAGGAATAAAATACAGGGATAAGTCGTATTCAACCTTCATATGAAACCGCTTACTCTAATGCGTGGTCGGTGCACATCAACGCGACTAGAGACATTCTACTGATCAAAAAGGTTAATAAAGTAAGCGGTTGGGGCCTGGAAGTTTCATTGGAATAATTATCATTATTATTATTACTTTCGCTCTTTGTTCCTTTCTTTTGACGGAGTCGCAAGATTGGATAATGAAAGTAATATTACAATCAGGATGACAATCGCTGGAAAGCCCGAGTGACTGGGCCTCGTTTCGGAGCAAACGGGAGGGAGGGGGGGGGGGGTAAGTATTGTGTTTTGCCACAAGGACCAGATCTAGAACAACCAGTACGCCTCTGTCCGAGTTTATAAAAGCCAGGCGAGGCCAAGAAAAAAAAAGGTCGCTCAGTGGCCGCCGGTTTCAAGGTTTCGACTGGCCATATTGAATGTGGTGAACCCACATCGATTGAGACGAATCTTCGGGGAGGGGGCCAATGGGAAGGAGGGGGGGAGCCAACCGTCCAACCGACTGCCATAAAACGCCTCAGACTAAAATTTCAAGTTTGGTCGGTTCTAATCGCGTTTTCAGGCCGAATTCGGCTGTGTACAGCCGCATGTAGTATGCACGCACATATGTATATTTATGCAGGCGTATACTTGCACGAAAACAACGCACTGCCATCAACATACATATATCGTAGATATTTTTCTATGCACAACGCAAATATAAAGAAGTTTCAAATTCTCTGACGAGGAGTTGAGTGCTTTGACCAGAAAAACTCAACTAAAAATCACAATGGTTTCTGAAATAGCGAGCCACTGTATTTATACGAAGCAATGTTTTCCCTATAAAATCACATGGTCAGATTTTTTTAGGGCCTCTGATAAGTTTGGTTTGAGGAAAAAAGATAGAACTGGATCTAAAGAAAACAGACCGGAGCTAATATTTACATTTCTCTCCTTTGTGCTGGAGATTAGGAACGATTCACAGATATTTCTGCTAATAAAATCATTTATATGCATTATGGTATCCGCTTTTGACCAGTTAATCTGGTGACCCATCCTGTGGACGGCCAAAGCATTATTTGTATATCCCTTAGATACTGCATTTTGATGTTGCTTAATTCTTACATAGATATTTTTAGAAGTTTAATTTACATAGAATAAATTACAATCCAAACAAGGTATAAAATATATTACATTATTAGCATTCCTTGGGCTGTGTTTTATTAACATATCTTTTAATGTATGATTGTATTTAAAAATTACATTTATATCAAGTTTTTTTAACATTGGTACTACATACAAGAAATTATCATGGTAAGGTAAAAGTAATATGTTGTGTAAAGGCTTTCTTCCTCAACTTGTGTTGATAGAATGATTTTTTGAACTTTATACATGCAGTTTTCCAAAAAATATTTCGGGTAACACAGATTAAAGGCAATCTTTTCAATTTTTGTAAATTCTTGGTCTATTTAGTCAGGAATACATATTCTGAGTGCCCTAAAATACATGGAAGAAAATACTGATGTTTTTATATTTTTAGAATGAGCTGAATAAAACTGGACATAGGATAAATTATTCGTGGATATCCTGAAAATAAAAAACTTAAACCCGTCTAGTTGTCAAATTATTAGAACATCCAGGAAAAGAAGGCTATTATTTTTTTCTTATTCTAAACTAAATTTAATTGACGGAATTAATGAATTAATAAATAAAAGAAAACCATCAAGGTCAAAATCTTCCTTTAGAATTCCCAGGACATAGCCAACTTTGGTATGCTAACTTTCTCTGCTGCCTTTATTATACACTCTAACATTTCTATTTCCCGGTCAATACCTTCAACACCTTTACCTTCCAACACTGGTGGCCGATAGTCTCCGAGCACCTCTCGAAATTTGTCCCACTCCGCCTTTGCATATTGTTTCCTGACCGGGCATGGCACTTGGATTGGACTTAGTGCCAGCAATACTTTGAATGATTTGTGATTCGTTAGAAACACAGTGGAAATTACTACTGGTTAGTGCTATGCCCGGCTTTGTAGCTGCTCTTTCCGTGACGTACGTTGGAAACTCTTGCCCCGCTCGTATCACTATACCCCTATTTATTAATAAATCTAGGTTTTTCTCCATCCTGCTCTCTGAGGTATATATTGAGTACCTGGAGTGAGCATTCAGGTCGTCAAGGAAAATCACCAGAGTGTTTCTTCCGAATACCCCAAGAAAATTATGAAGGGGCAAATAATTTCTTCTCGGGGGTTGGTACCACACCATCTGGTCCCGTCTGGGTGTCCAGTTCTATCGCCATATAGCTCTCGTCCAACTCTTTCAATTCTCTATGTTCTATACTTTTCTCTACAGCAACTATTATTCCATCGAATCTTTCATTCGAATGACTTTTCGTATAGGTATAATAATGCTGCAGCTTTAGCTCATACTTCCCTATATTCAAATCTAGCTCACATACCATTACTACATCAGGGTCTTCCTTAGCCAATAAACTCCAGAATTAGTTTTTCTTAGCCTTTAATCCATTGATGTTCACTTCGACTATCATCAGTTTATTAACTCTTTTATCCGTAATTCTTTACTTATTACTGTGTCCACTCCTTAACTTCCTGAAATTCTCTGTACTCAGAAAGTGACATCTATTCTCTGTTACTTGTAGGCTCCCAATCAGTATAGATAGATCTTTGGACTACATCCGTCGGATAGTCTGATTGGTGAGTCCATTTAAATCTACCATATACTAACCCGTCTATGATATATACCATATTCAAATCTTGAGGGAATTCGTTTCCCATAGTGGTGTGAATGTGTACATCTGCCTCTTCACACGATGGTAATTCCGTGCTCGCCCTCTCGCTTTTGGTTTCCAATTTCCTTGCTACTAGTTACATCTTAAAATCTCTTAAGGTCCCCTTCAATGCTAGTCTTTTCCACTTTTCCCTATTCATCTTGTCGACCTCAGTTTATAGCAATGCCCTATGGGGCATTTCTATAAATATAATAATCTTTGGAAAATTATATTCATATGTATATAATATGCAAAATTATCATCCAAAAATATAATCAATCAATTAATTTGTAACGCGGGAATATTCAATGTAACTTCACCCTAATACATCAAAAATACCTTTCCTTTAAAATTTTCCCTACACAAGCACGCACATGCAAACACACGCAATTCGCCATCTCCCTTGAAGCTATGTACTCAGTCCACTTGTGCAAAACGTCGCTTCGAATAAGGTTAGTTACTTTTTCTCTCTAAATTACTCTCGGCAATCAGTCTATACCAGAGTAGATTATAACTCCTGTTCTTCTCTCATTGCAGACCCAAATTCACATTCCATCATAGCTCTATCCTACTAATTATAATTACTAAACTTACACCACATAATTATATTTATACACTCATATGTACTCTCATGTGCTCACGTATATCCCTCGTGTATGTGCATAATTATATTCACCTATATTCCTAGTCGTATAATATTATGTGACTACTTGTACTCGCATAATTATATTACTTTCATTATATTTCAATCCCATCCACTTACTTATCTTTCATATTCTCTGTATACCATAAAAATTGAATTCATCAGTTATTATTTGTGTACTAAAACTAATTTACGAAAATTAACCTCAAATCCATTCTGTAATCTTGTTAAATTATAATATATCCTATTTTTGTTCATATCAAATCATTCCATTCCTTGGGTAGCTTTAGATCCAATCCACGTTATGGGTTGCCGTACGATCAGTCAACTCAAATAACCAATTTATGCACGTACTGACTATTGCATCGCTATCTAAGGTAACTAAATCATTCATGCACTAGTCAGAACCTCTACTAGTTGAAATTTTTTAAAAGTGATGGGTGAAATAGATAAAAGGGGGAGGGAAGTCAGTACCTTCACACTCCCTTAATTTGGTCCTTCCTTTGAATCCTGCTTAGTCTTTGGCACTTCACTATATATATATTTTTAGGTCACTGTTACTCTTTGACTTTGATAAATTCTTAAAACTCTCCACTATTACACCTTAGGATTTCACAGAATTTTTCTTCAAAAGTTTTCACGTTTGATGAGGTAATTTTCACTTGGCCTTGCCTAATTTACCAGAGATGATGACGACCATATATGCATAAAATCGAACATAGGCGCTGCAAAATTTTTGAATGTATGCTTTGTAAAACTTTTGAACATAAACGCTGTGGAAATTTGGAACATAAACATCGGCGCTGTGAAAATTCGAACATAAGCGCTGCAAAAACTTTAACATAGGCGATATAAAATCGACCAATCACATTCAAGGAAAATGTTAGTCGGTATTAGTGACGGTCACCATGGACACACTTGGCTATCGCAAGGATGGGCTCTGGCTGGAGCTGCATGTTAATTGTTGGTTTATTCATTTGGATCAATACGGCTTCGGGCATTTGCAGTCTCCGGTGATTTGGGAGTCGCAGGATGATGGAGGTATTCCTGTTAAGCGTTTCACGGGTTAAAGTGACGCTATCATAGTTGCTGTGTTTCTTAATTGCTCCGTCTTGTAGGTGAGCGGTCAGTCATCTCGACAGAGTTATGAAGGTCATGCCAATATACTTAAAATTGTGCTGTTCGCAGTCACCGACATCGAACGAATATTTATTCGTACACGACGTTAGTCTCCTGAAATTTGCTCTCAGAGGGAGACCGCTGTTCTTCATAATACAACTGCTCGTTCTCTTGGTTTTGTAATATATTATCAGGTTGATACTTGAATTAGGATCGGTTGGTGTGACGTTTCGGTGTAAAATGGCTTTGAGAGCCGTTTTCTCTCCACGATAGCCTGTGTTCATAGTGGTTTTATAATAAAGGTCGATGGTATTATTCTTCGGTGTAGGATGACCCCTAATACAAGCGAGCAAGTCCATTTATACCTTTATATCGGCGTCGATAGATTCCGTGTGGGTATCCGTTATTGACTAGAACGCGGAAACCCTCTTCAGTTCAAGATCGATAGCCGTCCACGAGGAGGAATGGAAAAATGCCCTGTTGACTAAAGGATTAATAACGGATCTCCTGTAGCGTTCAGGACACTCAGAGGAACCATTTACGCAGAAACCTACACTTGGGTCGTAAATTTGGGCTCACGGGAACTGATAAGAATATCAAGAAAAGGAAGGGATCCTTGGTCTTCTGTTTATTAGATGAAATTTAAACATGAATTGCTCCTGAAAAGCTCCATCCACTACAGAATTAACTCGCACGAGGTTATCTGTATTTAAAAGTATTTCGTCAATATAGCGCGCATAGATGGGAGGATTGGGTGCGATACTGCTTTTAAATATCTTGTTCTCCACTGCACCCCTCTTCGGAAGAATCCGAGGAGGAAGAAGAGGAAGAAAAAGAAGACAGGGAACAAAAGTTCGACGATGAGACCATCTCTTACGACAATGACGAGGGCCCATGCACTCGTACACGAACTACGAAGAGCAAATCTAAACCCCTAATCCTCCCTCGAAGAGTGGAAAGCCTGAGCACACTAAGACTGCCCCCCACAGGCCCAAAAAAAGAAGACAAATAAGAAAAAAACATAGGTAATTACGTCTCATCATGCAACTGAATGCACTAAGATTACTGGAAATCAACACCAAGGGGTGGACGACAAAAAGGACTCTTTATGGAAACGTATTCAGATAAATTGATGCAGATATCATCTGAATTTTAGAACATGGGATCGACACTCGTAATTCTGAATTGAAAATCTGGAATTGTGATGCGTTAATCACAAATCCGCCAGGCAGCAGGCTGGCGGAAATGAAGTGCCGTTTTACGCATGAAAAGGATTGTATTTTACCCAAGATACTGAATAAAAAGAACTAAGAGAACAGTACCCGAACAGAGGAGAATCACCAATTATCGACTAAAAAAACTCACTGATGAAGACTTACCTATACCGAACAAGAGCTCAAGAATGAAGAAACAAACAACACAAAAAGAACACTCAATACAAAATAAACAAAAACAAAAAACTAAGCATGAAACTTAAAATCATTTATTACAACAACAGCAAATTCGTATAACATACCCAAGTACATTAATTTTATTAAAGACAAATGGCTTGAACGCCATAATAATCAAAAACTCTAACGAAAACAACAAAGGAAACACACGAGAAAAGAATATTGAAAGTGATAAGCCTGATCACCAGGCTCTTGCATCTCTTTGTAAATCTCCCTCACTACTTTCTCTTGTCACCACTTGTCTATATTTTGACTATCTATGCACAAATCCCTTTGTCTTCTACACACATTTACTCACTTACAACACTAAGCATTAGCCAGCTTCTGTGGCAGAAGGTGAAAGACAAGCGGAAGGAATTTGCTGCGAAGCTGTTGAACAAACTGACTCGCTACTTGATACTAATTATTTCTCATGTTTATCAACCCGTTTTAAAATATAATCTCTAAGTAGTAGAATTCACCTTGAATATAAAATATGTTCTGACTGGAATTATTTTTACAAAGAGATGTCTTACATTAAAGAATTCTGTAAATTTAACTTATTCCCAGCCTCATTGATTGACAAATTGATCAATCCTTTTTTAACTAAAACCAGGCAATGGCTTCGCCACTTCCCCTATGGGGGAAGCTTGCGCTTCGCTACTAAGATTAATTTTAAAAGGAACTCTAAATTAAATTTCCCCCCTTTCAAAATATGACATTGCTAAAATATAGTTATAGAAGAAAAAGATATATAAAAATAAATTTTCTGAACTTCACCATTTTTAATTCTTTGAGTTTTAAAATAATCACAAAATTTCGGTACTTATATTTATTTCTGAACTTTACCATTTTATTTTTTGATATTATAAAAGAATTATTAGAAATAACTTTGATAAAAAAACATAAGTCATAACCAAACTAAGATGAAATTATTATTCAAATACTCAAAAAGATCCTCTTCTAAAATTATAGAGTTAATGATGATGATAATGATAAATACTATTCCTTTTCTTAAATTTGATGTTTAAAGGGTCAGAAGTTTAGATATTAGTTTATCGTAGGATAATATGTTAAAAGGATTTTTTTTAAACAAAATGGTGGAGTTCATAAAATATAAAGGATTATCGAATGTTTACGAATTTCTTAAAACAAAAAAATAAAAATGGTAAAGTTCAGAAATTTTTGAAAATTAAGGCATGGCTGTTTTTCAGTACTTTTTCGTATACTCGACGGTTTCAAGTTATTTCTAAAAGAGATTTTCCATTTTAATCTTTAGTAGAAGGAAATAGCTACTGGCTCCTAAAAACTAGTAGAGCAAAGTGAAATTTTACGCAAATTTAGAACGGAAAAAAAAGCCCTGCGCGTTATTTTTTCCATATTTAAAAAAAAAATTAATAAAAGTATTTTTCCCCTTTAGACCTTGAAAATAAGCATCCATCTGAAACAAGGTCTGCTGACCAAAAGGTCGCATGCTCTCACTCATTCTAATCTATGACCTTACGACCTTCAAAAGTTTCAATAATTCCCGGACTAACCTTGGGAGGACTTTGGCAATTCTATCATTCGAAAGAGAATGTAAAACAACGTAAGGGTTCATCAGTTGCGATGTTATTTGCTTATAGATACGAGAATATTGCGTCGCATTAGAGCTTTTGCAGAACCTGTTTTCATTTTCAAGTGTCCAAGGTATTTTGAACCAGGTTCTTCTATCATAGAGATGTGTGCTCTTCCATTATCTTCTTCTTGCGATGAGTTCCCTCCATCGTCTCAACAACAAATATGCTATCTTTACTACCATCAAAATAAATAGAATGTAATGGCTTATCCGATTTAATTTCCTACTCTAGTGTAGTACGTTCTTTGACACGATCTCTTTAACTTTTGACCTGTCAACTAGTACAGAAGTTTCTATGCCTTCAATTAACGATAATTCCTTAAGGATTGAACTTGTTATTTAAAGCTGCTGCTTGATCAGACACACCAGTGCAGTCACATGCCAACGCAAATTATGACAATATTATTCGTTTAGATGGAGTCTTAGATGCATTTTTTGTTTATTTCTTTGCGTTTCACGGATGAAGGAAGCTCATAGTCGCTACCTTCGTCAGAAGATTCTGTTTCTGTGCTGGATGAAGGAAGAATCACTTCGATATTATCTGTCGAAGTAGATGGTTGATTTAAGAGACAATATTCACGATTCTTCTTAACTGCACTCTGATTATTCTTCTTCATTTTTCTAGTTGTTCGTTGGTCTTCCAGAAACGTTTGCTCCAATGGCGGCACCTTCTTTTCTTTTCTACAAGAACAGTTTTCAAATCTATCGTATTTACAACACGAAAGATCAGACAATTGTTCTGCATTCTTTGTAAAATCGTCACATTTCGGTTTGAATGATGTCACATTTTTCATGCTAATATTTCTTATTAAAGCCTGATATTTTGAATAATAATTTAAAATTCTTTTTCTAACTGCCTCTCTTGATACAAAAGGGATTGATGCCGTTTTCCAAATAGAAATTAACTTCTCCGCTACTAATGTGATAATTTGTTTAATTTCCGGGTCTTTTCTATTGCGGTTCTTCTTCTTTTCTCGCTCAAACAAAACATATTCTATAACATCTTTATAAGTTGGCAACACTCGTTCACTAATGGCGCAGGGTGCGCCAAACAAAAGGCCGCTATAATTTGTCACTGAGTAACCTCTAAATACCAATCGATTACTTTCAAATTTAGTTTACTTGTTCTTTAAAATACAATAATTATTTGTTTGGAGGTTTCAATTCAAAATTCGAATTTAATTTTCAGATATAATCGAAGAAAGTCAAAATTTAGTTGAAAATCGCATTATTTTCAATTTTCAATGGCGTTAAGGAACCTTTAAAATTTATTATATCAAAAAATCCTTTTAGGTGGTTTAATTTGACAGATAGCCCCATAAAAAAATCGTGTTGGGAAAATAAATTTCAGGAAAAATGTTTTTCGTTCCACCCTAAATTGTAGTCGCCCACAATTAGATTCGCATGCGACTAAAAAAACATACACCAATTGTAAATTATTAAGAGATATGTACTAGAAACTTTTGATTTTTTTTATACTAAACGCCCGTTGGTAGAGTTTGATAGGCCTTAGGCCACAGACCGAAGGTGTCTGCCTGCAAAGATAAAGCTCATTTTATAAGGAGTTGCAAAGCCGCTTCTCTGGTATATTTATACAGGATGTCCCATGCAAAGGCAAACCGAAATTTCAATAATTATAATTAACAAAATATTTGTAATTTTCGCATTGTGCAATGCCTTTTTTGGCTATTAAATACTTATTTCTAAATTGTAAAATGTTCATCAAGTTTGCTTTGAAAATGGCTAAGCTGCATTGATCTTGGTTGACAGACAAATACTGTGAGAGGTAATTTCAGATGAGTACTATTCCATACCACCAAAAATTAGTGAGAGTTATTAAGAACATGTATTCACGGAGTACCAGCAAAGTACGCGGACCAGGAACAGAGAGCGAATGGTTTGACATTGTAACAAGGGTTAGGCAGGGCGATGTTTTTCCGCCTTTGCATTTTATAATATTAATGGAAAAATTTATGAGGAACATAGGAGTAGGAGAACATGAGGAAGAAACACTAGCATATGGGGACGACGTGGCACTAGTGGTAAATTCAGGCACTGATTTACAAGAACTCATAAATGACTGGCACGAAGCTATGTCGCAAAATGGAATGAAAATTAACACCAATAAAGGAAAAACTTAGTTTATGGCTATTGGTCGAACCAGTGAAGAGTATGATATGTACATGGGAACGGATAAACTGAATCAAGTCGCGGAATACACATACCTCCGAGTATAAGTGGATGCAAAGAACACATAAGAAACAGAAATCGATAACCGTATTGCAAAATACAACAACAATATAAGCATGATGTACCCCTTCATATGATCATTTCATGCATCATATCAACAGGGAAAGCAAACTAATAATTAATCTATAACGCTATATGGAAGCCAATAATTATACACTGGTCAACGCACTGTTTGCTGACTTATGTTTTGTGGTTGTTTTTAACGAATTTTAACGTGCTGATTTCGAATATGGCATTCAAATTTTGTAGCACATCAGGTTTTCATTCTACAGCATATTCCTATTTCATAAAAGAAATCCGAAACAACAAAAAAAAATATATTATACACAATTGCTTTATATTTCTAGATGTGCATAAAGAGAAGTCTAAATACATAGATAAAATAAAATAAAAAGAATACCAAACGCCTCCACCTCTTTCACTTGGTCGCAAGGTAGCCTGCTACTATGAGTGAGACCAATATGGACCAGTCCGTAAATAAAAGACTTGACATGATAGAAGAAAACTATTGCCATTTTTAAACTCAGTGACCTCGAATTTCCCAAGAACAGGTCTTAAACTTAAGTCAGCAGAAAAAGTTAAAATCTTTTGACCAGTGTTATGTATGGAAGTGAATGTTGGACCCTTACCACCAAAAAGGAGTAAAAAATACAGGCTGCCTAAATACGTGTTCTAAAAACGATCAAAGGAGGCACGAGAAGAGATAGAATAAGAAATACAGTAATAAGAGCTGAGCTTAATGTAGAACCCTTATTGAACTCCATTGAGAAAAGAAGATTGCAGTGGTATGTACACGTAATGAGAATGACGAAGAAAGGCCTCTCGAAAGAGCACTGCTATGGACCCCCTGGAAGACTCAGAAAGAAATGGAGCGAAGGAGTAAAACAGGCATTGGCACGGAAAGGAACATCCATGCAGGAGGTGGAGGAAGAAAGAAAATTTGATAATAGCATGCAATGGAGACGGTTCCTTAGGATCTTGCCGACTGACAGATAGTTGCTATCTACCAGGCGGGTGGTGAGAAAGGTGAGAAAAACATTTTTCTGGGTAAGGATGTTACCAAGTTTTGCTACATACAGAATTAAAATCTACTTTCATGCAAGAACCTACCATGCAGTTAACAAAAGACCAATGACTAATCATAGTCAAAAGTTAGATAGAGACCAAAAGCCTTGAAGAGGTACAAGATTTGTTTATGCTACGTTTTCATAATATTCAGACGCAACATAAATCCACCCTTTGGAACAAAGTTTAGAAGTAACAAACGAGGGGTTTTAGTCTAAATTTTCTCAATATGAAATACACTAACATTGTCAATTGGCATCTCATCATATTGTATATTATATCATTTTGAAGGGATTTTTTTTTTAATTTAAATATGATGTAGACATTTTATATTAAATAATATTAAAGGGAATATGATTGATTTAATTAGAATTCTAGCATGGGGCTTATAATTCTGAAGTTAAGAAGCGCTGCATAAAAACAATGAACATTAAAGAGCCTAACAACCTCTGGGATTGCATTTGAACTAAAACCTAATGCTAGGCTTTCGAATGAAGATATTACTGGTTGATTAAAAATAGCCGGAGGAGGCGTGAAATCCCATCGTTAAAGGGAGTATGGGGGCAAAGGCCCCCTATTTTGAAATAATCACTTTAGTGTTTGATGAAAGACCGGATCTTGTTAATTTTTTCGAAGACATTTCCTGCTGTCTCTAGTAACGAGATCAACCTGTAGTTCATCCCTTGATCTTTTGCTTGTCTGGTTTAGAAATGAATATTATTATTATGGTTATCTTCAGGTTATCTAGGTGCAGCAATAGCCGCGTTGAAAATATTCAACATCCTCATCTATACTCAGTTGGAGGCCTATTTGAGATGCCTGGTTGTTATTTTGCTGAGAAATGTTGGCTTTGTTTAAAGGCAGAAATAACATTGTCTAATATTATTTTATTTATTTATTTATTTAGAAAGCTGATAAAAAAATGAGGTGCCCCAACCAAACCTTGTCGAAGTTCTTTTGCACGTCCCTCAACACGATGTCTACATAGTAACCTTTCGCTCGGCAATACACAAAATTTTCTGTGGTGAGCGCAAGGGCCATTTATGTGCTCCTTTTTGGACGAAACCCATGCTGTTGCGGGTTGTGTGCTCCTAACTCGCTTAGTTGAGCTTGTAGTCTATCGTCTATTATCTTCTCAAAGATCTTGCCGTGTATCTCGAGGAGAGAGATTGGGCGATAGTTAGCGACCTGGTCTGGGGGCTTGTTCCCTTTCGGGATGAAGATATTTTTTCTATCTTATACCCGTCTGGGTAGTAGCCTGTAGCGGCGTTCATGATGTTCACCAGGTCCTGAATAAGTTCCGCGGGACATTCCAAAGGTTGTTCTTCGTGATTCCAGACTAGCCGCGTGCCCTTTCTTTGAAGGACCTTAAGGTGTTCATGGTCTCTTCAAATGTTATACGGCGCCCATGGTTAACCATCTCTCTCCGTTTCTCTCTCGCTCTCTCTCGATACTTGCGGGTGAGGGTAGGTCCTATGTATCATCGTCCCAAGGTCCTCGAGCAGCGGGTCTTCGAAGTCCTGGTCCAAGTCTTCGTTTTCTTTAGGTGATATTGCAAAGATCTCTTTCCAGTGTCTTCTAAATCCTTTTTCAAGAGATTCCTGATCCTCTATGAAATTGTCGCCTTCTTTGATTCGTGTTCCGGGCATAGTAGGCAATTCCCTAAGTTTTCGGATGTTATTCCAAAAAGTTACGGGATTGCCTGCCCTCTCCAGTCTGCCCACGATATCGTCCAAAATTTCTCTTTGCTTTACAATGATGCTATTTTTAAGTTCCTCACTTAGCTGCCTCATTCTGGCTGTCCTTTCCCTGTTTGGGCCTGTTCTGTCGATTTATTCAAATATTTCTGTGTTCCCTGGCGATATCCCTCATATCATCCATCCACCTAGGTTGTGGAAGCAATTGAGGACGCATCTCTCGTCTGCTTGGGTGAGAAGATTGGTGATCTTATCTATCTCCTCATCGATTTCTTCGAGATTTGCGTCGCTCAGATCAGCTGGCTGGTAGTCGCTGAACTTTTCATAAGTGGGACGGGCTTGAGCATTGGCGCAAGCGATATGTTAGTGATGATGGGGATGGGATCGCTCGGGACCACGAGCCCTGGTTTGTTCTGATGTTGAAGGGGACTTCCAAACTTGCTAGCACAATGTCCGGTTTTGTCTCTGAACGATGGGTTGGGTAGTTCGGGAAATCTGGCTCGACCCTATAGAGCCCATTTCTTTTGAACAATAGCTCCAGGTTACTTCCCCTTGCGTCGGTGCGCCTGTAGCCAGAAGCTCTGTATCTGGCGCTTAGGTCACCTCCTAGCAAAGCCAGCCTCCTATGCCCGAAGAGAGTGAAGAAGTTGTTGATCGGCAGGTATTAGCGTCTAGGCGGTTGATAGGCTGCCGCCACTGTTAGGCCTCCAACTAGGGTTGGGATTTCGACAGCCACGAATGATTCGTCTAAGTCCGGTAGCATTTTGAACTTAATATTTTTGCGGATTGCGATAGCAGCGCCATCAATTCGTTCCTGTGTGTGATTTTTCTGTATTACTGTGTAGTTGTGTATTTTTATCGTGTCCGTGTTCGTGTTAATACCATGTTCTGAAATGAAGATGATGTCCGGGTCCAATGTACAGAATATATTTCCATAAGCAATGGATTTTCCTTTCCATTCGTCCACATTCAGCGTGAGTATCTTTATTGTATTGTTTATGTTCTCCATTTTGTCTTTTTGCTTGAGTGTAGTTGTTTGCTTGGGTTGTTTTATTAACTGTCACGTGCTTTTCCGTTCCGGATCTTTTTGTATTCTGCTTCACTGAGGGTAAAGCAGGAGTCCTAGTAGAGTTTTATTTTGTTTTCGTGGAAGGTTTGTCCAACTACTGATTTTTATTTTGATGCTGAGTAGGTCCATTTCTATCTGTTTTCTCGGATAACACGGTAGATCTCCGTAATGGGGGATGTTTCTGGGAATGGTACCCGTTCCGTCGCATCGACCTTGAAGTCGACCGCCTCTCCATCCAATTTGTAAGTACCTACCGCGGCCCTTGCCCTACTTCTTGATCTTGCGGGGCTCTTAGGAGCCTTGGATTTAATTTCCTCAGCATCAGATTCTGAAGTTAATGAGAACATGAGATTTATTTCTGCTTGTCTAATTCTAGTTGCCGTTTTTTCCTCCTGCTGTTCGCGATGCGCCCGTACCTCCATCCTCGGTTCCTTCCTGACGGATTTCCTGGGTCCTGGCGTGGTCTGCGGGACTGTCACAGCGTTTGATATTTTCTCTTTCGTTGAAGATGGGATAGCCGGTGCCTCTGGTGCGTTCTTGTGCAGGAAATGAAGTTGCAGGACGTCTCCTTATGGAGGGTCATCTGGGAAACACATTTCCGTCATGCCGTTTTTCTTTAGCATAAAGATTCAGAGTCTTTGAGATTGTCCCCAATTGTGTAAGATTTCTCACGTGTGCAAAAGGTATGCACGTGAGAATTTTGTCGAGTTCTCATTCTTGAGCTTGAGATAAGTTTTATGCTGTTGCTCTGGGATTCTGGCTGAGGCGGCTTTTGTTGCCTTGGCGTAGGAGGTGTTTACCTTCCTCGTCTCTTCGGTTTTATTTTCGCTGTTCTTCCTTTTTATTATTTCTTTCTTTCTCGGAGATGACATGGCCATAGCCCTGTGGTTCATCCTGCAGTTGGGACATTTCTCTGTTTGTGCGGTACACTCTCTCCACCCATGTCCTTTCCCGCTGCACTCCGAACAGGTCATTTCTCGTTCTTTACATTCCTTAGTCGGGTAGGGTTTCATTTTGAAGCAGCGGAAGCATACTTGAATGGGGATAAATTCCTCCCTCTCAATCTGATCACCACTGACTTTCGCATTGAAAAGTAGTAACCCTTTTTCTTCGGCCTTTTGGGCCATTTGCGTCTCGCTGAAAATGATCTTGAAGACGTGTTGGTATTCAGTGTTGTCCCGTTTGTTACGGAACTTCACCACCTCCACGACTTTAGCCCATTGCTGGTTTCTACATATCTCTTCAGCTATTTCTTCTCTCGTGTGCTGCCCTATCCAGGGATCTAGCTCTCTACAGATCACGCTACGATGTGCCTGGATCTGAGGTAGGGTGCATCGCTGGAGATTTATCTCCTTTAGCATACTTAGCCCCGTTTCCTTTGTCAGGGTTTCCACGTCTAATTCCTCCTTGCAGATGTCGACATAACCGTCTGGAGTCTCAATTAGCCTAAGGATAGCCACTTTTAGCTTACAAAATACCGTCTCAAAGACTTTAACTCAATCTGGCTTTTGCTTCCCACCTATGGTCTTCAGGGGGACTCGTGTGGCGGAGTGGGGCGCCATTTGTTCTTTTTGCAGCCTCACTGGCACTGGGGGAGGGTGTGAAAATCTTGCTTTCTGCAAAAACCTGTTTGTTACCTTGGGACAATTACACGGACTCAATAGTTGTTCTGTGAGTATTAATTTTACGTTTCTTTTATAGCTTCGTTTATTATTTACCTTAGGAGTGAAGTTACCCCACACCCTCACCTTCGTTTATCTGCTGCTTAGATGGAAAAGTGAATTGCCTTTTTAAGGATGAATGACAGATGGATGAGATGAATCCGGGGGATCCTCTCGGGGGTATGATTGTATGGTGGACTTATTGACAACGCCGCCCCCAAAGGGTATTTTAATCGAGACTGCATCCCAACATACCACAGAGACGGTTGTATGTCCCTCTATGGTCCTGGAAGGGGCAGCCACTGGGATGAGTAACGAATGTAGCAGTCCGTCCCTTGTCTGGAATAGATTCTGACATTGTTATCGGCTGATGGCTACTCCTCAAACCAGCTTCCTCCAATGCCCCCAATCATGCTAGGGCAACTGCCCGGCATAGTTGGGACGAAACATAAATGGCAATCATCCTCTCTGCCCGGCAGCAGTTCACTTGGGGTTGGTGAACCGGGGACTTAAGCAGTCATATGCCTAAGTGGGGCCGCTAGAATAGAAAATATGAGGATTAGTGATGATGATAATGGTGCGTACAACAACAGTATTATTCTTCCTTAAAACTGGTTTCTATAAATAGAAAACCAGACTTTGAAGGCGTTTTTCGGACCTCCGAAAACCTTACTTTGTTTGACAGGTAACGTTAGGTAAATCTGCCAGAGTACTTTAGCCAGGAATTCCGAGCTAGCTGTCATCATCTAGTTCTTCTCTGGTTAACGCTCTCTGTATAGCAGGTGGTAGTATTGTGCATAGTTGCCGATAGTCCGTTATAAATGCAAATACGCCTTTGCAGATAACACGTGGTCGTGAATGTACGTGATTGTAGATATCAGTTGGTGGTAAAAGATCGATCGTTTTAGTAGATAACAGGAGGCAAATTTATGGTAACTATTTATGAGAAAAAAACGAAATGTGCAATTATGCTCTAAGGAGATGGTAACCATAATTTTTCTAGTGTTGAATCAAACAAATATTCAGATACAACATTGGCAAGCGAAGACCATCGAATTCAACAATGAAATGGGGGAGATAGATAGATATATATATATAGAGAGAGAGAGAGATAGAGAGAGAGAGAGAGAGAGAGAAAGAGAGAGATGAGACCGCAGGTTTGATAGTGATTTTGAGATAATTTGAAATGGGATGAAGAAGCGTGGCCAAGGTTAAAGAGAAAGTGAGTATCTATGGCTAGTTAAAGTGAAGTAAGTAAATTAGGAGTATGAGAGAGGAAAAAGGAAAAGGAAGGGGGAGAATGAGAAGGGAAGAGAAATAAAGAGAGAAATAGAGAAAATAGATAAATAGAGATGAATAGAGATAAAGAGAGATAGAGGGCGAAAGAGAACGAAAAGAGTGAAAATGAGTGAAAGAGAGAAAAGGTTAGAAAAATAGACTAATGGAAAGGAATATAGAGATAAACAGCGATAAAGAGAGAAGGGAAAAGAAAGGGTAAAGTGAGAGAGAAAGAGTCAGAGAGAAATAGAAAGATACCGAAAAGTGAGAGAGTAAGGGAGGGAGATGGAAAAAGAGGGAAAGAGAAAGTGAAAGAGAGAGTGAGAGAGATACAGCTTAAGTTAGAAAGAAGGATATACTATAGATCGAGAGAGTATGAACTGAGAGCGAGAAAAATAGATGAAAAAGAAAGAGCGAGAGACAACGAGAGAAAAAGAGAGAGAAAAATGAAAGAAAACAGAGAGGCAGAGATTGAAAGAAAGACAGAGATATAGAAAAGGATGATAGAAAGAGAGGGAGAAAATGAGAATGTGAGAGAAAGAGCGAATGAGAGAAAGACACCGAGAAAGATAGAGAAATAGCGCTAATGAGAGAATAATTAAGAAAGAGAAAGGAAAGGAAAGAGAAGTGATGAGAGATACAGATAAAATAGAGAATAAATAAAAAGCGAGACTGAGGTTAAAAACGAAAGATAGTGGGAAAGAGAAAAGAGAGAGAGAATAAAGATATAACTGAAATAGAGTTAGAGGAATAGATTTCAATAAAGAGAACGAGAGAAAAAGAGAGATAAAGAAAAAGAGAGATTAGAAGAAAAGGAGTGAAAGAGATAGAAAGAAAGAGAGAAGAAAGCAAGCATTAGTGAGATGAAGATTGAGAGCTAAAGAGACAAGGAGAGAGCGAGAAAGAGAGTAGGAGAGAGAGAGGCAGATGAAGAGGACTAGTGAGAGAGATAGCGAGAAGAGAGTAATGAGAGATAGAGCGAGATTTGGAGGGAAAGAGAGAATAGACAAAAAGATTGTAAGATCGATACTGACAAAAGAAGAGAGAGAGCGAGAGAGGGAGATGGAGAAAGAGGGAAAGAAAAGCGAAAAAGAGAATAAAAGGGATAAAGATATAAAAGATAAAGGGAGAAAAACAGAAAGAGATAGAGAAGGAGGGAGAAAGAGAAAGAGATGGTGAAAGAGAGAGAAAGAGACGATGGTGGAGGGGAAGGGGGCGACGACAACGACGAGGAAGAGGAAAAGAAATCTAATGAGAGAGTGGGGGGAGAGAAAAAGACAAAGAGAGAGAAAGGAAAAATAGAGAAAATGAAAAGGGAGAAAGAAAGAAAAAGAGTGAAATGGAGAAAGGGAAAGAATGAGAAAAAGTGATATAAAAGTAAAAGGGAGATAAAGAGAGAGATGAAAAGAGATAAAAGGAGAGAAAAAGAGAGATGAAAAAGCGAAAGAGATGGAGAGAAATCGATTGATCTAAAATGACTGAGAGAAGAAAGAGAAATATTGATGGAAAAGATAGAGAGAGATAATGAGAGAGAAGGAGTGAAATATTCAGAGAGAGAGAGAGAGAGAGAAAGGAAGAGCGAAAAAAATGAGAAAGAGAGAATGAGAGTGGGAGAGAGAGAGAGGATAGATAGACACCGAGAAAAAATAGAGAGAGAAGAAGAGAGCGAATGATAGAGAGAGAGAGTAATGGCTAGAGTGGCAAAAAAAGAGAACGAGAGCTTATGGATGAAAAAAGAAAAATAATGAGAGATAATAAAGATACAGATATAAAGAGAGGTAGAAAGCAAACGAGAGACAAACAGAAATAAACAGAGCGTTAGAAGTAGAAACAGAGAAATGGGAAAATAAATTGAGAAAAAAAAAAGCGAGAGAAAAAATTGAGAAGAACAGAGTGAGGAAGAGATACAGAAAGAGTGAGAAGAGAAAAAGAGCGAGCTAAAGATAGAGTGCGGAAAAAATAAAGAAACCGTGTTAAGAGAGAGAGAGAGAGAGAGAGAGAGAGAGAGAGAGAGAGAGAGAACGGAAACCCTATTCACTCAGAATTCATCATCCTCATCCTCATCCATGGCTTCTCTCTTAATTGTGGTTGACCTGCGTCAACGCCGCTCAATCTCGCACTTGCAAGAAATTAAATTTTGGGTAAGAGGCTTCACTAGCAAGCGTCCCATATCCAGGCTTCGTAGTCTTTGTGACACGTGTATTTTCCTCTCCCTCAAGAATTACTAATCTAATCTTTATCCTGCTCTGATCATGTGTGTTAGCCATTTTGTCATCCTTTGACTCTAATCCGTGGCATTTCCTTCCTCTTGACAGATGCTCAAAGTCTCCCCCTAAACTTGCTTAAGCTCCGATTTCTCTGCACGATTTCTTTAAGGACCCCATTAATCAACCAAAAGTGGACCCTGACTGCCTGATGAAACAACACTGGCCTTCAAAATCAGGTAAATTATTTCAACCTGATCACTATTTTGACCAGTTGAACAGAAACATGAAAATCTACACATGACTAAGACTCCCTGGTATTTCGGGGTGATTGAGTAAACTTGACTGAATTCAGCTCTCAATTCCTTACATCCACACTACCTAATACCATATATTGATACACTATTATAACATTATGTATAGAAATTCGTATAAAACTATATCTTTAATAAGGGAAGATTTGTGGTCGCCACATTATAGAGTTATATAGGGGAAAATGTATTTAAAGAGCGCTCTAATAACGATGTTTTGCAATCTATATGTTTCGAAGTCATTTCAAAAAAGAGTTGCGCGCTTACCCTTGGTCGTCTCCTCTATAGAGCCTTTAGTGATGTAACCGACCTCGCATTTTTAATTCCTCTAACGGCGCCCACATTCTTTATTGCGAAGAGGCTATCGATGGTTTTGGTCCTTAATCTTAAGTATAATAATAATAACACAGTCGCTATCACAATTATCTTTTTTTTTACTTTCATGCCATTTAAAAAATTTTAATCGCCAATATATAAGTAAACATGCTCCTCCTTAGCTAAAATTTACAGTAAAAATGATCCTCAAAAATTCCTTTATGACAAATATAAAACAAGATATTTTATTAAAAACATGGAATTATTCAGTTGTGTGAGAGTACCAAAGGAAGTAGTGCATTGTTCCTGCCTCTTCTAATAGGGAACTTTAGTAGTTTGACTATATGGGGATGAAATGTTTTGTAGGGATTTCCCAGTAGTGGGATAGAAAAGTTTAGAAGGGATTTCACGTCAGTAGGATTAAGCAATTTGATAGGGGTTTATCCCGAAAGTAGGATGAAAAGGTTTGATAGGTATTTCTGGGCAGTAGGATAAAAGAGTTTAGTAGGTATTTCTGGGCAGTAGGATGAAATAGTTTGTTTCGGATTTCCGAAAGTAAGATGAAACAATTTGATGAGGATTTAAGAGAATTAGGAGGAAAGAGTTAGGTAGAGATTTTCCTGCAGCAGGATAAAACAGTTTGCTAGAGATTTCCTGCCATTAGGATAAAACAGTTCAGTAGGGATGTCCTGGGGGTATGATAATGTTGTTTGTTATTGATTTTTCCGACAAAGGGTGAAACAGTTTGGAAGGGATTTCACGGCAGTGGGGTAAAAGTTTACTAAGGATTTCCCGGCAGTAGGGATTTCTGGAGGTAGAATAAAATTGTTTTATAGGGACCTCTTGTCATTATGAGGAAACAGTTTGCCATGGATTTCCCGGCAACAGGATGAAACAATTTGGTAGGGATTTCCCAGCAGTAATATTAAATTGGTTAGTAGGAATTTTCCGCGAGTAGCATGCTAGAGTTCTGGGAGGATTTCCAGAAAGTAACATGTAACAGTTTAGAAGAGATTTCTCGTCTGTAAGATGAATTATATTGGTAGGAATTTCCCGACACTAAGATGAAACAGTTTAATACTGAATTCCATGCATTAATATGAAACAGTTTGTAGGGATTTCTCGGCATTATGACGAAACAGGTTGGAAGGTATTACCGACCAGTAGGATGAGACAGTTTGATAAGGATTTCCTTGATGTAGGATGAAACAGATTGGTAGGGATTTTTTCGGTACTAGGATTAAAATGTTTGGTAAGGATTTCCTGACATTAGGCTGAAAGAGTTTGGTAGGTATTTCCTGGCAATAGTATTAAAGAGTTTGTCTGGATTTTCTGGTGATATAATGAAGTAATTTCGTAGCGATTTCCTTGCCGTAAGATGAAACAGCTTGTTAAGGCTTTCCCAGCAGTAGGATAAGTTTTCTGGAGAGATTTCTCGAGAGCAGGGTGAAACAGTTTGGTAGTGGTTTCTCGGTAGTAGGATCAGAGAGTTTGCTACCCATTTCCAGGCAGTAGGATGAAACAGTTTGGTAGGGATATTCCCAAAGTTGGATGGAAAAGGTTTGTTAGGGATTTTCTGACAGTAATTTGAAAGGGAATTATAGGGATTTCCTGGGAGTAGGTTGAAACAGTTTATTAGAGATTTCTATGCAGTAATATGAAACAATTTGATAGAGATTTCTAAGAGTAGGATAAAACATTTTGTTATTTTAATAAGCATTGCGCAGCTGTAGGATGAAAGAGATAGGTAGGTATTTCCCAGCTATAGGATGAAACAGTTTGTTATGAATTTGTCGGCAGTAGAGTGAAAGAGTTTGGTAGGTATTTCTCAGCAGTAGGATGAAACAATTTGTAGGAGATTTCCCGGCACTATGATGAAACAGTTTGCTAGGGATTTCCCGGTGCTAGGACAAAATAGTTTGCTAAGGATTTCCCGACAGTATTGTTTTCCGTGTATTTGGATAAAACAGTTTGTTAGGCAATTCCCGGTGGTAGGATAAAAGAGCTTGGCAGGGAATTCTATGCAATAGGATGAAAAAAATTAGTAGAGATTTCCAATCTTGACTTAAGGGAACAGGTCGTAACGACCCCTTGCTCTGCGTCTGCCTGCTATAGCAGACATGGAACAGAATTTGAGCTGGGTATACTTGGGCACTTGCCAAAGACTTCCCATCAGGCGGATACAAATCTTGGTAGCGATTTCACGACAGGTGGAGGAAAAAGATATTAGTGATTTCCCCGCACTAACATGAAACGATTTGATAGCGATTTCCCCGCACTACGATAATTCAGTTCGGTAAGGATTTACCGACTGTAGGATGAAACAGTTTAGTAAGAACTTCTTGCCAGTAAGTTGGAACAGTTTAAGTAGGGATTTCTTGGTATCAGGATGAAACAGCTTGGTATGGATTATCCGGTTGTAGGATAAAACATATGGGAGGGATAGCCAGGCATTATGATCAAACCGCTTTTAGAGATTTTCTGAAAGTAGGATAAAATTTTGTTAATGATTTTTACTCGGTAGCATGAAACAGCTTCACGGGGATTCCAGGCAGTAGGATGCAATATTTTGTTAGGGATTTCCTAACCTTATGATGAAACAGTTTAGAAGGGATTTCCCGGCAGTAAGATGAAATAGTTTAGTAAGTATTTCTACACAGTAGGATAAATCAATTTAGTACAGATTTCCCATAGGTAGGATGAAAGTTTGGTAGTGACTCAACTGCACGAATATGTAACAATTTGATAGGAATTTCCCAGCAGTATAAGTAAACAATTAGGTATTGATTTTTCAGCAGCATGATTAAACAGTTTGGTAGTAATTTTTCATCACTAATATGAGTTTGGTAGGGATATCTTGGTAGTAGGGATATCTCAGTTTGGTAGGGATATTTCAGCAGTAGGATGAAACAGTTTGTTATTGATTTACCGATAGTAGGGTGGAACAGTGTGGTAGCGATTTCCCGGCAGCAGGATAAAACAGCATGTTTGGGATTTCCCGGGCATAGTTTGAGATTTCCTGGTTTAGCAATTTCCCGTAAGGGAGATGAAACAATTTCGTATAAATTTCCCGGCAAGGGAAACAAACAGTTCGGTTGGGGTTTTCTGCTACTTAGATTAATGAGCTTGACTGTAATTTTCAGTACCGAGAGGAAAAACTTAGGAATGCTCATCGCTGCAGTGAGATCAAATGGTTTGGCAGAGAGTTCCCGACACCGTTATCAAATAATTTGTAGTGATTTTTAAGTAGGGCATGATACAGGTCGTTATGGATTTCCGGGGAGCGGTATAAACATTTCTCTATTTACTTCCTGGCAGTGTGATTGAGAAGTTTTGGGAAGATTTACGTGCCATGAGATGTAGCAGTTTCGCTGTTGTGGAAAAAGATTTTCTAAGTAATTTTGCGGTACCAAGGGAACTAGTCTGCGTTATAATTCCACAAAAACAAAACTAACCAAACAAACAACAAGTAAAATGCAAACCATTAGATGAGGAAGGAAAAGGAGACATGCTGCCTCTTAGGCGCCTGAGCACTCACCCTACACCAAAATCAAGTGAAAGGTCTACAAAGTTAAATATTCCACAGTCAGGGGTACTCGAAGCCATCTCGGGAGAAAAAATAAGTGGTAGCCTTCCAGCTCGTCCCGGTACAGGGAGACGTAACGTTATCTTATATCTTCCAGCCAGAGATACTGAACAAGAATGCACCAACAGTCTGGTGGACCATCACACTGCTCACAATATGGTGAAAGATAACGCTCCATCAAATAGCGATGCTTTTCGCGAGTGTACCCAATTCGAAGACGACACAAAGCGAACTGAAACAGTCGCAACATTGGGGTAAATAAACTGGAATAATCACGGCGCGATGACGTGCAACTTTACGTTTCTATCGGTGGTCTCCCATCTTCTTTGCCGGACATTCCTGAGGATGGCCTGATTCCTTCCAAGTAATCAGTGTGAGGAAGAGTGAAACACTGGTCTGGTCCAGTGGCGTGCGGCAACTTTTGAAGATGAGGAATCCATTCAGGTTTTACAAAAATAAATGTCTTAATTGAAATAAATGTTTTTCATTTAAAATAACTATAAAATTGTAAGCTACACACTTTATTTATTTAATGTTATTTTTTCAATGTTATTTTTTAAAACTATTTAAATTTCAAAATAGCTTCTGTAAGTATGCACAACCATCTAGCCAAGATGTTTTATCATATTGGCCTAGATTGCATTTGCGAGTGTAACGCTGGTTTGGATGACAGATCTAGTGTTGGCGTAGGGCTACCTGTTTTAATAATAGTTTCTCTTTCATTATAAGTCATCGCACTGAACTTCCTTTTTAACAATTTTTCAATAATGCAATCGCAATTTCTCCCCACTTCATTTGCATTCATTTTGTTTAAAAGAGGGTTATCACTTTTTAAAAAACATGAATAAACAATGCACCACACATATTTAAGTGTTGCCTCAGAGCTATTGATCGCAAAGATATAAATGGTAACTAATGAATAAGGTAGGCCCGGTAGAATCCCGGAAATATTAACAAAATTCTTAAGATATAAGAGCTTGATTATAGTAGAGTTTATGCTATTTAGTTGCTTTCTTTCCTAGAACCAGTATTTAAATATAACCTAAATTTTTTTAAAGTTTTAGATCAAAATTTGCTTTCTTTTCCGTATACAAATAAGTTATTTTTTCTTAATTCTAACACGGCGTTGGAATACCTAGATAAAAATTATAAAACTCTAATGACTGTATATTATTGCTAAGAAAAGCAATACATTTTTTAAACTATTCATCACAAAGCACCAAAGAGCAGAACTATTATTGAAATTAAGAGCAAAATAGATTAGAAATCTCGAAGAAAAGGATGCATTTCTTCAATTGCAGTCCGGCTCATCAAGTTCTAACGGCAATTCAATTGAAGTAAACACTACCTCATGGCGTATCCAAGTATAGGCAAGCATTAATGTGAGAATAAAATTGATTTTTCTGTCATATTAATTGCTGGAGTGTAATTTCTTTTTCTTTTTTTTAAATAGGAGAAACATTGCTTCCCTTTCTTCCTTTGACTGCACGCCACTGGTCTAGTCACCCAAACTTTGCGGACTCTATGGCGCCCGCATCAATGTGTTGATTCTCTCAATCCCAACATATCGAGAAAATAGCAGAGGATAATCTAGACATCTCCCCGGCTCGTGACAACTCTGGCGTTACCAATACAGCACAGTATGGGGTGCTGAGATTTCAATGCTTGTATAGTTTCAGAGCGATTTATGAGTAACTATAGATCAAAATCTGATTCCCACACCGAGTACAACACGTTATTGCCCTTACCGAGCGATGTCTAGTAACCATATATACGCAGTGCCTAGTAGAGCCCCGCTGCCTTTAAGCAGAGGGATACAGTATGGAACCCGAATTCCTCTTCCGATTTTGGAGCCATCCGTGTACATTGTTACGGATATAGCGTGACATGAAGTGTACTTCAAATAAATAAAATGCAATACTCCCGGAACTATGTAATTTGTAGGAGCAGCGGCGAGGGGACAAATATTCCATGATGGTACCTTGCAGTGTGGATTACTGCGCAGAACCAGAGGAGCCACCGACTCGAGAGATACACCAAGCTTATAAAAATGTTTATTCGCCCTAAATATAAAGGGCTTAGGTTATTACTAGCGATTTTTGGCAGCAAATGCACCGTCATGATCAGTCGTGGATGCGATGTTTGCCGTTGGCGACTAAGAGAGTTGCCCGGCGAGCATGTACAAGCGCATAATGCACTGTGTAAGGCGCAGATCAGGTGGCATCTCTATTGTTTCAATAAACAAGCTCTCAATATGGGACGTGCGGAAGGCACCGGTCACCAGACGAAGACCGGTATGGTGGATCGAATTTACATTACGAAATTCACCCTCAGTTACGGAGCGTAAAACTCGCATCCATAGTTAAGCTTTGAGTGAACAAAGGAACGCTAAAATAAGAAACTGCTAGCCCTATCACTTCTCAATTTCTGTACGTCACTAAACGAAGAATGTCTATGGCTCGGATACAAAAGACAGACTGTGGATATAGGCCTCCCGGGTGAGGCGTTGGTGAAAAACAAAATCAGGTGAACGATGCGAATTCACCACCTCCATGCGAACCCCTTTTAGTATCAAATCATTGTGAGGGCGGGGTGACCCTGGTGGCGATAGAAATGAACTAGGTTATTCTTTGCGTAGCATAGCTAAAACCTGTGCGGGGGCATACCAAGAGTTGCAATTGAATGGATGTCTGTTTCGACATTCAGAGTTGCATCTGGGCTGCACCAAAAGAGATCAAAAGGTCGGGTACGGAGAGCGAAACACTGAGGTGATACCTTTGATGCTTAGGGCAGTATGTGACATTGAGGAGACTTCCTCACTGTATGCCTACTTCCTACCTTATTGTATCAGAGAGAGATTATCTATCCGTACACTGAATCGACGATTACATTGAAATAATGATGCCGTCGGAAAGGTCCACTGCATTCACCAGAAGGCTCCCATCCAAAACGGGTGATCTTTGGCTCTCTATCAATGAACCTAGCTATTCATACCCTCTGATGGAACATGTGGCCTTTGGCCTACATGATGCCATCATTAGAGCGAATAACTAAAAAGAGTTTGAAGCTAGCGGGCTCGAAAACATCAAGCAGTCTCAGTGATAGGCCTCGACGTCATCAACTATCCACTCACTACACTAACAAGTTGGTCTTCCTCTTAGTCCGGTCAAGGGCCACCCAGTTCGTGTGTGCTTCGAGACTGGACGTGCTAGTCATGGCCTGGTCAGCTGCCAAAGCTGCAGGGGATCCGTTCGTCCCCCGCCATGAAGAGGAGGAACCCTTAGCCATACTTGACTTCTTGTTGTTCTTATTTTTCTTCTTTTGAATGAGGGGGGCGGCGGTGAGTCTGCATTCATCACACCAGAATGGTTCCCAAGGCCAGACGAACAAGCCTCCGCTATATCCTACACAAAAATTGGAATTTATTTTTCCCTTCGAGTAGGTCCAAACCAAAAGACAATGTCCCCTTTCTCCTTCAAGCTGCCTAAGGAAGATCTTGCACAGGCGCGAACTCAGGCTCTGGGATGTCTCCCACTGTCTAGTCCTCAGAAAAGACAATACTACCTAGGGCATCTTCAATAACGGGACCATCTTCAACTCAGGAGAGGCCTCCCGATGGCCACTCTCCCCCGACCCAAGTTGGCGGGTATCCTATCAAAGTCACAAATATCGGATCGACGAGCTCTTACCACTCTAAAGGGGTTTAGGGGGGGATCAAACACTCTGGTAGGGATTATTCGACAGTTGGCTGAAACATTTTTTTAGGGATTTGTCGGCATTGTGATTACGTAGTTTGGTAGGGATTTTGCGACATATCTGCGCTTTTTGGTCGCCTTTTATTTTTCACTGTGGTCCCACTGATTAACGTAGGATCCTAACCAGGGTTGTTTAAAGCATACAGCAGCCAAGGCACAATCAACACGTATCGAGACCCCTCACCACGGTTATCTAAAGCGTACGGCATCCAAGGCGCAATCAACATGTATCGAGACCCCTCACCAAAGTTATCTAAAGCTTATGGCATCAAAGGCGCAATCAACACGAATCCAAACCCCTCACCACGGTTATCTAAAGCGTACGGCATTCAAGGCGCAATCAACACGAATCAAGACCCCTCACCACGGTTACCTAAGCGTACGGCATCCAAGGCGCAATCAACACGTATCGAGACCCCTCACCATAAGCACGGTTTTATATTAGGATCACTCGATTTACATCTCTCTGGTATCTTTTTTATACCTCTTTGGAAAGTTTCCAACTTAACTAAATCAGTTTGTTCATTCAAGTAATTCAACAACTTTCTTTGGTTTTGTTTTTAATCATTCAATACGACATATTTTTCTATTGATCCTTCGAACAGTTCACATTTTTATTGGCTATTTCAAATAAATTTTCTATATTTTTCCTTTTGATAAATATTTGCACAATTTAATTTCGTGTACATTCACATGATTAAAAGGGTTTGTGTTACACATAAACAAGAAACAATTTAACAAAATTATCTAGTGGTCTCTTTTATCATTTTTCAATTTGCTGAGTTGTACTCACATGAGTGATCTTTCGATTAATTTAACAAGTTTGTTTCGTGATATTTTGCACAGTTCTCTAAATTTGTTATTGATCTTTTAAACAATGAACAAAGTTTATTTTTTTTATTAATTCACCGTTTTATTTTTGTGTGGGTGATCTTTCGAACACTTCACCATTTTATTTGTATGCGAGTCCTTAAGAAAAAATCGACCAGTCTTAATTTTTGTGATTTCCCGAACAATCCACTGAGTTGAACTTGGGTTGTATATTGCAAATATTTCTACAGCTTTTATGTGAACGTGAGTTCGAATATTTCGACTACAGGTTTTATTTGAGCATGTGATCGTATTTTTTTACTATTTCTACAGATTTTATGTTAGTTTGGGTTCGTATATTTCGAATATTTCTACAATTTTGATGTGAACGTGAGTTCGAATATTTCGACTATTTCTACAGGTTTTATTTGAGCATGTGATCGTATTTTTTTACTATTTATACAGATTTTATGTTAGTTTGGGTTCGTATATTTTGAATATTTCTACAATTTTGATGTGAACGTGAGTTCGAATATTTCAACTGTTTCTACAGATCTTATGTGATTTTTCGGATAATTTAACACGTTTTGTGTCATATCGAACAATCCGATTAACAGTATCCAGCTGCTTGTGTGATCATCTGAACAATTGAGGAAGGTTTTGCAGGATATTTTGTAACCCTTGCAATGATCTGAACACTTTCAACAAGTTTGTATATTGTGTTCCATATATAATAATTCAAGGAGTTTATTCCTGGAGTATCATGCTCTCACTAATTAACCCAAGATTTACCATGCAAACTCGTATGGCTCTCTCTTGGGTCATCTTTTACGCTTCTTTTAGAACTTTTATTTTTTCCACAGCTGTTTAGACCCAGCCGAGGGTGAAAGAGGGTTTTAAACGTTCTAAAAAAAAGGTGAGCCTTATCACCGAAACGACTGCGTAGGGGAAATGTTGAGTTTGTGATGGGGGCTGCATTATTTAAAGGTAGTCTGCAAGGGGGTGCGACGATGCTGCGTTACCCTCCCGTCGCAACGCCCATGGTAGATCTGTGGCTTTATATCTTATACATAATTTCACTTCCTCCAACTTCATCGCTTTATTCACAGATCTCTCCCGACAAACCTTCGTTGGGCGTCGCTTCTTAGTTTTAGGGAAGAAACGTCCAAGGCAAATGGAGGCTACGGATCGCTATTTACGGCTGCATTGAAGTCACTGGAGAAATTTAATATTTTGGCTTAGGAAACTACATACACACAAGTTCGCACATGTATGCACGCATGCATGTACATATACGCACACGGAGGGAAATGATGCAGATGATTACAATCGTATACATGAAAAAAGACATCCTGATACACGCATTCACACGGCTTCGTGTGAACGAATCTATAAATTATTCGTTGTCTACGAATTCGGGGAGAGACCCCCGCCTTTTCTGACTGCGGGAGGGGTGACCTTGGAGCACACAGTAAGAGGTGGACCTCACTCGGTCGGTTTTGTGTGTGTATCTATTTAATCGACATGTAAGTCCCCACCTAGAAATAAAAGACCTCAGAAGAGTGCAAAATATCTCTTTTTGTATGTCTGCGTCTGTCTGTCGGAATGTCTGTCTGTCTGTCTCTCGCCCTCTCTCGCCCTCTCTCTCTCTCTCTCTCTCTCTCTCTCTCTATATATATATATATATATATATATATATATATATATATGTGGGTGTGTGTATCTGTGTGTGTACATGTTTGTGTTACTATGATCGAGCCTCAGATAAGACCAGAGACGTTTCGATCTCACTAAACGCCAGGCGTGTTGAACCCGGTAGAAAAAAAAGGACTAACAAGTGGCATTTGGACTTATGTATAAGCGTGGGGGGGGGGAATAGGGAAGAACTACCTTAATTAATTTTCACTCAAATCTCCTAAAAATCTCTCCCTAAAAAAGGCAAAGCATTTCAAGTGAAAGAAATCAGCTCAAATACACAAATAAAGGTCAAAGTAGCATAACTCAACAATTAAAAATCTATAGAAACACCCCACCCCCACTCCTCCCCCTAAAGTAGTAAACAAAAAACAAAGAAAACTAAAAAAAAATTCTAAAAATTAATGTCCTGAAGATTTTAAAAATACTATCAAAATAAAGATAACTATGATAAAAATAAAAATAGCATAATGATTATTTTTTGCTCAAATAGTGAAGAAAGCTAAGTAGTTCATAGACTCTTGAAGTCGTTAGGATTAAAATTCCTTGAGTGGTCGACAGAATAAAAAGCAAACATTTTAATTATTTTTTAATTACTTACTCTAACTATTCAGATCCGAACAAATACTAAAGCATTTTTTCTATATTATATCCTATTAATGTAAACAAAATGTTGACCTTCGATCGCCAAGCATGGAAACTATTGGTTTGAGAGACAACTTCTAACCTTGCGTCACTCCTGTTAATAACTGGGATTCCCCAAGTCTCTTGGCATATTATATACTCAAGTTTTAAGTTACATTCAGCTTTTCTTATAAACTTTACACACTTACCTCATTGAAGCGTTTTTACTAAACTACAAGTCACTTAATTTTTCACCGAATGTAATAATTATTCAATTCTTATTACTTTTTATTACTTAAGATAAACATATTTGTTCTCGTGGCGAGAATATCAATGAATTTTAAAGTTTTAGTCTAGTTTCGAAGATATATGTGTAGATGTTTCCGTCTGTGTATGGTTAAACACAATGTGCTGCCAAGGCATGTGGTTATACAGATACATGTATCCATATAAGAATAAATTGCAGGTAACACATGAGATGTTGCTTGTTTGAGAGCTGAATCTAGAATGAGAATCTTGGCTGTCAGACTTGCAAGAAGTCGGGTTTTTTATTACATATTTTTTGTTTTTTCTTTTATTTTATTGTCTTTTTGCTGGTGAAACTAGTTATGTTTATTTAAGATCCCTTTCTTAACTTATTTTCTGTTTCTTTCGTTAGTTTATTATACGCATTGAAATTGTCAACTGCACTCATTTGAATAGCTTAAGCTAATGAGTATAGTTTTATAAAAAAATATAATAATATGAGGTTAATCCATACAAACAGACATTCTGCATTTGTGTGCGTTTTGCATTACGTGCATTGAATTTTGTAAGTATGTTTGTGAACTCTTTGTGGAAAGGGTGTTAAACTTTGAGGTTACTCCATATAATATTTTTATTTTTTTACCAGATGGAATATCCAACAAAGGATGGATTCGTTTGGATTAAAACATACCGATCCACATTCCAGAAATATGATTGGCTGAAATCGCCTAAACCGGTTTTCATTCCTGTTAGATTATTGGTTAAATGGGGTTTCGAGCAACCAGTAGCAATTGAGTTTTCAAAGAACTGTTTAGAGACATGCCTTAATAGATCCTGCATCACCCACTATTCGAGCATGGATGGAATCTGGCTAGTTTCACGGGGAGTATTCTAACAATAGGCTATTTAGTAGCAGTACAAATTTAAAATATCTCTCTACTATACAGTTTTGCATTGTAATGTGGAAATATGATTTTTTTCCGCAGGTCTATGGTAAACTTAGTGTTGTTATGCCTATGTAAGCAAGCATACATACCTGCTTTGAAAATGCAATAATTCTGAAAATTTTTGTCAAAATAAATTTGACTTCATTTCAGTGGATTTAGTTGCTAGAATCCAATGGATTGAAATTATAAAAAATATAATAATTCCAAACATCTCAAATTCAAGTGGAACTCTTGTTTCCTTAATCCTGGTTACAAAAGAACAAACAAAGGAGTGTAAGAAATAAAAACATACAATTGAGCATTATATGTTTGAGGTGGGCTAAAAATAATTATTGATTGTCAATCAAAAATCGGTGCAGCTATTGCTGCTTAAAATAAGTTTATACCGGCATCATTTGGAGATTACCACTGCACCGTCGAGGAGCATAATTTGATCTCATTATTTTGTGCCATGAAAGTAAGATAAGAGTCACAGACGAACATTTTAAGGCAGCTTAAGGCATTAAGTACCTGCCCTATTGGTAAAAAATAACCACGCTAATATGGCACCTCATGCATTTATAATATCTCAAAAGGAAAAGTACCTTGACACTGCACCCCTAAAATCAGGCATCAAACCATATTATTAATCAAATATTTTATTATATTATATTAAATATCTTTCAAATTTGTGTTAGGATTAATATAGCACTTGGTGGGGAGGGAGGAATCAAAGAAGCAATAAATTAAGAAAAGTATGACCTCTAGTACAGAACAAAGTTTCCAATACTCTATCTAGCACGCTAGTAAGATACCCGTAAAGGGCAACTAGTACCCGGACCTCTCCCTCACCACCTTTTCCTATTCCCTAATTCACCTAATATATCCTTAATGCCTTACTTCTTTGGCGCATTTTTGAATATCCACCACCGTCCAAGATTGCAATTTTTGTGGCACACGAAAATAAATTCATTTGAATTGACAACAATTCATTTAAAGCGAGTTTTTGAACTTCACTTTGGAAACAAGCTTGAAAATGAGTTTTAAGTCTTTCATTTTCGTCTCCAATTTGTGTCTCTTACAGGGGATGGGGGAGGGGGAATGTTGCTTGAGAGAAGAAAGAAGCTGAGCCTTTATAAGAGGGCAAATACTAAGAGTGTGGAGAGAGAGAAGCTGTGCAAAAAAGACAGATCGTGGACAGCAGGGATTAAATACAAACCTCTGAGCCTTATTGACATAGTACAAGGCTATACGAAGGACTCACAAAAGACTATGATGACTTACCAGGAGAAATATTTGATTCTTAAGAGAGATTAAAGAGGAAAATGTTTAGTTAGGTCTCGTTACGAATGAAATAATTGGCGTTTCTTACGATCCAGTTGCACATATGAATATCTGTGTTCGTATTTACGAATCTACAGAGATATTTATAGGTAATGACATTTAGTTTTACAGGATTTCTTAAGACCCTAAACCTTTTTCATATACATTCTGACAATTTACGTTTCTTTAGTCACCTGGTACAAGCAAAACTTCAGTTATTCCACGTTATTACATTATTAATATTATTATGTCCTGCTTTTAAGGAAACAATTCATACTAAGATCGTTTGAGAACCATATTACACAGCAACCTTACATTCAATACATGATTTAAATACATTTAAAAACTTCAAAAAATTCAGACTAAATTTATTAAAAGAGTTTCAAATCATGACTGGAGATTATTTACCTTTAATGTCTTCATCTTTTTATTGTAGTTTTAATTATATTTCTTTATTTATTACGTAAATTTTATACATTTGTAATTGTTTTATATTTCTTGAGGACTCATATTAACATGAGGGTCCAATAGGATAAGAAACGTAGTAATTTGAAAGCGCTTTATTCAGAATCTAGTTTCGGAAGTGGGTAGACTTCCATCTGCATTCAGTCTGACAATGAAGATGGGAGCTTACGCACTTCTGGAACTAGGCTCTGAATAAAGCGCTCTAAACTACGGCGATTCTTACTCTTATATATTTGATTCTCAAATTTTCCGTTTTTATTTCCACCGAAATGTATTTAAATAAAGCTGATATTATGTGGCGAGAAAGAATACATAAGTACCTGGAAGGTATGGATAATTCGAGAAGCCCAGTTCCAAATAGTATCCCATCAGGCAAGGGGATCACATCCTAAGATGTAGACCACTGCCAATCACCCCCCTCCCAGAGGGGAAAGACCAAAGCATATTTACCCGCGTTCATTTTATATATAATAACAGATTTGCTTCTTAGCTGAGGAACTTCAGCAGAATGCATCCATCTGCTGATACGTGAGTGGCAACTTTGTTGCCGCCCTTCAGACCCCTTTCAATTTGCACTCTCAATTAATGGTACAAAAGGCACCAGTGTACATGCAAGAGACACAACTCCAAATTTCATAGTAAAAGAGATAACTATTACGTACTTTTATTGAAAGTGAGACAAGCATAATCTTTCACCGCATAGAGACACACATTACCAAGTTTTCAACAAGAGAAACAAGCTTTGATATATATAAGTTCACTAGCCATCACATCTATACTAAAACTTATTGCACTCTTCTTCGAGGCTATTTGATGAAATAACGGCGCATTTAGTTCACAATATCTGTCGTCTACCATCGTCCTTTACTTATGCCTAGCGATCTCTGGTTGGCTCCTCAAAAATGATTTTTTTCCATTACGCATTAAATAAACAATTTTTCCCTGCCGTCTATCATACTCATGTCTCGCTCTCTTTCTCATCCAAGGATTCTTCTAGTCCTCCTTACTGGTCATCATCGGTGATAGTATTCACTCTAGCAAGAATGTTTTACTCTTTTGTGATTTGAACATTTGGTAAGGAATAATTGAATTAAATCCGCCTGCCGTCGATAGGGAGTAATACGCCCGATTTGGTGTAAAAGGCTCGTTCCTGAAGACTATTAAATGTTTTTGCATCCACTTTGGCTTTGGAACCTGTGTTCAATAATCTTCGACGGGATCGAGGGACGCGCCGGCTTTGCAAGATATAGAGGATGAGAGAAAAAATCACTATAAAATAACGAGAGTTTGCATTGTGCTCAATTTTATACTAAAAAGGAAACACAGTTTCGATTATGCATATAAAAACTTGCCATTCGTAGGTAAGAACCAGTCTGTCCGTAGGTTTTCCTACTTGAACATTTTAAGATCAGTTAACTTTTATGCGTCTCTTCGTCTATTGTGATTTGTAGGTATTTGTATTTCACATATTAATTAGTTGAGGCCAAGTCAGTTTTGGTTTATTCGGATTGGTCCATAGTAAACTAATCTAGCATTTTTCTAAGCTAATTATTTACTTAGTGGACCAGAGTTAGCTAGCCTAAACTAATTATAGGCCGGGTTTATTTTGTTATGAATCATAGTGAATTAGACTGAACTAATTAGGTTACGTGTATTTATATACTGCATCATAGTGAACTAGCCTAAACTAATTCGGTTGGCTTCATATATGTATTGAATCATAGTGAACTAACCTAAACTAATTAGATTGGATAATTTTTTAATTGAATAATAGAAAACTAGCCTAAACTAATTAGGCTGGGTTTATTTATGTTTGAATCATAGTGAACTATCCTAACATTAGCCTAAACTGGTTGACGTAAATGCATGTGACGTGTTGTTACCCGGTTGTTGGAAGCCAGATGAACTTGACAACTCGACACCTATCAATTCTGGATTTTTTGCATATGAATAAATACAGCCTTGGCCAAAATTATGGGATAGGTATGAAAAAATAGAGAATACAAACGAATGAAACTCATTTACATAAATAAGTTGAAAGCACTATAATAAACAATCGAATATATCCCATCTATAATTAGCATTTTATATGTTTTCTTTGGGCTTTTATAACCGTTTTAATGCATTTTTGCCTATTGTGCATAAGTGGTTGGGAAAACCTTCTGCCATTCAATGTGTGATACTAACGTGTATTCCTATCTTTTCAGTGATTATCTTATTGTTAACCTAGAAGTTGTAATTCTTTGTTAAAAATGTATCCGAAGAAACAGATTCCTGAAGCTCAAGGAGCTCAAATCATTGCATTGTCGAGAGAGGGATTATCCCAAGTCAAAATTGCAAGAAAATTGAAATACTTGAAAATTTGTGTCTGTCGTAGAATAGGCTCTCGACGATATACCATATATAACTATTCGTTAAGGGAATTTTCTATATTTCGAGTGCGTGGTAATCTGATTGACCGAGGTTAGTTCAAAAAGGGAGAGGGGCCTGGAGAGGCTTATTTATCTTCAATATGCTTAAGAAGTGGAACGGTGCACAGGGATAAATAATATGGCTACCATTAATAAAATAGAGTTTTATTAATTAAACTATTAACAACACACAGAAAAAATGGTTACATAAACGGGTAATGAAATGGGTCGTGGGAATATCTGACTTATCTGAGGATTAAGATTTGGAGAGATTTAAAACGGTAAACAAACAAAAAAAAAGGGGGGGGGAATGGTTCGCTAAACCATTTAAAGCACAGGGTTGCGTTGACAAAAAGTAAAATTATTAAAGGTAATGCTCAGCTTACGTAATTACAAAGTTGTTGCGCAGAGGAAGACGATGCGAAGGAATCTTCGGTCCAACAGGCGATTTCCAGTAGAAGGGTTCTTCGTGGGGTTGTCCTTAACGCGGGGGAAGGACTATCTTCGAGGAGTGAGAGCGAAGTGGGGCTTGGAAGTACGAGCAATCCTTGTGACAGCAAATCGGAGGTGTTCTAGATGAACAATAGAGGTTATTGTTGAAACCAAGCGTTCTCTTGAAGAACGTTAAAAAGGGGGGAATTAAATTATCCGGACGGGATGTCTTGGGAACGAGAACCGTTTCTTGACGAATAGGCTTAAAGAAAAATGGCTGTTCTAACGTTGTTCTCTTTCTAAACAACAAGGGGTGGGGTGAGAACCGTCTCTTGTCAAACAGGCTCAAAGAACAATGACTGTTCTAACGTTGTTCTCTTTCTGAACAACAGTGGGGCCTTGTTGATTTGGCGTCTCGAAGGGCACGAACCTTGGCACTCAAGGGATATTGTCCTCTTCTGAACAATAAGGGGTTTCTCGGCGGAGTTCCTAGGTGCAAAAGGGAGACCGGATCGGCTTGATGTCTCGCGAAGATAATCTGAATCTGTTCCAATCGGGAAAAGCTATGGTATAAATAGCCGGAGCCATCTCCATGGCGTAGGGCATAATAGAGTGGGGGACTTCGGGGGAATGTCCCGGTGGCGCCTGGGAAAATACCTTATCTGCCCATAAGCCTAATTCAATCTGGCGAGATCGACGTATGGAGGCAAAACGGGGGAGTGAACCTCCTTGATTAAACATTAGCTATGATGGAAGATAGCGCGCTTCTGCTTCCTCTCGCAGGATACACGTGGGTAAGCATGGTTAACATGTGATAGAGGCTGAATTAAAGCGGCCTCAGACCGTTCTATCACAGTGTCCAACAACCATTAAAAGGTACAATGAGACCAATTCTTTGAAAACCCGTGATGGTCAAGGTTGCAAAATATGTACATCTCCGAGGGGAGAGAGATTGCTGAAAAGGACATCTCTGGCCGATAGGAAAAAAACTCTTCTGATGTAGTTGCTGAGTTTCGGGCAGCAATAAACAGAGATATAAAGACGCACGGTGAGAAGAAGATAGGCTTAAAAAAACGTGGCTGTCCCAGGTGAACAAGAGAAAGCGATTGTCTTGAGCAAACGACCATGAAAATTAGACTAAATTTGTTTGGTCTGATGAAAGCAACTTTGAGATAGGTTATCCACATTAGTTTCTACCAATTTATTACGCTTCTACACATTTTTATTGGATACCAAAAATGATCACTATACTTTATATTTCTCCTCAGATCTTTGGAGCCCCTGCAGCTGTTTATGTTCGTCGAAGAGTTGGGGAAGCTTATGATCTGAGATGTGTTGTCTCAACAATCAAACTTGGAGTTAGTAATGTAATTGTTTGGGGCTGCATGTGGTCTTCAAGTCCAGGATTGTTGTTCACTCGTGAGGGCAGAATGAATTTCAACACTTACACCGGCATTTTAGACCAGGTTTATCAACCTTCTTTAGCTAAAATTTTCAATGATGACATACCAGATGGTGTAATCTTCAAACAAGAAAATTCTCCATGCCAAACATCAGAGTCTCAAAGGGTTGGTTTGAAAAAAAAAGTGGTTGGCATTGATGGAATGGCCCCCTCAATCTCCAGACCTAAACTCAAAATTTTGAACATTTGTGGTCATACTTGGCCACAAGAGTGAGGGTGGCAAATGTTCCTCAAAAAGTGAATTAACAGCCAAATATAACGAAGAGTGCCATGGAATTGAACCATCCACCTGTGCCTACTTAGTCTTAAGTATGCAAAAACGCATAAAAGCAAAATGAGGACACATTAAATATTAATTGTTGATACAATATACACAAATATGTTTATTTGTATTATGTCAAGTATAAAATAAATGAGTTTCAATCATCACTAACTAGACATCTCCCTTAAGGTGTCGAGTGTCCCAACCGGTGACTCAAAGGGCCTATGGCCCGTCATAATCGTCATTATGGCCAGCATGCTGACCTTCATTGTGAAAAAGTGTGGAACTATCATTCCGGCTCCCATTAAGGTGGCAGACCTCGTGTCGAAGTTTCATTTGTCACTGTTGCTCTTCTGAACCACCTCTTCTAAAAGTCTTTTTTATATTTTGGTTCAATTAGAACAGTGATCGACCTTTTTCCCTTTTCTTGGTGAAGCTCCGCTCAAAATGTCTGGCACTTTTTCGTGTTTGTCTCGCGCTGGCGGTCACCTAGATTTTGGTTGATTTTCTATTCGGATTCTTGCTTGATAGAAGTTTCATTTTTCACTGCTGCTCTTCTGAACCACCTCTTCTAAAAGCCTTTTTCATATGTTTGTTCAATTATAACAGTGAGCGACCTTTCTTCCTTTTCTTGGTGATGCTCCGCTCAAAATGTCTGGCACCTTTTCGTGTTTGCCTCGCGCTGGCGGTCACCTAGATTTTGGTTGATTTTTTATTCGGATTCTTTCTTCCTAGGACGTCATTGTGATCTTTTCAGTTAGGAAATTTTATCCGCAGGCAGCGGCTTTAGTTAGGAGGGCTCGCCTCGTTTTGAGTAATATTACTAGGTGAAACTTCAGAAAACCTACGCCGTGTTTTTTTGTAGTAAAAACAGTACCAAACCTATTTTTAGGCATTATAGCCGTCATTTAAAGCTTCGGTTAGGTGTGGAAAGCAAATATTTTTAAGATATTATCACTCTGAATACGACTTTATTTGCAATGATAGTATCCTAAAAATGACTGCCTTCCGCTCGAACACGAAGTCATAAAGGATGAATAAAGATTTAGGGGGAGGGGGGTATTTTTAAAAAGTCATCTTTTCGATGCGGTATACCCCTAATATTATGGTCTAGGCTTACTTGAATCCGTAAATACCAACATTTGATCCATGGAATCATCATAACCCCCCTGTACATACTGTTTGAAAGTTGTCACTCTCAAAATCACCTCAAAATATGACAGTTGTGTGATTTTGCATGATAATCGTTTTTTGGGGGGATGATTTCAGGTCAACTAATGAGTGGAACAGAGTATATATAAATTATATATGTATATAATATAATTTATATAACAGAGTATATATAATATATTATATATATAACAGAATATATATAATTATATTATAATTGTTTACAGGAACATAATACTTTTTCCCTTTTTCAGGTTGAATAGATATGGCTAGCGAAGACCCGAGATCTCTTTCCAGGAAGACTGTGTGTGGTGTTGACTATATAGAGAGAGCATAATTCCCATATGGGATGCATCCAATTGGCAAATATGTTTTGCAGAATATGCTCTACTTGCTGCGGCCAAAGTGGGCAGGCCAAACTCGGCGCTCCAAGGATGCAGCAGCTCAGCTGTTGGCAGAGCTGGTTTAGGAACATTGGCTATTGTGCAATCTGTACACCATCCACACCATGCACATAAAGAAACACATCCTGAAGCTATACGGTGAATTTGTCACTCTGATCCATAAAGGGAAACAGCGACAAAGTGACAGGTTTAAAGCGAGAGCAGCAGGCTTCAATGAAAGGATGAAACAGTTGATGGACGTGTTCTGCCAGGACTCTGAAATACGCAAGAAGATGGAACATGGGGTGAAAATGGATGAAATGGAATGGGCCTTCCTTGAGGACCAAAGAACCCAGAATAAAATGTACTATGAAGACTTCGTGGACAGGAAATTAATGAAAACGATAGAGCGTCGGAGCAGGAATATGCAGAGCCTAGAGAGAATGAGAGATGAGTGTGAAAAGGAGAAAGAAATCTCTGTGTCAGTTGCATCATTTGAGGACAGCGAACATCTGATTCTAAAGATGCTAGCATGGACACATATAACACCTACTCTGATCTTGAAAGTCATAGTTCTGCTGAAGAAGGTGAGAATCTAATTGTTAAGAAGTGGCAACCGGCGACAGACAGTCGCTCAGCAGCATGATATCAGCACATCCGTGAAAGAATAGGAAAAGTCCTACCAGAATTCCACGAGATTGTTGAAAAACTGAAGAGCCTGCTACTGCATGTCTAAGTGGCAAACATAATCAGCTGTGATCGTAGTCGGCAACATGATGTTTGAGCGAAACTGGAAAGCACATGATGAGCGAGAAATTATTGATCTAGATACTCTGCCAGAGTCCAAGAGTGTCAGTGATTCAGGCAAAAGCATTGAAGTCATGGCGCTGGATGAGATCGTCCAGGAGATCAGAAACTCTGAGGAAAAAGTAGTTGTGACTTATTCTGATGATATTTTATAAAAGCAGGGCGCTGGCTCTTTCTTTGTTCAGGGTATCACTGTTAATGGAACATACCGGGCCCTACCGGCCATGAGCATTGCTTTTGAGTCCAGAAATAACTTGGATGCTCTCAAGGTGGCAGTTCTTGAAATCCTGGAGCCGGCAAGTAGTGTCGCATCCAACCACAGGTCATTAAGCTTCTGAAAATGATCCTTCCCAAGTTGGCAACGGGCTTTCAGAGGCAGAAGGGCGATATCTTTGCCTTTGGAGACTATGATGAGTTTGTAGAGCACGTTGTCACTCAGATAGACCACGAGAAGTTGGAAGAGGTACCAATTCATAACCTGAATGCAGAGCGCAGTGTTGGATTTGTTAACTTCAAGTTGTCTAGAAGACGTGCCCAGCAACTTGGCAGTGCATCTGCAGCACAGGTCAAAGCCAACTCGATGAATATTATCAACAGAAGGCAATCAGGGTCATTCACGGCCTATGGCAGTGTGGTCAGGAAAGGAGAAAAGATACTATAAATCATGCTGGCATGGAACACAAGGCAAGATGAACTGAAGAAACAAGGCCTGCAGGACAAAGAGATTGTCAGTGTGGCAGTGGATCGGCAAAAAAACAAGAACCTGGACAAGCTGAAAAGAATGGGAGGACCATTCACCTCAGCTGCTGCAGTAGATGAGTATATGGCAAACACTGACAACAACCATTACACAAAGCTAGAGCGCTGTACGTTCGCTATACTTGAGACACATCACTTTCCCTGCCAAAATCAAGCGACCTATTTCGGCTCATGAAAGACCACAAGAAGCTTCCAATCAACACCTACGCAGTGAACCTGAAACTGTACCTGAAGAACATTACCTCCAATTCAGAGGTGACACTGAAAGAATTTAGTGAGGCCATTAACACAATTCTACGTCACTGACTATCTGTTGACAGTGTTCATGAACACTAACATACCCTGGAAACTTATAATGAACACTAGTATGGACACACATTCCGATCTTGCTGTGCTTGATGTACATTATTATTTGTCTCAAGTAAATTTAATGTCTATAATATTGAGCTTCCTTGCGGTATTCCAGGTCTTTACCAAAACTGTAAGGCGATTTTGAGTCAAAAACGGTTTTGGGGGAAGTGCAAACTTTAAGGCATATGTACAGGGGAGTTAGGCTTGATTAAACGGCTTATGATTGATATTTTCTCGTTCATACTGACTCTCCCTACTAAAATGCCTAAAAAAACTATTAGTACTGTTTTTACGTACTTACTATTTATTTATAAATTATTCGTATATGCGTTTGGTTACTGGAAGCCATTATCGAGCCGCGCTACGGATTGTAATTAGGCGAGGGGGTCTCTGATCCCCCATACCCCCTCCGCTTGTGCCTCATGAACAAGTAGTACAACGTAACCTTACCTAAAACAATTCGAATGCATAGCATTATGTTCGAGTCAAAAGACAAAACAAACTTACAATTTAGTGCTGGGGATATTATAATCAAGCTGCGCCTGTCGCAACGCTTCACTTTCAAAATGAGGCTATAATTTCAACAATAGATTATTAAATTTAACGATGAATTATGAAAAGTCTTATTAGAGATTCAAAATTTAAATTCGCCAAAGACACACGGCTCCATTAAGAACGTTAGTCACACCGTTTTTGGAACGAAAATCGAATGCGGTTGCCAATTTGTGAATTAAGTGCGAAATAAATGTTACTAGTGTGTGAAAATAATGGCTTATTTTCACATTAAGAGAAGGAAAGGCTGACGTATTTCAAATGTCAATTCCAATCCCATCAAGGTGTAATATCTTAAAAATATGTACTTTCCGCGCCAAACCGAAACCATATATGACGACTGGAATGCCTAAAAAGACCATTAGTACTTTTATAACACTAAAAAATACGGGGTAGGCTTTCTGAAGTTTGACCTATTACTAAAATGAAGCCTTTGGCTGGTAATTTATAATTTCGATAAATTTAATTCTTATATTCATATCGGTACAGAAAACTTGCCTAAAGTTTGTTTCACAGGTATTTCTTTCTTTTTACTTTCATTCCTGATCATTGAGACCGTGTGAATACTTTGAGACGTAAGTGAAACAATTAGGCCCGGGATATTGCGTCCTACCTGGATAAAAGTGTGTTCTCCTTTGGCATTGAGTAAATTATACTAGTGTACTGTGAATCAGCTCACTAAATTGGCAATTTCGACAAGATATTTCGTCTAAACTCTAGATCCAGTGAGATACCATAATTTCACTGAATGATGTCCGTCATTGGGGTTGGGATTCGTTCGAGTTGTTGGTTTACGATTTCTTCCTTACGTGAACATTAGGTTCACCTCATTTTACTGTTAAACAGTACCATTTTATGACTTGAACATTGAGTTCACCATTTTCCTCGAGTTGCAAATTTAGCTCAGGGATTTCTTAAGCTATTTAAGAGGCCTTCTGATGATGAAATAGACACTTTTGCGGATTTATTTACTCATACACTTTACATATCTTTTTTAGTTTGATTAGTTATGTTTTTGTGTTGTTATTTTTTGGCTCCAAGTAAATTTTAACTTAAATAACAATTGTAGCAGAACTGTGTTGGGTGAGGAGGAGCTATATTTCCCTGAGGAGATTCAATGTATTGTATAAATTACAAAGTCTATGAGCCAACGGTGGAAGCAGGGTTCGAGTCTTGATTTTTTAGTCTTGTCACGAGGAGGCAGGTTCCCTTAGTGCTGGGAGGGGGATTTGGCAGACCCCGTAGATTTTCGCGACACCTCGAGTTCGGGTGGTGTCTGGAGTGGGCCAAAGGGAGGATGCCAAATCTGGCCCACTCGGAGGTGTTGTATTGGTCCACATACCCACAAAGGGAGGGGGATGCTAGAAAGTGAGTGAGAGAATGAAAAACAAAGGGAGGTAGAGAGGAAGAGAGAAGGAGGAGAAGATAGAGGGAGGTAGAGTATAGAGGGAAAGAGGTAGAATAAAGAGGGGTGTAATAGAGAAGAAGGGGTAGGGTAGAGAGAGAGAGGTAGAGTAGAGAGAGTGGGTAAGGTAAAGAGAAAGAGGGGTATAGTGGCGAGAGAGAGAAAGGTGTAGGGTAGAGAAAGAGAAGTAGATTAGGAAGAAAGGGGTAGAGTAGAGAGAAAGGGGGTAGATTAGAAGGAAAGAGGGGTAAATTAGAGACGAACAGCAGCACATGGAACGTGCCTTCTGAAAGATCCGAAAAGTCTCCAAAGGATAAGTGGGAAGGACTTACGCGGGGCGAAATCGCCACCCTCCTTTTTTACTATTAATTAGTTGCAAAGTTTTGAGAGAGAGAAAGTGTTCAAAATGACCGGCAAGGAAGGACCAGGAGCACTCAAATACACGTGCACAATATGCCAGATAGATAAGTGGTGCATAGACTTTCCGGAGGGGTGTTATTTCAAATGCCACCCGGCGAGTTCCTGCACCGACTGTATTCTAAACAGCCAAATCAAGGATCTAAAAGAAACATGCAGGGCTTCCGAGGAAAGATCCAGGAAGTTGGAGGAGAAAATAAACAGCCTGGAATTAGAACACGCCGGACTGATTCGCAGGCTAGAGGTCAGGATAGAAGAGCTAAAATCAAGGCCTGTAGTAAACACTGCATCTGCAGCATTACCCGCAGAGCAAGGTCCGCATGCTACGGATAAACCCTCAAAGAAAAAGAAAAAAGGGAAAGAAACAGGAAGAAGAGAAAGTTTAAACAGAAGATAAAGTATAAGCAGAAGGAGAGAAGGTTGAAGCAGAAGATAAAGTAGAAGCAGAAGAAGAAAAGATAAAACAGAAGAGTATGTAACAAAGGAAGATAGGGGGGGGAAATATGAATAAGAAAATAAAGAAGAAGAAAAAGAAGAACAAGAAAAATAAGATGGAAAAGAAAGAGGGAACCGAGAATTTGCTTCCGGAAGGAAAGCCTCAAACCTCTGCACGGAAATGTCCGAGGGTTACCCTTGTGGGCGATTCCCAAGCACGAGATTTGCAAGCCCTCCTAGCGGTCCGCCTTCGCACTACTGTGAAGGTATGTTGCCAACAAGGACGGGGAAACCACCACATCAGGGTAGAGGCTGAGAAATCTCCGATCTCTGCGAATTCAGTCGTTGCCCTGATGGTGAGTGGAAGTGACCTCTACCTCCAAGGAGGAAAAGTAGGCCCCTGCGAGAAATTCTCAGCACGGTCATGGGAGCTGTGGACGACTGCGGATTGAGAACTCGCAAACGGGTCGTTGTAGGGATGCTCCCAAGAAGAGGCCCTAGCCAGACAGCTCACTCAAGAAACGTGACCTTGAACCAGCGCCTGTCCGACCTCTGTACGGCGGAGGGGGTCTTCTTTCTGGACACTTACCGCACCTTTTACGGTAGAAACGACCTCTACCAAAGGAACGGAGTGCACCTTTTATTCAAGGAAAAGGCTGTACTCTGTAACTTAATCCAGGATGTCGTAGAGCGGACGCAGAGGAGGGTCGGACCCAGAGTGAAGGCGGACGTAAGACAGTATGCCCGTGTCACTCTTGGAACGACGTTCTTAGATGTGGCAAAGAGGGGTAATGCCACAGAGAAGAAGCCGGGAAACGGAAGAGCGTAGGGAATCCTACACTGGGGCGACTCCCTCAAAGTTCTTCTGTTCAATGCGAGGTCAATCAGGAATAAGTTTATTGAGCTCCGTGGCCTCATAGCAACAGAGGCACCTGAGATGGTGGCCATCTTGGAATGCGTACAAGCTAGGGCAACCAAACTGATTCCCTCTATCCGACATAAAAGTTATGAGGATAGACTAAAGGAATTAGATCTGTTCTCGCTAGAAACCCGTAGACTTCGTGGTCAGCTCATCGAAGTTTTCAAAATACTTCGAGGGTTCGACAATGTTGACTACCGGGATATTTTCACACTGAGTGAGAACAGAACGTGCAATCACTGCTTCAAACTTGAACTGAAGCGTTACAACCGCAATCTGTGTGGAAACTTTTTCACCTACAGTATCTGCGGTAAGTGGAACGCACTTCCAGTGGAAGTTGTCAACAGTGAATCTGTTGACCAGTTCAAGTCAAGACTAGACAAAGTCTTGAAAAGTGGCCGTTTAGGGACGCAAAACAATTGAGCAGCCCGCTCTATTGCTAGTCCAAAGGTACCCTCCTTGAATGGACCGTAAGGTCTCTTAGGGTACTTCCTTTCCTTGTTACTCCTTGTTTGTCCTTGTTAGAGTCGATAGAAAGTGGAGTAGAGTAAAGAGAAAGAGGTGTAGAATAGAGAGAGATAGGGGTAAAGTAGAGATAAAGAGGGATAGAGTAGAGAAAATGACGGGTAGAGTAGAGAGAAAGAGTGTTAGATTAGAGGTAAAAGTAGTAGAGTAGGAAGAAATAGGTGTAGATTAGAGAGAAAAGGGGTTGGGTAGAGATAATGGGTGGTGTAGAGTAGAGAGAAAGTGGAATAGAGTAGATAAAGGGAGGGGGGTAGAGTAAGGGAGAAAGATAGGTAGGGTAGATAGAAAGAGTGGTAGAGTAAAGAGAAAGAAGGGTAGAGTAGAGACAATGAGGGATATATTAGTGAGAGTGTAGAGTTGACAGAATGAGTGCTAGAGTAGAGAGAAAGAGTGGTAGATTACAGATAAAGAGTCGTAGAGTAGAGAGAAAGAGTGGTAGATTACAGATAAAGAGTCGTAGAGTAGAGGGAAAGAGAGGCAGATTAGAGAGAAAGCGATGTAAAGTAGAGAGTAAGAGGGATATGTTAGAGAAAAAGAGGAGTAGAATAGAAATAATGAGTAGTAGAGTAGATATAAATATAGGTAGATTAGAGAGAAAGAGTGGTAGAGTAGAGAGAAGTGTAGAGCTGAGCGAATGAGTGCTAGATTATAGAGAATAAATGGTAGAGTAGAGAGAAATATAGGTAGATTAGAGAGAAAAAGTGGTAGAGTAGAGAGAGGTGTAGAGCTGAGCGAATGAGTGCTAGAGTAGAGAGAGGGGTAGATTACAAAGAAATAGTGGTAGAGTAGATAGAAAAGGTTGTGATTCGAAAGCAAGAGGGGTAGCCTAGAGAAAAAGAGGGATATAGTAGAGAGAGGGTGGGGTAGAGATAAAGAGGGATAGAATAGAGAGAAAGAGTGGTAGAGTAGAGAGTTGAAGAGGTAAAATAGAGAGAAAGAGGGGGTAGATTAGAGAGAAAACAGGTTAAATCGAGAGAAAGAGGCGCTAGATTAGAGAGAAAGATGGGTAGAGTAAAGAGAAAGAGTGGTCAGGTAGAGAGGAAGAGTGGTAGATTAGAGAGAAAGAAGGGCAGCGTAGAGATAACGACGAGTAGAGGTGGGATAAAGAGGGTTAAACTAAATAGAAAGAGGGATAGAGTAGAAACAAAGAGGCTAGCTTAGAGAGAAAGAGGGGTAGAGTAAAGAGAAGAGGGATAGATTAGAGGGAATGAATGTTGAGTAGAGAGAAAGATGGGCAGAATAGAGAAAATTAGTTGTATCTTAGAGAGAAGGAGAGGCAGATTAGAGAGAAAGAGGTTTAGAGTACAGATAATGAGCAGGAGAGTAGAGAGAAAGAGCGTTAGAGTAGCTACAAGGAGCTACAAGGAAAATAAGTACTCTAAGAGACCTTACGGTCCATACAAGGAGTGTACTTTTGGCGCAATCTTCGAAGGTGTCCGTTGGAAACCTCGAAGATCACTCACGAAAACCTTAATGGCGATTTCGAAAGACTTTTTCTAGTCTTGACTTGAACTGGTCAACAGATTCACTGTTGACAACGACCACTGGGAGTGCGTTCTAAGTGCTGCAGATGCTATATGTGAAAACCTCCCAAACAGATCACAGTGGTATCGCTTCAGTTCAAGTTTGAAGCGGTGATTTCTTGTTCTCCCCTCGCTGAGCTGGAAAGTATCGCCGTAGTCCAGTCTGTCGAAGCCTCGAAGTATTTTAAACACTTCGATAAGCTGCTTACGTAGTCTCCGGGTCTCCAGCGAGAAGATATCTAATTCTCTTAATCTATCTTCATAACTTTTATGTCTGATAGATGCAATCAGTTTGGTTGCCTTGGCTTGCACGTGTTCCAATCTCGCGATGTTTTTTCGAAATGAAGGACTCAAAAATTGAACGGCATACTCCAGGTGCAGTTGGTTGAGGGAGTTGTACAGACACAGTAATATCTCCTTGTTCCAATATCCAAACTGTCGCTTTATATACCTTAACATCCTTTGGGCTTTTTTCTTCACCTCAATACACTGTTTCGAGAACTTGAGGTGACTCGTGATAGTTACACCCAAGTCCTTCTCAGTGTCGGTGGATTCAAGAGCAGCGCCCTTAAGTATATAGGGTGATTGGGGATTTCGGTGGCCGATATGCATCACTTTGCATTGGTTTACGTTAAAAGGCATTTGCCACGTATTAGACGACTCCCAAATCTTACGAAGATCATCTTGCAGGCCGGCAGTATTTACATCATTTGCAACGTTCATACCAAGCTTGGTATCGTCGGATAATTTGGAAATCTTGGCAACCATGTCACCGTCCATGTCGTTGACGTAGATGATAAATAGTATTGTTCCTAGGACAGAACATTGAGGCACTCCGCTAGTAACGGGCACCCACTCAGAAGCCTGTCCATTCACCACGACCCGTTGCCACTTGCCACTTAGCCAGTTCTCGATCCAGCCGGCTACTTTTCCGTCTATGCCCAGCGCTCAAACTTTCCGGAGAAGGCGGCGGTGTGGTAACTTATCAAGGCTTTCTGAAAGTCTAAGTAGACCACATCCACCGCCTTGTCCCGATTGTGCTCACTGAAGACGAAGCGGAAGAATTCCACAAGGTTCGTCAGGCATGACCGTTGCCTTCAGAAGCCCTGCTGAGAACTCCTCAGTAGCAGCTTTGACTCTAAATGCGACGTCATTTTGTCCACCATCATGCTTTCCATGAGTTTACCAACTATCGAGGTCAGACTGATATGTAAGTAGTTTGACGGATGGCTGGGGTCTCCTTTCTTGAAGATCGGAGTCACCTCCGCTTCACGTGAGTCTCTAGGAACGCATTTGGTCCGCATTGACATGTTGAAGATTGCGCTCAGGTGTCGTCACACTTGATCGCGCACTTCTTTCAACACCTTAGGTAGAAACCCATCCGGGCTAGGTGACCTTATTCGTCATTAGGTCACTGATCTTCTTTTTGATTTCTCCTTCGGTGAAGTCCAAATGCTCCAACTTTTCCCCCGATTAGGAATCCGTCAACTGGGGAATGAAACCACAGTCTTCATTAAACACTGAAGAACAGTAGTCGTTGAGGAGGTTAGCATTTTCTGCATCTGAGTGCTTTAATGTCCCCTCCTCATTCCTCCGATGGCCAACCGTTCGACGGATTGGTTTACGGCTGTTTACATATCCAAAGAACTCATTGGGATTCTCTTTACAGAGTCTCACCACTTGGAGTTCCTTGGACCGCTTAGACGCCCTTATGCTGGACTTCACTCTCCTGGCTAGCCTCTGGTATTCGTCAAAGTCACCCGAGATCTTAGATTGCTGTTACACATTTCTCTTCTCCCTAAGCAGTTGGCCGATTTCTCGATTAAACCACTTTGAACATAAGAACATAAGAAAAGAAGGAGACTGCAAAAGACCATTCATGGCCTACACTTGGCAGCTCCTGTAAACACTTGGCAGCTCCTGAACAGAAGACCGACGGGAGCATTTCCGAGGGGTGAAACGCGATTGAAGACTCATAAATGTGGTTTTGAAACTATTCCACGAGTCTTCAAAAGCATTACACAATTCTAGACTCGCGTTAGTCAGTCCAGCGCATAGACTTGCAAACTCTGCTCTTCTCAAATAAAGTTTCCTCGATTTACTTTTCCGTCTATGCCCAGCGCTTGCACTTTCCGGAGAAGGCGGCGGTGTGGTACCTTATTAAAGGCTTTCTGAAAGTCTAAGTAAACCACATCCACCGCCTTGTCCCAATCGTGCTCACTGAACACGAAGTGGAAGAATTCCACAAGGTTCGTCAGGCATGACCGTTGCCTTCGGAAGGCGTGCTGGGAACTCTTCAGTAGCAGGTTTGACTCTAAATACGACGCTATTTTGTCCACCATCATGCTTTCCATGAGTTTACCGACTATCGAAGTCAGACTGATAGGTCGGTAGTTTGACGGATAGCTGGGGTCTCCTTTCTTGAAGATTGGAGTCACCTCCGCCTTACGCCAATCTCTAGGAACGCATCTGGTCGGGATTGACATGTTAAAGATAGCGCACAGATGCCGTGATACTTCATCGCACACTTCCTTCAACACCTTGGGTAGAAACCCGTCCGGTCCAGGGGACTTATTCGTCTTTAGGTCAGCGATCTTTTTCTTTATTTCTCTTTCGGTGAAGTCCATTGCCTCCAGCTTTTCCCCTGAGTAGGAATCCGTGGGCTGGAGGATGGGACCACACTCTTTAGTAAACACTGAGAAGAAGTAGTCATTGAGAAAGTTAGCATTTTCTGCATCTGACTGAGTTAATGCACCCTCCTCGGCCACTAAGGGCCCAATCCTACGATGGATTGGTTTGCGACTATTTACATAGCCGAAGAACTCCTTGGGATTCTCCTTGCAAAGTCTCGCCACTCGGAGTTCCTCAGTACGCTTAACCGCCCTTATGCTGGACTTCACTCTCCTGGCTAGCCTCCGGTACTCGTCAAAGGCACCCGAGATCTTCGATCGCTGGTACGCATTTCTCTTTTCCCCAAGCAGTTGGCCGATTTCTCGATTAAACCACTTTGGTTGAACAGAATACCCACAAGGGCATTTCAGAGGGATGCAACTTGATTGAAGATTCATGAATTTATTTTTGAAATTGTTCCACGAATCCTCAACCTCTTCGCATACTGCTAGCCTTACATCAGTCAGCCCAGCACGAAGGCTTGCAAAGTCTGCTCTTCTCAAGTCAAGTTTCCTTGATTGACTGGCAAAAGACCTTAACTTCGGAATCTTGACGCTAAATCTAAATAGCTGGTGATCACTGCCACCGAGCTCTTCACCTACCTAGATATCCTCAACGATATCATCCTGAGAGGTAAAGACTAAGTCGAGGATATTGTCTCCTCTCGTTGGTTCTCTGACCCATTGAGTGAGGAACTCGTTGTTGGCGAACTCCAGGAGTAGCGCGCTCTCACCACAGGCTGTTCTGGTTTCCCAGTCAACTTGTCTGTCGAAGTCGCCCATAACGATGCACACTCTGCCTTGAACAAGCTCACCCAGCAGCTGGTACAGTTCCCTGTCCTCAACGGGTTGGAAAGGGGGTCTGTAAAGCACCAGGGTCCTGTATCTGACAAGACCTATCTCTAGGTCAACGCCTAGGAGCTCGTGATCGGATATAATGTTGGAGTTCGTAGATTTGATTGTATCCTTGACATACAACATTACACCGCCACCCCAGGAACCATGAATTCGCCTTCAAAGTCTTGGTTTGAGGTTTTTATCCACGATTCTGTTAGGGCTACTATTTCGGGTTCTTTCATCGATACGAGGCCACGAAGCTCAGGAAACTTGTTCCTGATTGACCTCGCATTAAACAGAAGAACTTCCAGGGAGTCCCTGACTGTAGGACTCTCTACGCTCTTCCGTTTCCCGGCTTGTTTGTTAGCGAGGCACCCCTTTTTGCGACCTCTGAGAAGGTTGTTCCTGGGGTGACACGGGCGTACTGGCGTACGTCCGCCCTCACTCTGGGCCGGATACTCCTTTCGATCCCCTCTACGACATTCTGGATCATGTTCAACAGAAAGGCCTTTCCTTTAAAGGAAAGATGTACCCCATTCCTTTGGGTAAAAATCATTTCTACCTTCAAAGGTGCGGTACGGGTCTACAAAAAAGACCCCCTCTGCCGTACACAAATCTTCCAGGCGCCGGTTTAAAGACGCATTCATCGAGTGAGCGGTCAGTGTTGGACCTCTCCTTGGGAGTATCCCGACTACCACACGCTTGTGGGTTTTCAGCTCAGAGTCGTCCACCGCACCCATGACCGTGTGGAGGATTTTATCTGTAGGCCCTACCCTACCTCCTCTCTGGTAGAGGTCGTTTCCACTGACCATCAGAGCAACAACTGAGCTCTCAGAAATCTGTGATTTCTCAGCCTCTACTCTGATGTGGCGGTTACCACATCCTGGCAGGCAGCTTACCTTCACACTAGTGCAAAGGCAGGCCGCTAGCAAAGACTGCAGGCCCCGTGCTTGAGAATCACCAATAAGGGTGACTCTTGCACATTTGTCAGCAGGCGACTTATTCTTTCCTCTCGGAAGCGACTTGCCGCTTTCCTCTTGTATCTCTTCATTTTTCTTTTTTTGCTTTTTCATCTTATTTTTATTGTCTTCATTTGTTTTCTCTTCTTCCGTTTCTCTTTTCTCTTCTTCTCTTTTCACTTTTCCTTGCGCACCAGTAACGCTCGAATCCTCTACACTGGGGTGAGCTGCATTAAGGTCGTTTTTCTTCTTTTTCTTTTTTTTATCATTGGCTCCGCATGGCAGAAGTGGGACTGCCAATGCAGTTTCACCTCCTTGGGCTGGAGTAACATCGGCGGAACCACCCAAGTCAGTGAGACTTTCGTCTCGAGCTTGAGCTGACTGGGCCTCTAGTTTAGAGGCTAGCTCTAGGATTTTTTCCTCGAGACGCCGAATCTGAAGCACGTGCTGCGTTTCTAGTGTCTGTACTTTACTTTCCAGCACCCTAGATTTTTCTTCAGAGGTTGTAAAGAGATCCTTGAGTTCATTGCAGTATGCCACTGCCTCTCGGACCTCTCCTTTAAGGATGCAGTCGGTGCATATACTTCCCGGGTGGCATTTCAAAAAACATCCTTCCGGGAAGTCCACGCGCCACTTATCCTTCTGGCATATCGCACATGTATATTTGAGTTCAGCTGGACCTTTTTTTCCCTGTCATTTTGAACACTTTCTCTCTTTTAAAACTTTGTGACCAATCAATAGAAAAAAGGGGGTTGGTGAGTTCTCCTCGCGTGAGTCGCTTCCGCCTATCGATCGGAGACGTTTCGGATCTTTCAGAAGGCACGTTCCATGTGCTGCTGTTCGTACGACTGAGTCGTCAACTTTGGCGTGCCTTAGGCTCCCAACCAAGCAGCACAGACGGTCCCCGAAGGGGCCATCGATTTGTCACCAGGTGAACAACAACGAAGCACGCCCCTTACTAAACTCCTACTAGTTCCCTTCACAACGGCCAGGATCTCGGAGCAGCGTTCAATGGATATCCTGCCCCACCAAGAGGCTCGACCCAAGGCTTTTTATTGGCCTGGCAACCAACCTGAGAACAAAGAACCGTCACCTCGGACCGATGCTACCAGAGGCACCCGTCAACGGGCACTGGGAACGGTCAATAATTACGCGCCAGTGAAGGGGTTAACGGGGCACTACCCTCATCCCATTCATCGTGCCCCAACGCCTAGGACACCTCTAGTCCTAGTCTCTCGCAACACGTGAGCGTCGATTGGCGTTGTTTATAGAGGTTCCAAAGCCTCTCTTCTGACGCGTGAGGTAGCTACCAGGTCCTTATATGTAGATATAGGGAAAAAAGGGAAAGAGTGACATGATAGGAGTAAACTTTTTTGTTTTTTTTTCTTTTTGTATAAGTGGGAGAGATAGGAACAAAGTTAAAAAGGAGAAGGATAGAGTAGAAAAAGAAGGGAATGACGCACTTAGTCTGGAACCTGGTTTCCGACCAAATCGACAAGGGAAGCCCTACCAGGGGTACCTAGAAGAGGTACCCCCGCCGACATAGCTCGAAAAGTCAAAGGTACACACAAGCTCTCTTGCCGCGACAAGGGGGCGTCACCTCCTTCTCTACTCATCTTTCTCTCTACTCTACCCCGTTTCATCTCTACTCTACCCCTCTTTCTCTTTAATCTACCCCTCTTTCTCTCTAATCTATCCCTATTTCTCTTTACTCTAATTCCCTTTCTCTCTACTCTACCTCTCTCTTTATACTACTCATTATCTCTACTATACTCCTCTTTCTCTCTACTCTATCTATCTTTCTCTCTACATTACCTCTCTTTCTCTCTACTCTACCACTATTTTCTTTACTCTTTCGCTCTCTCTCCTCTATATACCTTTTTCTATCTACGATGCCCCTCTTTCTCTTTAATCTACCACTTTTTCTCTCTACCATACCACTCTTGCTCTCTACTCTACCACTCTTTCTCTTTACTCTACCACTCATTCTCTCAACTCTCCATCTCTCTCTACTCTACCACTCATTCACTCAACTTTTTATCTATCTCTACTCTACCACTCATTCTCTCTACTCTACCCCTCATTCTCTCTAATATAACCCTCTCTCTCTACGATATAACTCATTTTCTCTATTATCCAAATCTTTTGCTCTAATCTACCACTCATTCCCTCTATTCTACTTCTCTCTCTAAGATACAACTCATTGGATGCCTCCTTGTCGTGAGGAGAGAGCTTGCGCGTACCCTAGAGTTTCCGAGCTATATCGTCCCGGGTACCTTTTCTGGTACCCCGGTTAGGCTTACCCTTGTCAAACTGGTCCTTAATGACGTTCCAGACAAAGTGCGCGCATCTCTGAATCGTCTATCCTGTGCTATTATAGGCTTTTCCTCTCCCGGTGACCATTGTTTAAAAGAAAAAACAACAAAAAATACCCACAAAACCCTACAACTTCCTACCAGCTCGCCTCTTTTCCTTCTATCTAATATTTAATGAGCTGACGGCTACCTCTTGCGTCAGAAGGGAGGCTTTGGAACCTCTAAAAACAATGCTACTCGTCGTTCACTGGTTGCCAGAAACTGGAACTAGAGGGGTACTAGGCGCTGTGGGGTGATTAGTGGGATGAGTGTAAATACCCCGATAACCACTTCCATGGCGTGTAATTATTGATCATTCCCATTGACCGTTAGTGATGCCTCTGGTAGCAACGGTCCGAGGTGACGGACCTTTTTTTAGGTTGGCTGCCAGAACAATAAAAAGTCTTGAATTGAGTCTTTTTTGTGGCGGGATATTCCTTGAACGCTATTTCGAAATATTGTCCGCCGTGAAGGAAACTAGTAGGATTTAGTACGGGTTATGTTCCGCTGTTCACTTGTTGCAAAATCGATGGTCCCTTGGAGGCTGTCAGTGCTGCTTGGTTGGGAGCCACGGCACGCCGGGCTTGAACGACTCGGTCGGACAAACAGCAGCACATGAAGCCTGCTTCTAAAAGATCAAGATCTGAAACGTTTCAGATCGATAGGCGAGAGCGACTCACGCGAGGCGAACTCGCTAACCACCCTTTTTTAATTATTGATTGGTTGCAAAATGATATCGTGATATAAAGTGTTCAAAATGACCAGAGAGAAAGGACCAGGTGCTCTCAAGTACACTTGTGCGATATGCCAGAAGGATAAGTGGTGCGTTGACTTCCCGGAGGGGTGTTTTTCGAAATGCCATCCGGGCAGTACCTGCACCGACTGAATTTTGAAAGGCCAGGTTGAAAAATTGAAAGGACTATGTAGAGCATCCGAATAGAGGTCTAGGAAGCTGAAGATGAGACTGCAGAGCCTGGAACAAAAACACGCCCGCCAGATTCGCGAGCTAGAGGACAGCGACGCAAATCTAACCACAGGTCGGTCAACTCAACCCTTGGATGAACCACCAACTACCGTGGGTGGTTCCGCTGATCAACCTCTCGCTCCTGTAGTAAACACTGCATTTGCAGTTATAACAGGAGAGTTGGGACCGCATGCTACAGGAATTCTTCAACCAGTCAAGAAAAAGAAAAGAAAGAGGAAGAAGGGAAAGAAGAAAGAAGAAGAGAAAGTAGAAACAGAAGAAGAGAAAGTAGAAATAGAAGAAGAAAACAAAAGGAAGATAGGGGAAAAGACGAAGAAGAAGAAAAGAAGACCAACATGGAGAAGAAAGAGAAAACAGAGAAGTCGCTTCGCTTCCAAAAGTGAAGACTCTGTCCTCTGCAGCCAAATGTGCAAGCGTCATTTTTATCGGTGATTCTAAATGAAGGGATCTGCAACCTATGCTAGCGGCCCGCCGTTGCACCAGTGTGAGGGTAAGCTGTCTCACAGGAGATGAAAACCACCAGATAAGAGTAGAGGCTAATAAATCTCAGATTTTTGAAATTTCAGTCGTTGCCCTGATGGTAAGTGGCAACGAGCTCTACCTCAGAGGAGGTAGAAGAGGCCCTACAGGCGAGATCCTCCAGACGGTCATGAGGGCTATGGATGACTGTGTGTTGAAACCTCGCATACGTGTCGTAGTCGGAATGCTCCCGAGAAGAGGTCCAAGCCGGATCGCTCACTCGAGCAACGTCTCACTGAACCGATGACTAGCAGATTTATGTATGGCGGAGGAGATGTTATATGGCGACCCCTACCGCATTTTTTATGATAGAAACAATCTCTACCTAAGTGATGGGGTGCACCTTTCCTTTAAAGGAAATGCTGTACTCTCCAACCTGATACAAGATGTCGTGGAGCGGACTCAAAGGACGGTTTGGCCAAGAGTGAGGGCGGACGTGCACCAGTACGCCAAAGTCACCCCCTGGAACGACCTTCGCAGAGGTCAATAGAAAGGGTGCCACCACACCACCAAAAGTGAATAGAGAGATAAGTAAGACGGGAAACGGAAAAGCGTAGGGAGTCCTACATTCGAGGACTCCCTGAAAGTTCTTCTGTTTAATGCGAGGTCAATCAAAAACAAGTTTTTTGAACCTCGTGGCCTCGTAGCGACGGAAAAACCTGAAATGTTGGCCATAACAAAGTCGTGGGTAAAAACCTCAAACTGAGATTTTGAAGGTGAATTCACGATTCCCGGTTACCAGCTCTTCCTGAAAGATCGGCCAGGCAGAGACGGTGGCGGTGTGATATTGTATGTCAAGGATACACTTAAATCGACGAACTGCAACATTGTATCCGACAACGAGCTACTAGAAGTTGACCTAGATATAGGTCCTGCAAGATATAGGACCCTGCTGCTTAACAGACCCTCTGCCCAACTCGTTGAAAAGGACAGGGATCTGTACCGGCTGCTGGGTGAAACAGTTCAAGACAGTGTATGTATCACCATGGGTGATTTCAATACCCAAGTTGTTGACTGGGAAACCAGAGAACCTTGTGGCGAGAACGCACTACTCCTGGAGTTCGCGAACAACGAGTTCCTGACTCAATGTGTGAGAGAGCCAACAAGAGGGAATAATACCCTCGACTTAGTTTTCACTTCTGAGGATGACATCGTTGAGGATCTCTCTGTAGGGGAAGTGCTCATTGGCAGTGATCATCAATTAGTCAAATTTATAGTCAAGGCCCCTAAGTTAGAACCTGCGACTAGTAAATCGAGGAAACTTATTTGAGAAGAGCAGACTTTGCAGGTCTCCGTGCTGGATTGACTGATGCGAGGCTAGAAGTGTGTGAATACGTTGAAGATTCATTGAATAGATTCAAAACTACGTTCATCAGTCTTCAATCACGATTCATCCCTTTTAAAAGCATTGGGCGGTCTTCTGTTCAGCCAAAGTGGTTTAATCAAGAAATTGGTCAACCCCTGATGGAAAAAAGAACGATGTACCGGCAATCAAAGATTTCTGGTGCCTTTGAGGAGTACCTTAGGCTAGCTAGGAGATTAAAGTCCAGCATAAGGGCGGCAAAGCGTGCCGTGGAGATCCGAGTGGCGAGATATTGCAATGAGAATCCCAAGGAGTTCTTTAGTTATGTAAACATTCACCTTTAATGAATAAGGAAGGGCATTAAAGCACTCAGATGCAGAAACTGCTAACCTCCTGAACGACTACTTCTCTTCAGTATTTACTGAAGAGTGTAGTCACATGCCCCATCTCACGGATTCTTACTTGGGGGGAAAAGCTGGAAGAAATGGACTTCACTCAAGGAGAAATAAAAAAAAACACTGATCAAAAGAAGAATAAGTCCCCTGGCTCTGACAGGTTTCTACCTAAAGTGTTGAAAGAAGTGTGCGATGAAGTGTCACGACATTTAAACACAATCTTCAACGTGTTAATCTGGAACGGATGCGTTCCTAGAGAATGGCGTGAAGTGGATGTGACTCGTATCTTCAAGAAAGGAGACTCTAGCTATCCATCGAACTACCGACTTATTAGCTTAACCTCAATAGACGGAAACTTATGGAAATCATCATGGTGGACAAAATGACGTCATATTTAGAGTCCAAGTTGGGATTGAACAGTTACCAGCACAGGTCATGAAGGCAACAATCATGCCTAACGAATCTTGTGGAATTCTTCCACTTCGTTTTCAGGGCGCACGACCGGGATAAGGCGGTGGATGTTATCTACTTAGACTTTCAAAAAGCATTTGCTAAAGGAACCACACAGCCGCCTCCTCCGGAAAGTGCGTGCGCTGGGCATAGAAGCAAATGTAGCAAGTTGGATAAAGAACTGTCTAAGTGGCAGACGGCAACGGGTGGTGTTGAATGGACAGGCTTCTAAGTGGGTACCCGCTACTAGCGGTGTTCCTCAAGGTTCTGTCCTGGGACCAATACTGTTCATCATCTACGTCAACGAAGATTTCTAAATTTGCCGATGATACTAAGCTTGGTATGAACTTCGCAAGGATGGAAATACTGCTCGTCTTCAAGATGATCTTCCTGGTCTGATACGTGGCAAATGCCTTTCAACGTAAACAAATGCAAAGTGATGCATATCGGCCACCGAAATCCCCAATCACTTTATATAATTAAGGGCACTGCTTTTGGGTGTAACTATCACGAGTGACCTCAAGTTCTCGAAACAGTGTATTGAGGTGAAGAAGAAAGCCCAAAGGATGTTAGGGTATATATAGCGACAGTTTGGATATCGGAACAATGAGATATTACTGTGTTTGTATAAGTTTCTTTCCCGATGGCACCTGGAGTATGCCGTACAATTTTGGAGTCCTTTGTTTCAAAAGGATATCGTAAGATTAGAACGTGTGCAGGCCAGAGCAACCAAACTGATTCCCTCCATCAGACACAAGAGTTACGAAAATAGATTACGGGAATTAGCCTTGTTTTCGCTGGAGACCCAGAGACTGCATGGTCAGCTTATCGAAGTGTTCAAAATAGTTCAAGGCTTTGATATTGTAGACTACAGGGATATTTTCAAGCTTAGCCAGATCAGAACAAAAAATCACGGCTATAAACTTGAACTGAAGCGTTACCAGCGTGAGATGTGTGGGAGGTTTTTACATATAGCATCTGCACCACTTAGAACGCACTCCCAGTGGAAGTTGTCACAGGCAATTCTGTTGAACAGCTCAAGTTGAGAGCAGACAAAATCTTGAAAAATAGCCACTCGGAGACAGAAAGCATGGCACGAGTGCTCTTCTAGAGCGTCAATCTGACTATTTAGAAGACTGCGCCTGCTCAAGTGTTCACTCAAAGGTACCCTTTTGAATGGATCCTAAGGTCTAGTAAGGTACCTCTTTTCCTTGTTACTCCTTGATAATCTCTCTACTCTACCCCTCTTTTTCTCTAATCTAGCCTCTTTGTCTCTACTCTAACCCTCTTTCTCTTTATTATACCCCTCTTTTTTTTACTCCTCCCCCTTTCTCTCTACTCTAACCCTCTTTCTCTCTACGCTACCACTTTTTCCCTCTAATCTACCACTCTTCCTCTTTTCTTATCTAGTCTTTCTGTTTACTCTGCCCCTCTTTCTTTCTACTCTGCTGGATCGAGTAGAGATAAAGAGTGCTAAACTAGATAGAAAGAGAAGTAGACTAAACAGAAAGAATGGTCGAGTAGAGATGAAGAGTTGTAGATTAGAGAGAAAGACTGGTAGCCTAGACAAAAAGAGGTGTATAGTAGAGAAAACGATGGGTAGAATATATAGAAAGAGTGGTAAAATAGAGGTAGAGAGGGGTAGAGCGCGTAGAGAGATTATAGCGATAGTCAAATGAATAAAGAGAAACTGAGTAGAGAGTGATTGGAGAAAGAGTTACAAGAAAGAGAGCGAGAGATCTTTAACGAGAAGGTGACTCTTGGGGAGGTGGCCCTGGACCATTCTGATAGAGAGCGATGGACTTTAAAATTCTGATATTTATTAGCTTTTATTAACATTATGAGAAATTAAAGACGAAAGCTCTCCCCATCCACATCTCCAATTCGCTTCATGGGGTATGAAAATTTGAAACGATACATAAATGAGTTGAAATAATTTCCTAACTTTATCGAACATTTTTTTAAAAATTTTCTTCGCTATTACTAGAAACAATTTTCTCCGACAACTAGTTTTCGAAAAACTTTCAAAAAAACTTGTTCTAAATGGCTTAGGAATAAGTTTTACAGTATTCTTACATGTTGGATTTTTTTTATTTCACACCAGATTGAATGGTCCATATTATATATGCCTCTCAAGATTTTAAAAACTTCAATTCATTGTCTTTTCATAAGTCTAGTTTTTAAGCTGAATAAGTTTAACCTTTCTATCCGCATTTCATAATTATGGTTTCGTATAAATGGCATTAGTTTTGTGGCCCTGGCTTGAACTTTTTCCAATCTTTTGATATATTTTCTCAAATATGGTCCCCAGTATTTTTAAAGCCTTCTTTTCCACCTCTATGCATTGCTGTAAAGATTTAAGATCACTCAACTCATAAATGCAAGGTCCTTTTCTTTTATGTCACTGTCATTGTTCTGTCAAATAACTTGTATTCGTTTGTGTGATTTTTATTGCCACTATGCATTATAATCAAATTTCTAGATTTATCTCACTACAAGGATCAACTAGCCAACTAGTCAATGTCGTTTTTTAAAATCTTTGATATCCTCTTCACTAATCATACCCTTACCCATCTTTACTCATCAGCAAATTTCGACATTCTTTACACCAAACCAATGTCTATATCGTTTACGTAAATGATAAATAGCAAGGGGCCCAGGGCCGAACCATATGGAACTACCCGAGTAACAATATCTAGTCGGATGTTATTCGATTAATTACTAATCTCTTTCTACGATCAACCAGACAGTTTTCGATCCAAACTGCTATGCTTCTGACAGTTCCTAATGTTCTAATTTTAAACATTAACTTCTCATGTGGCACTTTATCGAAAGCCTTTGAAATTTAAATAATGAAAAATTCTAAGAGATTAGTTAAAATTGAATTTGAATAATGGAAAATTCTAAGAGATTAGTTGGACACGATCTATGTTCCCTGAAGCCTTGTTGCAAGTCACGCAATAATCAGTTCAGTCCTACATACTTGCTCAACAATTTTCTCTACAATGAAGCTTTCGATACAGATGTCATGCTTATTGGCTGGTAATTGCTGACTATCTATATTCAATCTTATTTTATATATAAGTGTTACATTAGCTAGCTTCCAATCCAGGAACAATTCCCGTTTCGAGAGAGGAATTAAAGATTTTCGCTTTAGTTGTTCGACTATTGAATCTCTATCACTTTTAGAACTTTTGGTGTAATCCTGTCAAGACCAGGTAATTTATATGCGTTAATTTTGTGAATAAGCCTCTCAACATCCGTAATTGAGCATCCTTTTGATTCCAAAAAGGATTATTACCCGAATACCAAGTATTGAGTGTAAGGTGAAAATTCCCATGTTTTGGTAAATATTGTCTCAAAATATTCCTTTAATGTATGAGCTCTATCTCTATCTTTGAATAGTAAAGCAATTTTCTTGTCTTTAATTGGTCCAATACTATCTTTGTTTGTATTCTACTGTTTACTAGTGCAAACAAGTGTTTGGGATTTGATTTACAGTTTAAGGCCAATTTAATTTCGTCACTGCACTTCGCCCTTTTAATTTCCGCTTTAACCATTTTGCTTAGCTGAAAATATTTCTTTAATGCCTTTAGATTGGTTACAATTGAATATTTTGTAATCTCACTTTTGCATATTTTTCGAATGCAATCAATCGTTCATTCCGAATCCTAAACAAACAGTTTCCGTTTGAGCTTTTTGTCTGGGCCCTATGTATGTCCACAACTTATCCTTTGTTTGTATTTTATTTAATCTTTCTCACAGTAGAGAAAATAGTATAAGGATAAGAGAGAAAAGGGAATGAGTAGAGATAGAGAGTAGAGGGAAAGTGGATAGTAGAGAGATAAATAAGAGTGAGAGTAGAGAGAGTAGATAAAAGAGTAGAAGCAGAGGAAAAATCAATGAGAGATAGAGGGGATAAATACCAGAACGAGAGAATAGAGCCAGAGACGAGAGAGAGAGAGTAGAGGGAAAGTAAACCGAGATAGAGTATTTATTTATTTTTTCAGCGCCAATCTGGCGACCGCCTACTGGGGCGTAAGTTGCCGAAAAAGATGTATTAGAGAGAGCAGACATATATACCCAGGAATAAAGAATCCATATATATATATATATATATATATATATATATATATATATATATATATATATATATATATATATATATATATATTTTTTTTTTTTCCTTCATCCCATAACGAAGCAGTTGATCACTTAACCCAGCCTACGAAACTACACGAGAGAGAATACCTTACCCAGACCCTATAGTCCTAATACACCATTGATTTGGTGCTGCCTCCTGGACAGCTTTTAATTACTGGAGTATACCAGGTGTGGTATCAATGGGGCCGTTAGGAAAGTAGCTCTTTCCTCACGGGCACATGGCCCCTCAAAGCTACTTCTCGAGTAGTCTCCCAATCCAAAAAGGGTTCTCGTGATAATCGTTCTAAGTTTGTTCAATCCATTTTCACTCGCTCGTTGGATTCTATTGACAACGAAAGAGATTTAGATTATTCTTGCTTACTTGTACTAAAGTCTAACAACACTACTCCGCTTTATAATGTTGCCGGGTTTTTTTTAATGATGCTTTTGAATCTCGTCGTAATGAGCCACGTCGTATGTGTGCTCAGGATGAATGAGACATTGTGGTGGAGGTCTCCTCTCGCACCCAACACAATGTTGTACGAGTTCTCTTTTGTAGCAGATATTCCAATCTCTGTGGATTTTCATCCTAGGCTCAATTTTGTGTAATAAGATCTAATGAGTTGAAAGATTACGACATGTCTCGGCTCCAAAGTAAGCTGTCAAGGAGGCATCGTGTTACTAATGTGTTTAGGCTAACTAAGCCCACCGGCTCAACTCCTAACATTTCCCATACGATGATTCCAACATTTGAACGGCAGGAACCTTCTCAATATATGAGGGCTGGGTACCTGCAGATCCCAGTAAGCTGTTATTCAAAACTTTCAAACGCACGTAGATCTGTTTATTCTGACTATAATTATTATGTTCCTGTGTGCACCACTTCCGCGTTTTGGTTATTGGGGATGGCTTCCCTAGTGCTGCAACCAAAAAATGCCCGTGTTTCATATTAGAAAAGGAAGTTCTTTCGATGTGTCACTCGCTGTACATAGACATTAGAAAGACGCGCCATCGATTTCAAGAGCAACTCTCTCCATAAAGGAGTCTCTACTCCGATGTTCTCGTGATGATGGGAGGAAGCGGATTCAAAACCAGTCACTTACACCGAAGATTCTCATGCTCATAATAATAGGCGCCACACTCAGCATGTTCGGCATTTAACCGTCAGAGCGTCTTTGCCCCAGAAATTGTGTCATGGTGATTAGAATGATACTTTGGCTGACATACAGAATTAGATACTAGAGACTTCCGCTCACATAGGTGCACCTGCAACAAGTGGCCAAACACCTAAGCCCCAGCACGAGAGGAAGGACTCGTCTTCCGAAACATCGTTGGTTACAAGCAAGCGTGCGGCGCATGATACCGAACGCAAGGACGATGACTAACCAGCGGCTGCAACAAATAACTCGAGTGATTCTTTATCCGATATGAACCACGTTGTGGATATCCGTCCCACAGAGGATGATAGCCTCACCGCTCAGCACACTTTTGCATAAGTGTGGGTGGTGCCTCACAATCTACTTCCGACACAGAGACCCAGTTCTCCGACGGGAGACAGCCCCTGAAAGCTTACAGGATAGTCATACCTTGGCATCTGAGTCCACGTCTGGTTTGACTCATAAAAAGAATATCACTGATGCTCATGCCGATCTTCCTTTGCAACCGTGTGCTGGACTGCAAAGTCAATACTCGAGCGACCATTCCCGTCGGGATTTGAGCCCCCTTCTTCAAGAAAGTAGAGGGAGAGGTGACGTTTCCTTGTCGCGGGAAGAGAGATGGGGGGACCTTTGACTTTTCGAGCTATGTCGGCGGGGGTACCTCTTCTGGGTACCCCTGGTAGGGCTTCCCTTGTCGATTTGGTCGGAAACCAGGTTCCAGACTAAGTGCGTCATTCCCTTCTTTTTCTACTCTATCCTTCTCCTTTTTAACTTTGTTCCTATCTCTCCCACTTATACAAAAAGAAAAAAAACAAAAAGTTTACTCCTATCATGTCACTCTTTCCCTTTTTTCCCTATATCTACATATAAGGACCTGGTAGCTACCTCACGCGTCAGAAGAGAGGCTTTGGAACCTCTATAAACAACGCCAATCGACGCTCACGTGTTGCGAGAGACTAGGACTAGAGGTGTCCTAGGCGTTGGGGCACGATGAATGGGATGAGGGTAGTGCCCCGTTAACCCCTTCACTGGCGCGTAATTATTGACCGTTCCCAGTGCCCGTTGACGGGTGCCTCTGGTAGCATCGGTCCGAGGTGACGGTTCTTTGTTCTCAGGTTGGTTGCCAGGCCAATAAAAAGCCTTGGGTCGAGCCTCTTGGTGGGGCAGGATATCCATTGAACGCTGCTTCGAGATCCTGGCCGTTGTGAAGGGAACTAGTAGGAGTTTAGTAAGGGGCGTGCTTCGTTGTTGTTCACCTGGTGACAAATCGATGGCCCCTTCGGGGACCGTCTGTGCTGCTTGGTTGGGAGCCACGGCACGCCAAAGTTGACGACTCAGTCGTACGAACAGCAGCACATGGAACGTGCCTTCTGAAAGATCCGAAACGTCTCCGATCGATAGGCGGAAGCGACTCACGCGAGGAGAACTCACCAACCCCCTTTTTTCTATTGATTGGTCACAAAGTTTTGAAAGAGAGAAAGTGTTCAAAATGACAGGGAAAAAAGGTCCAGCTGCACTCAAATATACATGTGCGATATGCCAGAAGGATAAGTGGTGCGTGGACTTCCCGGAAGGATGTTTTTCGAAATGCCACCCGGGAAGTATATGCACCGACTGCATCCTTAAAGGAGAGGTCCGAGAGGTAGTGGCATACTGCAATGAACTCAAGGATCTCTTTACAACCTCTGAAGGAAAATCTAGGGTGCTGGAAAGTAAAGTACAGACCCTAGAAACGCAGCACGCGCTTCAGATTCGGCGTCTCGAGGAAAAAATCCTAGAGCTAGCCTCTAAACTAGAGGCCCAGTCAGCTCAAGCTCGAGACGAAACTCTCACTGACTTGGGTGGTTCCGCCGATGTTACTCCAGCCCAAGGAGGTGAAACTGCATTGGCAGTCCCACTTCTGCCATGCGGAGCCAATGATAAAAAAAAAGAAAAAGAAGAAAAACGACCTTAATGCAGCTCACCCCAGTGTAGAGGATTCGAGCGTTACTGGTGCGCAAGGAAAAGTGAAAAGAGAAGAAGAGAAAAGAGAAACGGAAGAAGAGAAAACAAATGAAGACAATAAAAATAAGATGAAAAAGCAAAAAAAGAAAAATGAAGAGATACAAGAGGAAAGCGGCAAGTCGCTTCCGAGAGGAAAGAATAAGTCACCTGCTGACAAATGTGCAAGAGTCACCCTTATTGGTGATTCTCAAGCACGGGGCCTGCAGTCTTTGCTAGCGGCCCGCCTTCGCACTAGTGTGAAGGTAAGCTGCCTGCCAGGATGTGGTAACCACCACATCAGAGTAGAGGCTGAAGAATCACAGATTTCTGAGAGCTCAGTCGTTGCTCTGATGGTCAGTAGAAACAACCTCCTCCTGAGAGGAGGTAGGGTAGGCCCTACAGATAAAATCCTTCACACGGTCATGGGTTACGTGGACGACTGTGGGCTGAAAACCCGCAAGCGTGTGGTAGTCGGGATGCTTCCGAAAAGAGGTCCAACACGGACCGCTCACTCGATGAATGTCTCTTTAAACCGGCGCCTGGCAGATTTGTGTACGGCAGAGGGAGTCTTTTTTGTGGACCCGTACCCGCACCTTTTATGGTAGAAATGATCTCTACCAAAGGGATGGTGTACATCTTTTCTTTAAAGGAAAGGCCTTTCTGTCGAGCAGGATCTAGGATGTTGTAGAGAGGACCAAAAGGAGTATCCGGCCCAGAGTGAGGGCGGACGTACGCCAGTATGCCTGTGTCACTCTAGGAACGACCTTCTCAGAGGTCGCAAAAAGGGGTGCCTCGCCAACAAACAAGCTGGGAAACGGAAGAGCGTAGGGAGTCCTACAGTTGGGGAATGTTCTTCTGTTCAATGCGAGGTCAATCAGGAACAAGTTTCCTGAGCTCCGTGGCCTCGAGGCGACGGAATAACCCGAAATGGTAGCCATAAAAGAATCGTGGATAAAAACCTTAAACCGAGACTTTGAGGGCGAATTCACGGTTTCTGGCTACCAACTCTTCCACAAAGATAGGCCAGACAGAGAGGGTGGCGGTGTGATGTTGTATGTCAAGGATACAGTCAAATCTACGAACTCCAACATTATATCCGATCACGAGCTCCTAGGCATTGACCTAGATATAGGTCCTGTCAGATACAGGACCCTGCTGCTTTACAGACCCCCTTTCCAACCCGTTGAAAAAGCCAGGGGACTGTACCAGCTGCTGGGTGAGCTTGTTCAAGGCAGAGTGTGCATCGTTATGGGCGACTCCAAGAGACAAGTTGACTAGGAAACCAGAGCAGCCTGTGGCGAGAGCGCGCCACCCTTAGAGTTCGCCAAAAACGAGTTCCTCACTCAATGGGTCAGAGAATCGACGAGAGGAGACAATATCCTCGACTTGGTCTTCACCTCTGAGGATATCGTTGATGATGTCTCTGTAGGCGAAGAGCTCGGTGGCAGTGATCACCAGCTATTTAGATTTAGCGTCAAGATCCCGAAGGTAAGGTCTGTTGCCAGTCAATCAAGGAAACTTGACTTGAGAAGAGCAGACTTTGCAAGCCTTCGTGCTGGGCTAACTGATGTAAGGCTAGCGGTATGCGAAGAGGTTGAGGATTCGTGGAACAATTTCAAAAATAAATTCATGAATCTTCAATCAAGTTGCATCCCTTTGAAATGCCTCCGTCGGTCTTCTGTTCAACCAAAGTGGTTTAATCGAGAAATCGGCCAACTTCTTAGGGAGAAGAGAAATGCGTACCGGCGATCGAAGATCTCGGGTGCATTTGACGAGTACCGTATCATAGCCAGGATAGTGAAGTCCAGCATAAGGGCGGCTAAGCGTACTGAGGAACTCCAAGTGGCGAGACTCTGCAAGGAGAATCCCAAGGAGTTCTTCGGCTATGTAAATAGCCGTAAACCAATCCATCGTAGGATTGGGCCTGTAGTGGACGAGGAGGGTGCATTAACTCAGTCAGATGCAGAAAATGCTAACCTTCTCAATGACTACCTCTCCTCAGTGTTTACTAAAGAGTGGCGTCCCATCCCCCAGCTCACAATTCCTACTGGGGGAAAAAGCTGGAGGCAATGGACTTTACCGAAGGAGAAATAAAGAAAAATGATCGCTGACCTAAAGACGAATAAGTCCTCCGGACCGGACAAGTTTCTACCCAAGGTGTTGAAGGAAGTGTGCGATGAAGTATCACGGCATCTGTGCGCTATCTTTAACATGTCAATCCCGACCAGATGCGTTCCTAGAGATTGGCGTAAGGCGGAGGTGACTCCGATCTTCAAGAAAGGAGACCCCAGCCATCTGTCAAACTACCGACCTATCAGTCTTACTTCGATAGGCGGTAAACTCATGGAAAGCATGATGGTGGACAAAATAACGTCGTATTTAGAGTCAAACCTGCTACTGAGGAGTTCCAAGCACGGCTTCCGAAGGCAACGGTCATGCCTGACGAACCTTGTGGAATTCTTCCACTTCGTATTCAGTGAGCACGATCGGGACAAGGCGGTGGATGGGGTTTACTTAGACTTCCAGAAAGCCTTTGATAAGGTACCACACCGCCGCCTTCTCGGGAAAGTGCGAGCGCTGGGCATAGACGGAAAAGTAGCCGGCTGGATCGAGAACTGGCTAAGTGGCAGACGGCAACGGGTGGTGGTGAATGGACAGACTTCTGAGTGGGTGCCCGTTACTAGCGGGGTGCCTCAAGGTTCTGTCCTGGGACCACTACTATTCATCATCTACGTCAACGACATGGACGGTGACATGGTTGCCAAGATTTTCAAATTTGCTGACGATACCAAGGTTGGTATGAACGTTGCAAAGGATGGAAATACTGCCCGCCTGCAGGAAGATCTTGGGAAGATTGGGGAGGGGTCGGACACGTGGAAAATGCCTTTTAACGTGGGGAAATGTATTTTAATTCATATCGGCCACAGAAACCCCCAATCTCATTATATCCTTAAGGGCACTGCTCTTGAATCGAGTGACACTGAAAAGGACTTGGGTGTTACTATCACTAGCGACCTCAAGTTCTCGAAACAGTGCATCGAGGCAGAGAAGAAAGCCCAAAGGATGTTAGGCTACATAAGGCGCCAGTTTGGATACCGTAACAAGGAGATAGTACTTTCTCTGTACAACTCCCTCGTTCGGCAGCACCTGGAGTATGCCATACAATTTTAGAGTCCTTCATTTCGTAAGGACATCGCGAGATTGGAACGCATACAAGCCAGGGCAACCAAGCTGATTCCCTTTATCCGACATAAAAGTTATGAGGATAGACTAAGGGAATTAAATCTGTTCTCGCTGGAAACCCGTAGACTGCGTGGTCAGCTCATCCAAGTTTTCAAAATACTTCGAGGGTTCGACAATGTTGACTACCGGGATATTTTAACACTGAGTGAGAACAGAACACGCAATCACGGCTACAAACTTGAACTGAAGCGTTACAACCGCAATATGTGTGGAAATTTTTTCACCTACAGTATCTGCGGTAAGTGGAACGCATTTCCAGTGGAAGTTGTCAACAGTGAATCTGTTGACCAGTTCAAGTCAAGACTAGACAAAGTCTTAAAAAGCGGCCGTTTAGGGACGCAAAACAATTGAGCAGCCATGTGCCTGCTCGATTGCTAGTCCAAAGGTACCCTCTTTGAATGGACCGTAAGGTCTCCTAGGTTACTCTCTTTCCTTGTAACTCCTTGTAACCTCCGTTTCTTCTTCTCTCCCATCTACTGGTACTTTAACTCTTGTAGCACTGCCACTTTCTTATAATCGCCAGTACTCCAATAATAAATAAAAAAATGTATTATGTAGTACTTCTAAAATAATTAAAATCAATTTGTTATCCTTCAAAGTAACTTGTATATGTAAATCCAATATATATATATATATATATATATATATATATATATATATATATATATTAGAATTCCCCTATATTAAACAATTCCCCTAGAACCGCCTTGCTAAAAATATGTTCCAACCAGCTTTGCTCTTCCTCATTGTGTTTTCGTCTTCTGACTCACAAGGTTTGTTCAATAAGTGTTTCACAATTCTCGTTAACAAATTCATCTTAAACGTGTGAGTACTGCACTTATATAATTTTAATTCATTACAGACCCCAATTCACTTATTACCATTGTGATCCGTTAACATTCTTTATCCCGTGAATACCCTATCTTGTTAAATAACTTTTTGTTTACATCAAATTAGTATCCTGTTATTACATACATTTAATTAACAACTAACATCTTGTGAATTGCCTTTTTAATCATTTCACATATCTACTAAATAGTAACTCGTTGTACATATACCAATTTGTATCAAGTTATATTCAATAAATTATCTTAAATATAATATATTTTCATACCTCGTGTATTCAAAGCCCTCGTGTTTACCACCTTCCGTCACGTAGGCCGAATCTAAAAGTTAAATTTTCATTTCTATCAATCTAATTTATGTGTACAGGATATTGTACTTATATAGTATCTAGGTCAACAATATAATAACCAGGACACATAAAAATGGTGCTCAGAATTTAAGTAATCTCCCGTCAGTCAATAAATAATAATTTTCAAAACTCCTCGCCACGTGGTGGAATTGTCAGGATGTTCTTTCCAGCCTGACAATTGTTTGTTTTGTTCCCTGAACCTCACATCTAATTTGGTTATGACCAGATGAGACCTACCGGGTATTTTGGACCAATTTCCCACTCTGTTTTTATTATTAGCTGCCTTTAATGCCCATCACCTGTACAGTTGAATCTCTCTTAAGGTCGAATCCCTTATGTACTCTTAATTCAGGCAATGTTGCTTCTATAGGAGTACTAGTTTATAGCGGCACAATTTTATAGGGGCTAAAGGTATATAGGGGTGACCAGTATATGGTGAAGGTGTATTGATGAATGATCTCCAATTAATGAATTATGTGACTCCAAATATGAATTCTTCACATTGATCTTATTTTTGTTGGGCTTAGGGGCGTGACGATTTGCCTTCCTGGCCGCCGTGCTGACGGGATTCAGCACCCCGTCTGACCCCAGCTTAGCCTCTATTCCTTCTTTCAGAACGCTTGTGTTTCTCCCCTGTTTCCTCGCTTTTCATACAACCTCTCCCACAACTTTCTCTGGTCAGCCTCTAATTTCACAGGGTAGATGCTGACCTTCTTCTCAGCCAACCGTCCCGGATCGGGGCTGAGGAGGAAGGAGACAATGTTCCCTAACCCCTGAGCTCGAGTTTGGGATGGTGGTTTTTTAACAACCTGCTTCATCCCCATCCATACCTTCCTCACATCCCTTTTCCTTCTCTCTTCACACTCTATCAATTTTACGCCGTGCCCAAGGTGGAGCCGCCGTGCTGAAGGGCTGCCAAGTCATCAGGCGGAAGGGGTGGCCTTAAATGGCGGCACCTGGCTCTTCCAGGCCTGTACGCACCCCTTGCAGAGCGGGTTGCGGCGAGGGGTGATGAGCGATTGCTTCCCGTATAAAATATAGGGTCAGCATGCCCAATGATAAACAAATAAAAAATCAACCCTCAACCTCCCCTGTTCCATCGACGGAGCCGCCCTCGGGCAGCTCCACAGAAAAATGTAGGTCCCCTTCCCTGTGCTTACGCAGGGGACCCTCCAAATTTCTCTAACAGGAGAGGATGCTTACTTCTCTCCTTCGCGCCTACAGCTGTAGGGGACTCCCCCTCACCCCATTCTCTGGAGGTGATTTCGGGCACCTCCCTGTTCCCAGCGGCATTCCCCGCTTTTTTTCCAAGGGAACTGCCAAGAAAGCCAGCATGCAGCCCAAAGCCGACCGCTCCCCAATAAAGCGGCACGGTAGTGCAAACCCTCTTAGGGGAAAGAGGAAAACCAGGTCCCTTCGGTCGCTCACCTCAAAAGACCAGCTAGCAAGAATATAAAACCTTGCTGGGGTCAACGCCTGTGCCTCCCCAGACGTGACTAGAGACAGTTCTGTCAACGGGACATGTGATATCCTGGGGGTGGGGATGGCTAACTGGAGGCCCCCCTGAGATAGATATGGTCCTTGAGGCAACCCAGCCTCAGACGGTAGGGCTTTCCATGGGAGAGAATCCGAATCCAAACACGAATCTGCCCATATGCAAGGTCCTCCTCAAACGGCTAGGGTTTCCGAGGCAGTACAAGGAGGGGAGGGATCTTCTCCGACCGGTGCTCCTACGAGTGCCAGGATTTTCATTTTGGAGAAGGACCTAGCTGAGGCCGTCCCTCTGTCCTGAGGGCTCCTACCGGCGGAGGGGAGAAGCGGGTTTATTCCCCGCCCACTCCTAAAGTGAAAAAGAACAGAGAAAAGACTAAAAAGACTCAGGGCTCCTCTCCATCCGGGGGGCTGCGGGGAAGGATTGGTCTGCTGCTTTAGTAAGCGACCAAGCTAAGATCGGTACATCCGGCCCCTCTGCCCCCCGAGGTTCCGAGCCCCCGATTAAGAACAAAAGTGCGCAGAACGGAGCCTCGATTAAGACGGGGCCCCTCATTCAGAGATTGCCTGGCGATTTCGAGCCCGCTGGATTCAAACGCTTCTTACTTATTCGCTCAACTGATGGCAGCATGTTGGCCAGGGGCAAAATGATCCATCAGAGGAGAGCTTTAGCTACTGTAATTGGTGGAGAGCCGAAGGTGACCAGTTTCTCTGACGGGAACCTTGTGGCAAATGCGGTGGATCCGTCCAAGCCGGCCAAGATAAATGCTCTTCGGACACTTGATGACACCCCAGTGAGTGTGACGCCACACTCTACCAGGAACTTTGTGAAAGGAGTAGTTTATGCGAGGGAATTCGTTGACTACTCCATAAAAGTTATCACCCTAGTGCTTAACGACCCCGGGGCAGTCAAGGTCGAACGTGTGATGAGATAACAGGGAAGGGCTTTGAGACCCACCCCTACACTCTTCGTCACGTTTGACTGTAACAAGGTCCCTGAGTCGGTGCGTGCCGGTTGGTACCGCTACCTCGTGAAGGCATTCGTGCCACTGCCGCGGCGGTGCTAATACTGTCACCGCTTCAGCCATACGAATCGTTCTTGTAGACGTGCAAATTCAGGGTCACAAGAAGTCTGTGTAAATTGCTCCAAGGCCGCACACGATAAGTTTAAATCTTGTGTGGCCATTGTGTCAATTGCTGAGAGCCACACCCCGCTTCTCCTAAGCAATATGGTGCATATCTCCTTGAGAAAGAAATCCTGGTCGTTCAGGCCCAGGATCGACTCTCATTCCGCGAGGCTAAGGACTTGGTCCTGGCGCGCCCGGCTCTGCCTGGGACGTCATATGCCTCAATAGTTAGAAAGGCACCCTCTGCTCCTGGCCCATCCAGACCAACGAGCACTGTTGTTTCCGCGCCCATTCGGAGCCCTTCTGTGGGCTTTACTCAACCCAGGCGCTTCCCAGGTAAAGCTGGCGGCAAAAAGGGTTCATACCCAGCCCTGGCTAAAACTAGGGCTCCCCCCTCTTTCCCCAGCGGGACCGTTTCCCGTCAGGAGAAACGGCCACGCGCCTCAACAGAGTTGTTAGACTAACAAGAGGCAATACCTCTCAAGTTGGTCGCCAGGCCATCTTCCGGGGTTTCTAAAGCTGTCCCCCGAAAAGAGGACCGCAACAAAGGAGCTTCGGTTCCTTCGCCCACGCCTAGTGGTGAAGCGAGTGGCTCGGAGACGGTGGTTCCTCGAAAAGAGAACCCCCGCCTCGGAAGCGGCAACGCCCGCCTAAAGGTTCGAGGCGGGGAGAAGAAAAGACTCGCATGACGAGCCCAACCTCCCCCAATAAGTCCTCGAAGGCGACAGCACCTTCAACGCTTTGTCCAGGCAACAGCGCCCGAGGTTCTGCCATTTCCGTCAAGGTCTTCTGTTCCAGGAGGGCCCCTGCGTCTCCTCCGAGCAAGGCCTGGAGGGCATATTCATTCAATGGAATTGCCGTGGACTCCGGGAAAACTGGGAGAAGCTGCAGAGGCTCGTCTTGCCCGATTCCCGTTAGCTATTCTTCTGCAGGAGACCATATTAGGCGCGTTCCCCCTGCCCGCCATCCCGGGGTATAAAGGTTTTGCGACCCCACCACCACGGGATGGCCGAGGTTGGGTGATGCGCGGTTTACATCCGGCATGATGTCTCCGTTCTTCCTTTCTCTTTAAATACCTCCTTTCAGGCAGTGGCTGTGCAGCTGCGCCTGGATAGGAGGTATACTATAATTTCTGCGTACATTCAACCGTCAGCTCACTTCGTGACACGGTTGCCGAGTCCCTTTCTCTTGCTTGGAAATCTGAACGGCAGGCATCCTCTCTGGGGAGATTACTCAATAAATCCTAGGGGACAAGTCTTTGCCGATCTGATCGAAGAGCTTGAGATGGGTGTCCTAAACGTGGATGAGTTTACGCATCACTGTCCGAGAACCGCTTCATTTTCTTGCCTTGACCTATCTTTGTGCTCTTCGGATGCACAACCTGATTTTGATTGGGGGTTGGTCGATGACCTCCATGGTAGTGATCACTTTCCCATTCAAATATCATTTTCAGGGCAACTGCCGCCTGAGAGCCCACCTCGGTGGTGCTTGGCGCGGGCGCGGTGGCCTGCATTTCAGAAAATGACTGAATTCTCTATCTCTGTCGAGGAGTTTAGGTCGGTAGATGAGGCCGTTGAGTTCTTCTCCAGGAACCTCATCGCCGCGGGCCTGACTACCCTTCCTAGTACGGTTGGCCGTTTTGCATGCCGTCCACTCCCATGGTGGTCGGCCGAGTGTGAGACGGCCCTCAAACAGAAGCGTTATGCCTACATGAGCTATAAGCGCCGCCCGAACGATTTCACTGTCGGTGAATTTCATCGGACTAGGGTAAGGTTCCGGTATATTTCGAAGCACGCCCGGCGCTCTTCTTGGCGGCATACGTGTCTTCACTTAACGGGACGACCCCTCTGGCAGAGGTGTGGAAGCGAGTCAAAAGGATTCGGGGCAAGTTCTCGCAGGACCCCCATCCCGTCCTCCAGAAGAATGGGACCGCAATCTCAGACCCCGCGTCCGTGGTGGAATCCTTCGTGATCTCTTTTCCGCATTCTCTAGCCAGGATGCTGCTCCGCCAGCATTCAATGCACGTCATGATGTCGCGATTGGCCGCCGGCTTGACTTTCCCTCCAGAGGCAGAGAACCCTTCAATGACAGGTTTACTGTCAGTGAGTTACGTTCCACTCTTGTTTCGTGCGCGAACCCCGCCCATGTCCAAATGATGTCCCGTACGCCATGCTTCGACACCTGAGTGAGCAAGGCATGGCCTTTCTGTTAGATTTTTTAAACAGGATCTGGGTAGAGGGTAACCTCCCAGTCTCCTGGCCAATCGCTACTGTGCTAGCTTTTCGCAAACCAGGGAGAGATCATTCTACCCCAGCCGGTTTCCGCCTAATTTCTCTAAATCTCCTGCGTGTGCAAGTTGATGGAGAAATTGGTAAATATTAGATTAGCCATTTTCTGGACAGTGGAGGCCATTTGTGTTCTGCGCAGTGCGGCTTCCGCAAGTTCCATTCCACGTCGGATGCTCTGCTTAGACTGGAAAATGTTGTCTGCGATGCCCTCCTTCTTAGACATCACTTCGCCACGGTGTTTTTCGATCCGGAGATCGCTTATGATACCGCGTGGCGATACCGTATCATCGAGACACTCTACACGATGGAGGCGAGGGGACGCCTCCCAAAGTTTTTATCTGAATTTTTCCGAGATCGCCGAGTCTGCGTACGGGTGGGCGGAACCCTCTCCGACCTAATGGAACAGGAAGAGCGTGTCCCGCAGGGAAGTTTTATCAGCGGTACACTCTTTGCCTTGAGCATCAACCGCATTACTTTGGTTCTGCCGGAAGATGTTCTCTCTATGCTCTACTTGGCGACCTTTCGATCTCTTTTGGCGCGGCCCAGATGCCAACTCTGGAGCGTCGACTCCAACAAGCATTGAACCGCGTCTCTCGCTATGCCAAAGCCCACAGACTTTGTTTTTCTTCGGGCAAGACTAAGGTGGTACACTTCTGCCGCCATCCATGGCTCCACCCTAACCCAGACTTGTTTCTTAATGGGGTGCGCCTGGAAGTGGTTGCATCACACCGTTTCCTTGGTCTTGTATTTGACCGATGCCTAACATGGGAGGCTCATATTCGCAGCCTTACGGTCTCTTGTACCCGCGCCATGGATATTCTTCCTTCCGTGACGAAAAGTGTTTGGGGCAGTGATAGGGCTACTGCCTTACCTTTTTATCGATTCTTTGTCCGTTCGAAATTCGAATATGGATGCGAGTTTTATGCTTTCGCAGCCGAACGTCTATTGCGGAAGGTGGACTCGATCCACCACACCGGCCTTCGCTTGGCGACCGGTGCCTTCCGCACTTCCCCTATTGCTAGCCTGCTTGTCGATACTGGAGAAATGCCACTATCTCTGCGCCGTGCACAGTAAATTACTCGCCTGAACGCACGAGCGAAGCGTCTTCCTTTGTCGCCAACGGCTCTCAAAGCATCCGCAGCTGATCTCGACGGTGCCTATGTCTCCTAGACACGCAAGTCATACCCTAAGCCCTTTGGTTTAGGGCTAGGAAACTCCTTCGAGAGGTAGATATAGCTCTCGGGCTGGTGGAGCCCCTGGCTCTGCCTAGAACGCCACCCTATATGGTACCACCGTTGGCTATTTATCGCCACGCCTCTGCTCCCAAAGCTTGTACAGCGCCTGCAGTATTGCTTTCGGCCTTTTGGGAGCACATATCGCGTCAAGCTAGAACCGTGCGAGTGTATACGGATAGGCCAAGTCGAAGAGAGGGTCGGTTTCAACGCCGTATCCCCTTTGTTTGAAGTACGTGGGGCCCTGCCAGGCCCTACGTCTGTCTTCACGGCTAAGCTGGTGGCAATACACCACTCGGTACGGGAGTGACTCAAAAAGAGCCCTAGGTGCTCTCAGGGCATTGAAATCTCCACTCCGTCTTGTTCGCGATATCCGTGATGCCACGTTTTTATTAAGCCGGGTGGATGTCAAGATTATCTTCTGCTGGGTTCCTAGACATGTAGGAATTACGTCGGATGAGCACGCCGGTCAGGGCGCCAAAGAGTCCGCGAGGACGGAGCCACCGGACCAGCGTTTCTCTTCCACACACAGACTACATGACAGGAATAAGGGCATAAGGGCAGCTCTTCGGACTCATATTATATATATATATATATTTATATATATATATATATATATATATATATATATATTATATATATATATATATATATATATATATATATATCCTTTAAATATAATAATTCCTTAAAACAATTGATGATTGCCAGGAAACCCAAAAAACATCATAACATAGGCGTATATGCAATACCATGCAACGATTGCCATAAAGTTTATATAGGGGAAACGGGGAGAAATCTAGGCAAGAGATTGCATGAACCCAAAAGATATTAGAGTGGGCAGCGAAAGCAGTGGAATATTTTGCCATGTTAGAGACTTGAATCTTTCGATCGATTTCAATGGAAGTAAAATGGTATTTAAATCAGCTAACTATATATTATATATATATATATATATATATATATATATATATATATATATATATATATATATATATATATATATATATTATATATATATATATATATAAATATATGAGGAATTAAACCACATTCTCCGAAGACAATTTAATTCAGAACAGTTTCGGTGTATCTCACACCCTTTTTTAACTGACACTGGATAGAAAATATAAGAAAAATGCATACAAGCATGACACAAGGTCAGGTCGTGAAAGATCCCCTCTTTTTCCCCCAATATCCTACTTGTGGCTAATCTGGGGGGATGGGTTTAGGTCTAAACATATTGAAGGGCTGAAATTTTACTATTTTGTTTATTTACCTTCTTATTACAGGATTCAAAGAAAATTGCCCCCAGATAGATTTAAATTAGGAACTGACGATATCAAGCTCGATTCTACGATTCTTCTCTTAACATAGTTAGCCGATTTAAATACCATTTTACTTCCATTGAAATCGATCGTATGATTCTTGTCTCTAACATGACAAAATATTCCACTGCTTTCGCTGCCTACTCTAATATCGATTTCAATGGAAGTAAAATGGTATTTAAATCGGCTAACTATGTTAAGAGAAGAATCGTAGAATCGAGCTTGATATCGTCAGTTCCTAATTTAAATCTATCTGAGCGTCAATTTTCTTTTAATCCTGTAATAAGAAAGTAAATAAACAAAATAGTAAAATGTCAGACTCTTCAATATGTTTAGGCCTAACCCGCCCCCGTCCCCAGATTAGCCACAAGTAGGGGATTGGGAGAAAAAAGAGGGTCATTCACGACCTGACCTTGTGTTATGCTTGTATGCACTTTTCTTATATTCTCTATCCAGTGTCAGTTTAAAAAGGGTGTGAGATAAACCGAAACTGTTCTGAATTAAATTGTCTTCGGAGAATCTGGTTCAATTCCTCATATATATATATATATATATATATATATATATATATATATATATATATATATATATATATATATATATATATATATATATATATATATATATATATTTATATATATATATATATATATTTATATTTATATATATATATATATATATATATTTATATATATATATATATATATATATATATATATATATATATTTATATATATATATATATATATTTATATATATATATATATTTATATATATATATATATTTATATATATATATAATATTTATATATATATATATATTTATATATATATATATATTTATATATATATATATATATATATATATATATATATATATATATATATATATATATATATATATATATATATATATATATATATATTTATATATATATATATATTTATATATATATATATATATTTATATATATATATATATTTATATATATATATATATATATATATATATATATATATATATATAAATATATATATATATATATAAATATATATATATATATATATAAATATATATATATATATATTTATATATATATATATATATTTATATATATATATATATATAAATATATATATATATATATATAAATATATATATATATATATAAATATATATATATAATATATTTATATATATATATATATATATTTATATATATATATATATATTTATATATATATATATATATATAAATATATATATATATATATAAATATATATATATATATATAAATATATATATATAATATATATAAATATATATATATATATATAATA